>JAPDEO010000009.1:600000-837219 GCA_027569155.1 Aspergillus haitiensis | reverse complement strand
CCCCCCCCCCCCCCCCCCCCCCCCCCCCCCCCCCCCCCCCCCCCCCCCCCCCCCCCCCCCCCCCCCCCCCCCCCCCCCCCCCCCCCCCCCCCCCCCCCCCCCCCCCCCCCCCCCCCCCCCCCCCAGGTAATGTCATCTCACCGATTAATCAATTTAAACATCCGTTTTAGCACATTGAACAAAACTCCGCCTCCCTCGATCTTCCACGCTTCATCCTCTTGGCCCTCTGGAAGGTCTAGAACTTTCTGTAGTTGGCGGTACAGTTTATATAGAATATAGGCATTCATGATACCCAGCAGAATCAAGAACGCTGCGCTGACTGAGGTTCCAATGATTCCACCAACAGTGCTAAACTTGTCAAATTTAGACGACACGGCAGCAGCGGTAGCTGCTACAACAATTGATGTAATTATCACAATCCTAGCATTATCATCAGCACATTTTGCGTCGGGAGACATATGTAATCGCTTACGTAGAGTGTCCTAGAGAAAAGAAAGTCCCTACGGTGACGGGCTGTTGCCCTGTTGCTAAGAGCCTTCGCGTCATCAAGTCAATCGCCTATGAGCATAAAACGAGGTTAGATTCTTGCACCTGCGAACGACATTCGAGATAAGGAGTGATTTGCATAGAAAGAGCCTTACCGAAATATGATCCGCATCAAACGCATGCCTCAGACCGAGAGTATATGAGAGCACGGCATTCGATACCAAAGACCTAGACACAAAATATATCAGTCTCTATCTTGCAAGAGTCCAAAACGCCTTGGACACTTTTATCCCCCTCCCCCTTCTTCTTCTTCTTCTTCTTCTTCTTCTTCTTCTAATAGAAAGAAAACCTACGGATTATATCTCTGAACATATCCACAACCACTCATTAGCGCCTAGTCCAAAAAAAAAAAAAAAGATTGTATAATATTCCAAGCTCAAGCTCAAGCTTAGTCCCAAGCTCCCAAGGGGTCCACCAGGTTTTATCAGGACGCAACATACCAAAACCACCGCAACTGCAATCCAAACAAGGACATTGACAAATGCCACTAACAAGATCACCCCAAGGGCGCGTAAAGGGATCTTCCGGATTCCAGGTAGTCGACTATGCGAGCGTTGCGCAGTTCTAATTAACGCCTTGGTCGTCCATTTTTGGTCGTCGGGTTCCAGGTTCTCGTTCTGGCTGTCTGGAGCTGGAACTGCCGATATAGATGCGTCCCGCATTTTTGTTTGTAGAGACCGTGGAAATGAACTCTTGAGCTTCTCTTATGGCGCTTGTTATGCTCCCCTTCTTCTCCTTCTTTTTATTGATGGCCCTTGAAAGAGTGAAAGGTAATTAATTCAAGAAGAGGGGCAAGGGGAAGAACTAATACTACCCCTAGCTTTAAAAGACAAGGTAGTATTTTTTTTTTTTTTTCCTTCTTTTTTTTTGGATGAGGGGAAGCCGATAAGAAGCGATAAGCAAGGAGGGGTTCTCAATAATGAAAATAATAATCCCAACTAATAGAGGCGAACAAACAAAAATCCCGAAAACAACATCCAGTTCTTTCAGTATGAAGTCAATAATTTGGCGCAAAAACAGAAAGGAAGAGAGGATTCCTCTAATTCGGTAGTATTCAGAGTAGACGCTCGCAAGCTGGTCGTCGCTAGGAGGTACCTAGGGAAGAGAAGTTCGTGAGCTGGGCCAATGTAAAGTTACAGCAACAGCGTGAACATTTGGCAAATAATAGCTGTTTGTTTCTGGTAGATATATTTTCTCCTTCTTCTACTTTTCGGCATCCTCCGCTCAACTTCCAAACTCCAATTCTGTTTGTCGATAGGTCTGTTTATTTTTTTTTTTTTTTTCACTTCCAAGATTCTTGGAAGCCCCACCTCGTGACCTTGCCTCGGAGGATGCCGATGGCAGACTGACTGTTTACACATTTTATTGAAGTCGAGAAGCTACCAAGAGAAACGTATTCATGGAATCAAAGGAGTCGATGTTTTTTCAAGAAAGAAATTTGTATGTACAATTCTAATCTAGATTATGTATTAAGACAAAAAAGTAAATAAAGGTCGTTACTTCGTACAGAGATTGTTCTCATGTCATTGAGGCTAGAGTTCACCGCTCGATGCCTCGAGTCGGCTGGGCGAGCTTTTCGCTGAACCGGTGTCCGATCATACGTAGTACGGTCACCGAGTTCATCGAATTTCCCTCGGTGATAGGTTTTTGTAATTCTGGGCTCCAAATAACCTCGAATTACTTACGGGCCGCCAGAATCGGCTAATCCCGGTTGTTGGGGTAGAAGGTATTCGCGGTTCGCAGACTCAATCGAATACGATCTCAAAGATTTGGGAAAAAAGATGCTCGATAGGTAAAATTCAAGCTTAGTGTGTCCCACTCCTTCACGCGACGGCCATAACTGTTGGTGAGGGTGTCCACTTCGTGACGGTTGGTCTAGGCTGGCGGATTTCTGTTCCGACCAGAATATTCCATTCATTTCGGGTGATGGGAGTGACATCAGACGCAGATAGGGGGGTTTTGGGGCCCCGCTTTGTCGGAACAGCCTTGGATCGGGGTGAAGCAGTGGGCTTTTTGATGCGGATAATGCGAACCGGCTGCGTGGTTTGAATCGGCATCTTCCGTTCGACCTGCTCGGGTTTCGGCCGAGCAGGTACGACGATCCCATCTTGGTTGTATTTCCTTTTATAGGCGTCAGCCACGTGGGAGAGGAGGCTGTCGTGGACGTCGAGCTGCTCGTACACGCGATGGAAGAATGCCTTGCTAAATGGACGGCCTTGGAAGTCCTGGATTGTGCGGTGGAGAAGCTGGACACAAGAGGTAATGTAGGATTCTTTCGGGGGAGTTAGCCGGCTGGAGAGGATGCATAGTCTACGCTTAAATGTGTAGATTCGATCCACGTTGAGTAATGTCAATCCCTCTCGGCTGAACACCACCTCATTCTGTAGAATTGATTGTTGGATCAGATACTCGTTGGCTTTGCGTTCGTGCACACTCCGAGACAAGGCGTCAGTCCAGCTTTGGCCGAGTGCGAACTTGCTCGCTCCCTTAGCCACCGCGCGTGAGAGAATTCGCCAGGCCGATTGATCGAGTTGAGCAGTAGGGATGACGATGAGATCGGAACCCTGCCCTGTTGGGTAGGGCTTTCCCCGTCCAACTAGGAGTGTGATGTGGATCATCTTCTGTTGAAGCTTGGAGGAAATATATTCGAGAGCAGGAATAATGGATGGAGTCAGGGTTTCCGAGTCAAAGGTAAAGTCAGCTGAGAGGGGGGACGAGATCATGTCGGGAGTGACACTTCGGTTGGTGGGAGAGCTAGGCACATAGATGCCTGTTGGGCGAGGAAGACGAATGACACCCATGGCTGACAAGTACGTAGAGTGAGAGAGAGATAATTGAAAGGTATATGGAGAGAGGTAAGTCCTGTGGAAAGAACCACGACTAAACCGCAATGCTGGGATTAGGATATAGATATTGAAGACTGAGAAGAAAAAGTAGATTGTTGCAGTTGATCAACAGTGACCGGGCAGGTAAATAAATAAAAACCGTTTTTTGTTATTTTTATATTTTTAATTATCATTATTATGGCTATGATTAATATATGATGATCCTTGCAAGTCTCAGGGGCCACAAAAATGAGGGGAGAACTGCCTTGTGATAACAACGCTCAATTTCCCGCATAATACCTTGTCTCTTAGCTCTCATTTGGGTGTTCTAATGATAGCAAATTTCGAGCCCAAAAAAGAACGATCCTTTCCGTTTTTGCTCGAAGGATCCAACCCGATGGAACGGGGTCCAACGAGAAGCCAGAAATCGCCCGAACTCATCACAATTACGCGCTGTGATGTGTGCCATGTCAACACAAGGCACATCTCCTGCAAGCCTGCGCACAGAAACCGAGCGGACTAATCTCGCTAACGTCTATTATTGGCGGAGAGGGTGATCGAAAATAGCATCAATTATCTAGAAATAAATACTCCTAAGGTTTCTTAGTGGAAAGTATGCCACTATGTTGGAAAACGTGGGGATGCCAACAAGCTAAAAACAGAACGATTCGCATGAAGCCCCTAAAGGTGGAGATTAAGGGTTGAACTTGACCCTAATTCCATGTTCCTAATTTGACCTAAATCTTGCTAATTAATCCTCATTGCCAGCCCATTCTTGTTTACACCTAACCCCTTTTGGGAGATAACATTTTCCTTTTGATCTTTCAACTCAACCCCGCTTGCGACAGGATCGGCATTCATTCTTTTCCAGACAATAAGCGCCGCTCTGACTTCTTTGCAGAGAACTATTGAATTCCTGCAGATAGATAGCAAACATTGAGGCTTTAGTCACCCCCAATTTCCTCTGAAAACCGGCTAAAGACCGCTGGCTGTTGGTCCTCACTCCTATCGCTACCGCCATTCTGTTAGTTATTCTTTGAAGGATTTCCATACCCGAAGCCCTGGGAGTTGGGGTCATATCATGTCCTGCCTCTTTGACCCCGCCCTGCACGTTAAAAAAGCTAGTTGGTGATCGATAAAGAAAAGGCAAAAAGCCAACCAAAACTAGTGGCATACAGTTGATCAACTAACCCCAATCTCTTCGATACCCAAATCCTACAGGTGGGGTTAATCTCTCCGAGTTAGTTACTCCCTACAATGAGATGGTGAAGGGTCGGTTGAGCTGTTTATTTCACCTCTTGGCCTGGCGTTTAGGTAAACACGTATGTATGCATCATGGGGCAAGCACACAAAAGTGGATAGAATCTTGTTTTCTTTCGCGGTCAGGCCATGGAATGTCTATTGTTGAGCTGTTAATCTGTTAATTGAACCCACAGAGGATTTGTCCGAAAGGATGTTAATATCAGCCTTTTTTTTATCTGTAGTTCTCTCAAGCTCTCCTTCCAAATGAGGCTGAGGTGTTTTTCCTTACAGTGTGTGCAAGAAATTAGAACCAATCCCTCGCTGCGCCCCGGAATTTCAACTGTCTAACAATCTAGGTCCCTTCCACGATGCCAACGGCCTTCCCTATATTCTGCCTTGGCGATACTCCCTTATACGAATCCTATTTTTCCGCGCCCATTGCCCCTTAGAATCCTTCTAGAAAGTGGCAGATCAACAACAATTCTAATTTAGTTTGCAAGGCAGATTTGAAAAAAACGGGTTGATTGCCCGATGCCAGAAGACCTAGATTGACTTCTCAAGTACTGCAGTCAAGTGCCTGCTCAGCCATCCTGTTGAATGCTTAGATGTAGTAAAATTGATAATCTTGTGTCGTTATCTTTTAGAGAACCCGAGACTACTAGGACGACAATCTGAATCGTGCGTACTCTGTACCACAGAAAGTTAATGCTGCGCTATCTAAAGTGTCAAGATTCAATACATGCAATTGTATATACATAACTGGATCACATGAGATAAAATTCTAAACTTTAAAAAAAAATTCAAGTTGGTATAAATTAGGTGATGGGATGGCTGTTGCGCAGAAACACTTGGTTATCAGACTTTTAGCGTGAGTGCCTAGTGTGGTTATTGCCTGCCTACCTACCATACTGTACCTTTTTTTTTATAAAAAAAAAGAAAAGAAAAGAAAAACTTCATGATGATATAAGGAGTAGCAAGATTGTATTTAGCTAGAAAGTCCGTGGAGTGATTCAATATAAAATATATATATATAACGAGTGCTGGCTAAACGCTTGCCCTAGGAGCTTAAAAACTTGTGAAAGATCTAGACTCCAGAGGGAATTAACCTCTTCATTAGCTTAGTTGAAGAGGGAAGGAAATGAATGGAAATAAATTGGCAAAAGTTGAGAAATGGCCTGTCATCATCGACGTATGGGTACAGCTGGGCCCTTCGTCATATAGCCATTTTCACTGATAGGGTACAGACTTTTATCCCTCTATAGGTCGCCCTCCACAACAACTCCCTAGAATGCGAGCGTCTTCAGTGGGATATTGATGTGCTGAAGGTGGGGGCAAAGAAGTTTGTCTAAGTGACGGGAAATAGCATCGGGAATTGAGCGAAGCATGGACAGCAGACCATAAATCGTTTATGTTTACCGTAGGGGTAGGCAGGGCTACTACTAGAACCAGGGGCTCTGACAATAAGACCTCTCTTCCTTGGGAGGGACAAGGTGTTTAAGTTAGTGTGGACGCTCCCGGGCAGAGCGTTGCATGCCGTAGCTAGACTACCTTTCTCCTTTTTTCACAGTTGATGCTTCTAGTTTCGAACTTCTCTCTTCTGTCATTGGAAAGCGGCTGACTTTTGAAGGAATGTTGCGAGCCACTCTGACAAAACTAAGAATAGCATGACAATGAGGGAACTCAGAATCGCTGAAGACTAGTTTTTTTTTCTTTTTCGAAGTTGTATTGGTAATATGACAGGCAGGCACAGAATATATGACAGTGCTTCAATTCTTCAATGTGCTTACGTTGTAGAAAATCTGAAAGTCTTCTTTGGAAATCCCAGCTGCCAGATTTGAGGAAGAACAAAACCAGCAATGCAGCAATAAGCCGCCCATCTTTAGCATCTTAGACTGCTTTCCGCTCATGTTTGCCCGGCTTCTACAGACGAATCTATTCATGTGGTAGTAGTTCAGTCGCAGATTTTCGAAGTCATAGATCGATCTCCGGCATGCCGTTACTAATGAGCATATCGCTAGGTGTTAGGGAAAGGCTTGTTTTGCCATTCACCAGGCGGCAGAGTTAATCCCAGATAAGACAGTGGGCCAAAGAGTTTTGGAATTCGGGGTCGAGATTTCGTTAAGCAGGCGTATGTTGAACTTATCATCTTAACGAAATTGACCTTTATGGCCAGGACCTCGAGGTTTTAGGAACAAGAAGACGGCGAAGAGCTATGCCGCGAATCGCCGTATCACGTGATGCAGGAATCGGAATGTCAACATATGCTCTCTTCAGGCACTGTTATCCAAGTACCTTGGCACACCTAAGGACACTGCTAAGAGTAACCACAGAAACTTTATTGGTGTTGCCCCCAAAACTCAATCCTTCAAGTTATTTGCTCGTTGTATGTACTTATACATACATACGTACGTACATAACTGGGTCACAGACTTTGCTGGGCCACACAAGATAAGACTCTAAGGCTGGATTCTCAACTCGTTCCTCACAGGCCCCCAAGTGGTGTCCAGGTAAATAGTATTTATTAGGTGATGCCAATGTTTGCTCCGCCCTTTGCCCAGAATCGCCCGGTTATCTATTCTTCAGAATGCCGGCCCGCCAAGCATAGTCCTCCTCACACGACCATACTATACTGTTTTTATTACCTCAAATGATAAGAAGAAACAAGGTTGCATTCAGGTAGAGAGACTGTGGAGTAATGCAATTTAAAAATATATAATTGGCTTGAGACAGAGTAGTCTAATTAGGTAGTTGCCCGAAGCCCCTCCCGACCCGTAGTTTAATAAGCCACAGTGGACGGGCATTATCAAATCCTTTCATTCTGTTGCCACTCCTTATCTCTGCCTACCAAGCATTAAGGGTGCAGTGGTACACCACCACATGGCCGAGGTTGACCATTCTAGAACATAAGCTGGTGCCGATCCTTACTGAAGTAGGGAATATCTTGGCGCCTAGCGTTGGGACACTGGTACCGATTATTTCGTCTTCTCTTCCAATTCCTTGGAATTTTTCCAATATTTCGGGCCACACAACAAAAACCAAAAGGCAGACGAGGCAGAATCTTCAGTCAATAATGACTTATGTGATTATACGGGGCACATCAAAAGCAATGATAATGGCAGGAAAAGGAAAGAGTGAGAGATGATCATCGCGTATTGCGGGCGGCGCCAAGGCCCTATCCTTGCGCCATTTGCCAGGTGGGAAATAATCGTGTTCAGCTTTATTTCGGGTAGCTACAGAAATGGGAAAAGGAGGTCCACGGTTAATCATCGAGCAAATCACTCTCTTGTACATGGTATATACTTATGTACGTACATGTACGAATACATACACCGACAGGAGGAGGTGCAAGGAGACCCTTGGGAAGGGGAGAAATAATATCATTCTAGATCACTTCTCTTGCTCTGCTTATTTGAGCCACGCCTCCGCCAAGCTTGTCCGCGTCGACATGCGCACTAACTTCATCCGAAGTAGACTAAGTACGGGGCGTCCATTGGCGCAGGAGCTAAGTTTATTCTAAGTCAGTGAATGCTACCCTCTGGCGTGACCATGGCTTTCTCACCAGAGATCGCCTGCTGGAGAAAGAGGAGATGCACGTAAGTCGGACATTATCTTCCACATTTTTACCCTTTCTTACGATGGGTCTCCGGCCATCCAGGTTTCCACCGAACCAATAGTCGCTCGCGTAAAATCAATGGCCCTTTGCCCGATCGAAGGTGGTACCTAATGGAAATCAAAGTTTGAAGGTCAGCTTAATTACTGTTATCTCTTACCAAACATCAAAATTAACCGTAACCTGGAGAAATGGAAAGAGCCTCGGTGGGCCGGGGTCATGTCTGTGTGCCCTGATAGATAAGATATTCACCGCCACCCAATTTTCCTCTTCCCCATCCCATCTATATAGGGTCATCCTTCCCCTCCCCTCTGTCTCTCTCTCTTTTTTTTTTTTTTTTTCCTCTCAATTTGGCTGTCCCTTCCCCCCCCCTCGATTCCCTCTTTTGACGCGGGAAAGGAAACACGTTCTTCGAACCCCTCCCTAGTCGTACAACCATTCCGATCTTATTTTCTACCCATACAGCATCACGTTCAGCCAGTTCAGGTACTTGCATAGAAGAGGGTGGGGTTCCTCCAGCAAAGATGGGTGTCATTGATAGTGATGGCATCTCAGAGGTGCCTGTCACAAAAAACATGGCCTATGATGCCACAACGGCGGAGAAAGGCTTTGTAGAAGAGACTCAGGAGAATGAGCTTCATCGCGACCTCAAGGCTCGCCACATTACCATGATTGGTAAGACTTCGATTCCCCTCCCATTACCGTGTTACCTTGTGGACATCCCGCAGTACAAGATGACCTAACTCACATGCATAGCGATTGGTGGTGCTATTGGTACTGGTCTCATTATTGGAACTGGAAGTGCTCTTGCAAAGTAAGTTTTCCACATCTGTCGCAAGATTGGTATTTTCATTATTAAAGTTTCATAAAATTCGCAAGTGCTAATCATAATGTAATCATCTATTTAGGGCTGGCGTAAGTAATTCTCTCTCAAAAACGGTTGTTATCGATCCATTCTCCTAACTAAAAGCTATAGCCTGGATCGGTCTTGATATCGTATTCGTTTATCGGCTTCATTGTCTACCTCGTCATGTGTGGTCTTGGAGAGATGGCCACCTGGTTGCCTCGTTCTTCTGGTTTCACTGGTTACGCTGTTCGCTTCTGCGACCCTGCACTGGGTTTCGCCATGGGATGGACGTGAGTTGCTCTTTAGCACCTACTACGATAAATGACTCGTATGCTGACAATACTGCTCCCGGTTCAGATACTGGTTCAAATACATCATTATCACACCCAATCAACTCACAGCTGGCGCACTAGTCATATCATTCTGGCTCCCGGCTGAACGTGTCAACCCGGGGGTTTGGATTACCATATTTCTCATTCTGATCATCTGTATCAATTACTTCGGAGTCGGCTTCTTTGGTGAATTCGAGTTCTGGCTCTCCTCTTTCAAGGTGATTGTCATTATTGGCGTGATCCTGCTATCGTTCGTCCTGATGCTCGGAGGTGGCCCTGATCACGATCGCAAGGGATTCCGGTACTGGACTAACCCTGGATCATTCAACACATACAAAATGGAAGGCGATCCTGGGCGATTTCTGGCGTTCTGGTCAACGATGGTCACTGCCACCTTTGCTTACCTCGGTATCGAGCTAGTTGGTGTGACTGTTGGCGAGGCACAAAATCCGCGAAAGACCATCCCTCGCGCGATCAAACTGACCTTCTTCCGTATCCTTTTCTTCTACATCCTAAGTGTCTTGCTTTTGGGCTGCATTGTTCCGTACGACTCTCCCGAGCTGGGTGATGCTCTCGACGCCACAAGTTCTGCAGCCGCCTCTCCATTCGTCGTCGCTATTCAAATCGCCGGAATTCCGGTCCTTCCCCACATCTTGAACGCCTGTATCCTACTGTTCGTCTTCTCTGCTGCCAACTCTGATCTCTATATCGCAACTAGGACCATCTACGGCCTCGCCAAAGAGGGCAAGGCTCCCAAAATTCTTACTAAAACGGATCGGCGTGGCGTTCCTTACGTGGCTCTCATCCTCTGCGCAAGCATCGCCTGCATCGCGTATATGAATTGCACTAGCAATTCCCGCACTGTTTTCAAGTACTTTGTAGATCTGGTTACGATTTTCGGCTTGCTCACCTGGATCTCGCTACTCGTCACCCACATTTACTTCGTGCGTGCGCGCAAGGCTCAACAGATCCCTGACAGTGAAATTGTCTACAAAGCTCCTCTAGGTATTTGGGGCTCATATTTTGCCCTCTTTTGGTGCTGCATTATCGCTCTCACTAAGAGCTATGATGTCTTCACCTACGATGAAGATTATGGCAACTTCAACTACAAGTCTTTCATTACCGCCTACCTAGGCATTCCTCTTTACCTGATTATGATCGCTGGATACAAGATAATTGTTGGCTCCAAGGGCGTCAAGCCTCATGAGGCGGATCTCTTTACCGGCAAGGATGAGATTGATCGCGAGGAGGAGGCATTCCTTGCACGCCAGGAGGCTCTCAGAGGATCAAAGCGCAAACAAGGCGACTGGTTTTACAAAACTTTCGTTGCCTGGTTGTTTTAATCGAGCAGCTGGTGGATGCGAAACGTTGCATGTATATACCTGAGGTAGTGATGATAAGCCAATGATTTTATGTTTTATATCTCGCATATAATCCCCATATTTTTAGTAAGAATATTGAAACAAAAATAGAAGTATAAGTTTGTCCTTTATTATGCCAATCCGACTCTTGAAAAGAAGCACCTATCTCTCGGCATGGGAGGATAAATTTCGGACAACACACAATTATCGCATAAGGTACGAGCTAATAATGAACATGAATCAAATCCCCCCCAATAAAGGGGAGAGAAGGGCTCTCTTAATTGTTTAATACGCAATTTTAATGTGAATAGTTACGATAATAAATGCATACTTAGAATGCTAAGAATATACCTACTGTATAGACAGTTAATTCATATAATATATTTAATATGCATAGACCTCGAAAAAAAAAAAGTTATAATTCACGAATTGATAGATTTATTTCTGCCCCGCTTATCACCCAACCAGGCAAGATGGCCGAGTGGTTAAGGCGGTGGTCTTAAGTTTCAATACAATAACTTGAGTTTAACCACTATCGTAAGATATCGAGGGTTCGAACCCCTCTCTTGCCATTCTTTTTTGTTGGTGGCGGACACCCCACTTTATGCCTCAGGCAGCTACTCATCACCCCCTTCCTGCCCACCTAGTTAGTTAGTCATGAGAAAGCCAAACAAACAATAAAATAATCTCACCACCCTTCTTCTTCTTTCTTTGCGTGACCTTTTTAGTCTTTGTCGATTTATATAGGGTGTGTTGCTAGTCTGTATATTAGGCTGATTCCTCTAATATAGCACTTTAACCTAACACTTTCATCTAATCCTCAGCTTAATTAGGTCCACTCCAACACCAACAAATAGTTACCCAATTCGAACAAACAGACCAGCCTGTCAGGCGATCATGACAAGAAAAAAAGATGCATCAATCAGATAAGAGAATTACTACCCGTATCCAAATGGTCCGGGTGAGGCCCTATCTTTGGCTGTTGTTGAGTCGGGGACTGCTTGCTGGCCAATGAAACTAATAATAACGCAATGAATATAGGCTTCTTCTCTCTTGAATTCAAGCGAAACTATGACTTCAATATCACACAACGAAAATATCAATTAATCCCACTTGCTCAAGTTAATGAGAAGTATGTTGCAGATACAGTTGGCAACGGGAAGCCATTTGCGGAAACAACAGCTCGAGACCAACTAGAGTCCGCTGCGACTGTTGTACGGCCTCCTGGCCGGAGCCCAAATCCCTTTGACCCATTAGTATGTCATCTTTGCAAAGCTAATCACCATTTCTAATCCACTATATAGGCACCGAATTGCCAGAACTGGCTGCAAGCTTATACCCAAAGACTTATTGAAGATGGCTTTATTGAAAGTACTGCCAGTGAGGTTATACAAAGCACACCAAGACTGTTATGATTCTGTGAAGAATAGAGGTCCAACTAATCTTTATTCTCTATGCAATGCTCTATACTGTACTAAGAGATTACTTATCATGTATTTATTAGTGAAATTTGAGGAATGTCTACTCTGCAGATTGTTAAGTATATTACAATAAGCTATCCAAGAGTCCTTTTACCATTAAATTAATGGTGATGCAGCTTATTGCTAATATATATCTGGTGATTAGGGAACCAACCTCTCAAGGCAGTTAGTTAAATGCTTGACAAGCTCTAATGCACTTGATATTTTGCGCGTTACAGCATAAGTAGGAATTCATAATAATGCGTCTGGTTGGACAATTATATGAATTAATATATTTCACCTCCAACACATCATGTAATAATAATTAATGCAAGCTAGCCACCTATTGGAACTTTTTCTACTTCTTTGCCAGCTTGCTCACCAGGTCCAGTAAAGAAACACCTTGTCATTCCGGCCTAAGTGGCATATCTGTTTCTTAAATGCGGCCTCATAGGAATCGCGCCATTTCAAGTAGAAGGGTGCTGCTAGCAACGGGTACCGCTGTGAAGCTACATCAATGTCAATCAACATCGGGACTATAGAAAAAACTTTTTTTTTTTTTGATACAGGGCTCCATTGTACCATAAATATGAGCTTTGCGAGCCTGAAAGAATTCAATCCGCAATTGCAGGGGTTTCACTCCAGGGATGACATATCTACTACACCTAATGTATGTTACGCTACGGTCGGCTGACGAACTACGGGCGTAACGTCTAATTGTACATACATACTTTCGAGATGCTCTGGTTTGCTGAATTCATTCCTCTACCAATCTCTTGTTTGACTATGCCGCTATTTCTAGGTGCTTATAACTCGTTTGTTCGCCGTCCACGGTAGCTAGCGTATGTGCAATGGCGGTCAGGTTTTTGATCTGGTGGATAGTGTTAATTAACAGATGGCATTTTTATTATGCACCAGAAGATGGCATTCTACCTCCCGTCCGTCCGTTCAATTGAAGGATCGCCAGCCGCCAGAGGTCATCGTCTACGGCGAGGCTAGATCCCTTCAGGTGTACAGGGACAGGAAATATTTCCAGATACCTCGGCGGTAATTTTTTTTTCGTGAGATCCTCATTCATACCTGATTTTCAGATGGATTCGGCTCTAAAATCATGTCGTTAAAAGGTAATGGCCTAGTTTAAAGTCAAGAAGAGAATGCATCCCTCATAGTATCCTAGTTTTCGAAGGAAAACAGTCAGAAGATGGATGGTTATGCGCATCAAGGTAAGAAGAGAGAGGTCCGTCGCTTCACGAACGAGTCTGCTTCGTCCAAGAGGAGAACGGCGTTGAAACGCTTCGCAACTTTGAATGAATATCGTGTCAAGCTGGCGCTCGAGTACGTGGAGGTAGGTCACTATTACCGACGACTAGCTCTCCGGCCGATATCTAGACTTCTTGAGCGGACAATCAACCGCACCGGTTTTAACGACCTACCGACCGATTAAAGGGGGAGCTTGAACTGTTCTGCGGTGGCCTCCAGAGTGAATGAAGGTCTTCCCGACGCCCGTAGGGCCGCTACCCCAAGGCGTTAGAAGGGGATGGACACGGTAAAGATTGAACACCTACTGTGATAAGAATTCTAGGTAATATGGTCTCTCTTAGTTACATACCTACTACTCGTGTCAAGAGAGGAGCAACATGTGAAAGGTAGGAAGTAAGTAGGAGTAGTAAACAGAGAAGGGATATTGAGCAAGAAACCAAGAAAAACCCTTTTACTTTCACACCAAGTTCACTAGTGTATCTTGTGTATTGCATGATTTCTACATGCTTTATACCTATTTAGCAATATCGCAACCCTAATCCTAATCCGAACCCCAACCTGTGACCCTGCATAATAATCACCTTGTGTTTGTAGCTTCATTATTCATTATCATCCTGCCCAGGAATTCCGCGGACAAATACAAAAAAAAAAAAAAAAAAAAAAAAAAAAGAAGGAAAAAAGAACATGGAAAAGAATAGAGACGAACAAGAAGAAAATATAGACGTTAGAAGAATATACAAAACCAAAGGAGTGTAGCTATCTGCGTCGAAGATCAAGGATTTTTTGTTCCTCCCAAGCCAGCGGCCCCCATTCTTTTTGCCCTTGCTCTTCCTCTTCTTCCTTCAAATCGTCTGCTGCTCCGTCATCTTCTACAGCTTCCCGGTCAAATTGCGGAATCTTGGTAGTAGGACGCTGAGAGGAAGGGTCGAGGGGAAAATCTCCCGGGTCAATAAATTGGAGTTCTGCCTCCCAATCAATATCCTGGATACTGGTTGGGCCAAGAAGGAATTCTCCTAGCTTCATCACGGCGTTGTATATCTCCTTTCCGGTGGGAATAATGTACTCGGCCGGTAGAAGAAATCCGTAGCTTCCACGATCGCGCAGCTTGATTTGATAGGAATATCGCGTGTGCAGTTCGTGATAGAACCAGTCCAAGGCGCTACCACCTGAGCTTCCGCCCACAGGAAAGAAACTTTTAGCGGATGGATCACCCACAGGTGTTACGATCCCTTCACAGGCTGAAGTCACATCGTAAATCTCATGTGTTGTGAGACGGATAACCTTGGCTAATCCCAAGCCAAGCTCTTCCAAAGTTTCCAGCGTTGGCGGAGCATGGGAACAGGAAAACGAGAATGGGTAAAGGATTTGCTGGGAATACGAATGGAGATCCACAAACCCCACGAAATGAGCGTTGTTATTTCTGGTCTCGTTTAGAGCCCATTGTGCGAGCTGCTGCGCTTCAGTGCCTTGGAATGGTTCTTCTCCAGCGAAATTTTCGGAGCAGGGGTTGGAATGCATCCGCTCACCATCCCACTCAAAGTCCCAGGCTCGATCTAAATCAATACCAGGGCAAAAGCGGAAACTGGTCGGTTGCCGATTTTTGCGCCACAGCCGGTCAGTTTCCCAGGTATAATCGTAGCCATCCGGGTTGACTGTGGGCACAAGGACCCAGTCATAGTCCTGTAGCAGACGAGTGACTGCCCTTGACTTTCCATAATGCGTGATCAAGCTGTAGGCAACATATGCGACTGTGGATGTACTGATCCATTCTCGAGCATGGCTACCGCCGACTATGAGTATGGTTGGACGAGGCCCAGCTGATGCATGGGTCTCATCGCGTGCGCTCAGCCGAAATGCGGCGATCTCACGACCTTCGTGCGAGTAGCCAACGTTGATCAATTGGACATGCGATGAGAACATGGAGGCCATTAACTGCATCCAAGGTGTGATAACTGACAGCGGTTGGTAGTCACGGAAGAAGAGCTGAGACGATGGCCGAGCCGAACGACTGAATCCCTGCCCTCCTTCAAATCCTGTTGATCGTCCGGTGGGATAAGTGTTATAAATCATCTCTGCTAAATTTTCGATAAGGGGGGTGTAGGCATTATGGAGGCTTTGGGGCAAAAGGCCCAATAAGGATGGGATCTATTCCTAACATGAGTCCACGTTCACATAAAGGAACCATACGGGGTTTGTCTGCGACTTACGACTTCTTCCGCCAACCGAATATCAACAAACTCGGGGGTCGAAGCCCACACATCAAGGAAAAGAAGATCAGTCGCATCCACGAGAGCCTTCGCCTCATCAATGTCTTTTATATGGAAGCGAAGAACAACGTCGCTTCCGTACCGAGAAATGCCTCGGGTAGGCGGTTGATCGAGGTGTGGGAAACGGGTTGAGGTTGACTTTGGGATGCCCCATATGGTTTCAATAACCCAATCTCGAAGAATAATCCATGGGCGCCGGGGGTTGGAATGCGAGGATAATAGAGAAACAGGTTCGATGGGTGGTGGGGGAGTGGTAATGCTAGAGCCGGCGGGGATGGCGCTGGTCCTTGTGGCTGATAATACCAGCAAGAACAGATGAAAGAGTGACAACAGGGAACGCATGTTGTTTTAGTGAAGAGAGGGCAAAGGAAACAAGCGAAATCCCAAAGGTTGTACTTAAGGGACCATCTTCTCTGGGGAGGAGAATAAATTGGATGGAGTAAACCTAGGATGGTTGGTGGTGATGACTGACAAATGTGTGGAGTCTTTTTCATTTTTGAATGGCTGTGCTGGATGCAGCCTCAGGCAGCCGCATTTGTCTGCATCTAGTCAACATTATGATTGGCTAATTTACTCCCAATTCTTATGGTAAGGTAGCTACGTACTACTTAATACAAAAGAAGTCCTACAACGTAACAATGATGGTATGATCAAGATAAAATACAAGGAGTAGGAATAGTAAATGTTTTATAATTCTTTGTTTCTAAATGAATATAAGTTTTCATTTTTATTGTTCTCATAGGTAGGTACCTTTCTTGATGAGGGGATTTCAAAGTCAGTTAGTACCGTACCAATAGGCACCAAACGATTCATGCTTCTCTTGCTGCCAGTGGGGAATGGGACTGTTAGTCCTGAACCTTGTAACTTTCAGCACCTTATTATTGGTTAGAATTCCTCTAGATTCCCATGGAATTTCCATGCAAGCTTACCTACCTATAGGTATGATTGTTGTTATTATTATTAATTGTGAGGTAAATTCATTCATCATCATCATTATTGCTATTTATTTTTTCCCGAGTCCGCCTGAGCAGCTTCCAGACCGGTCGGCAACTTCCTGCTGTCAGGTATTTCGTATTATTACCGGCCGCTTCTGTGTTTTCCTTTTTTTTTTTTTTTTTTTTCTCCCTTCTTTTTTCATTTCTGATGTGTACTACTCCCGCCAGATCAGTCAGGGTCCTAGGTAGGAATACATCTAGAGGAAGACCTTTTGTGTTTTATTTTATTATTTTATTTTATGATTCTATATTTATTCATTTGTTTTTTGACAGCCCCAAAATGAACCTTAAAAATGCTGGCTCTCAATCAGCCACTAGTTTTCCGGCACTTCAGCCTCCGCTCCAGGTTGGGTTTAGGGTGGTGGTAGGTCCGTAGCCTTGGGACGATTTGACATTGTGAGACTTCTGGTTCTAGCCCATAATCTTGTCGATTTTTCTTTCCAAGGCGATAGCAATCCTAAAGAAGTCCATGGGAAGTGTATCATTACAGAACAATTGAATGGAAATTCCCTGAATTAAGCCGCATATGGCCAAGTGGACGAGCTTACTGTATTGTCATCTTATGCTTACACACTTAATTTAAGGAAGTAAATTAGTAACGAGTTATCTAAAGTGCTCAATTTCAAATGATAGTCAGCATCTGGATTTTCTGTTGCTTTTTATCGGTCACTTTTTCCTTTTTTTTATTTTTTTTTTTCTCTCTAAGCTAGAATAGGACCCAATCTAGAATAATAGTTCCTAAATCATGTCAATCTATTGTTTTTAAAAGGTGACTGATCGGCCACCATAAACAACAGGGTTAAAGATAGAAACAAACCCACTGCAAGCAAACCCACCAACAAACATGCAGCCTGATTTGCATCCACGTACCTGGATAATACTTACGATTCCACCTTCGAGACTTGGTCTTTGGCCCTCTTTGCAGATAGGAAATATTAAACAGACTGCGATAAATCACATTAGCCACAGTTGGGAAGAGAAATATCCCCAGGTCCCACCAAGAAAGACGAACGTATCCGTAACAAGCCCAGTAGTAACACACGTGCCGTACAACCAGGGTTCTTCGGCCCGTCGCTCCTCCATCCACCATGATCATCATCATCAACATCATCACCAACACCATTAACATCACCATACCTCCTCCCCTGTTCGCTCACTCATCCCTCCCTCATCCCTCCCTCCTACACTATCCTTTCTATCATCAATATCTCCCTCACTTATACCTCTTTTATATCCTCCCTGTCACATCCCTCACTTGTCATTCAAACTCTCCCCCTTTCCCCCCCTTCCCACCTAGAGCTTAATTACCACCTTAGGTACCTGGGTTGCCTAAGTCACCCCCTCGGACGGTCTTCGTATTACGCATCTTATCTCACTCCTCTTTCTCTCTGCATCTCCTCTCCCCTACAATCCACCACATTTTCATAACGGCATGGAAATGTAAGAGCCTTATTTGTTGGCTTTTATTGAATCTTGAAAACCCAATAGAATTATTTTTCTTTTCTTCTTTGTTGTGATCGACTATCCCGTCCCCCTGTTCCCCCCCCTTTTTTTTTTTTTTTGGACGGAATACGAGTTTCTTTCCTCCAACATCTACGGACTCCGATCAACGTCGCCTCTCCCCTCCTTGTGGTCTTGCCAATTTTTCCATTTACTTTCATCAATTCGTTCGCAATGCCAATCGCCTTTGACTAACGGTGGCTCGCCTAAAGAATCGCCTATAATCATTCGATCCGGATACTTCCTGACGCAGCGCTAGGATTCCTACGTACAAATTTTTTATAATTGGAAACTTGCTTATGGGTCTCTCGCAAAATTCCTGCTACAGGATTACCTAGAGACAGGGCATCCGACCCTTTCGTCGTCATGCATTGGAAAGGTTTACGAATCGGCACCCTGTATGAAAACGAAACCAGTAGACGGAACTTGGCTGAGCCGCAGGTTCGATCTCGCCATAGTGAACAAATACCTCGTCCTACTATTTCAACCTCTAGCCTTCCTCCAAGGCACTCCGAGTCTTCCCCGCGCTCCCCAACTTTGACTGGACTTGATGGTGAACAGAAGGAACAAGATGCTGGCGACAATGGCCCACTTGCGGGGCGACATTTGGAAGCACCGACAGACAAAACGAGAAGCGCGTGCACGTCGCAGTCGAGTGGCGACACCTCGTACTGGCGCAGGAACAGATTTAGTTTCATGAAGCTTCGTCATGCCTCAGACCCGCAGTTGTCAAAATCTTACGCCAAGGGAGAGGAGACTCCTCCGGTACCAAACCTGCCGCGTAAGTTGACTCCGTCTATCGCTCTAGGGAATGTTTCATTATCTCCAGATTGCTAATTGGACTATTGCTCATCCCTCTCCTTTACTATAGCTCCTACCATAATCACCACTTCTCCTACCAGTCCTGATCTAGCTAGTCATGATCACGACCAGCCCACCAAACACAAGACTAAACGAAAGATCCTCCCCGAGTTCAAAAGGCCTTCCATAGACGAGCTTTCTACCAAACAGCGGCCTCTCAATGAGGCTCGCGGGTACAGCGCCCAAGAGTTGACGACATCTCAGACCCCAGATCCCTTATCAACAGTCCGAATTAGCGGGGAAGAACCGGGTCGTCTTTCAACGACGTCTATTCGAAGTAGCGGTCGTGACCGCCCTAATGGATCCCATCGTTCCTCCGCGGCAGATGTGCGCTTTTCCGAATCTTCTCGCTCCGACCAGAGTCTTGGAGACGCAGGAATCTCCCGAACACAATCGCCTAACGAAGGATCAACTTCAACCAGCAAACGTTTCCGCATGCCGCGTTTAAAACGAAATCGTGGTCCTCTGTTTCCATTGCCCCCCAAGCCTACCGGACGAACTTTTGACTCCACTCGTTCTACATCTGTTCCCGACGATACCACTCCAGTATCTGATGTGTCTGACGGACAGGACCATGTCTCTCCCCTGCCATCACCATCCCGTTCTTCAGTCGGCCTTTCCTCGCCACGTCCTCCACTACTTCGCAAGAATTCCTCAAATTCCGCTCATTCTGCGCACTCCACTCCGTCAATACGAAGCAAAGGTCCCCACAGAACCAGAGCGAGATCCTCTACATTGGACTCGATCATCAATAATCGGGATGGTGGACAGCAGCCATCCCCACATCTGTCTTCATCCGGGAGAACGTCGACCTCGACTACCGGTCGCAAAAGCTTTGGTGATATTTTTAGCATATCTCAGCGCTTAAGGCAAAATTCTGAGCCTTCATTTCTCCGAAATGGCTCCCCAAGTGGTACTAAAGGGGCATCCACCCCCCTCACCAAACTCCAGTCTTATCCCGAACGAGACGAAGGCGAGACTCCCGCGGCATATTTAAATCGACTTGAGGAGGCTGTCCCTAAGAGCTCAATTGGTGGTGTGCTATGTCAATCTGATGAGGAGTTTTACAAAACGACGTTGCGAAGATATATGAGAGGGTTTTCGTTCTTTGGGGATCCCATAGATATGGCTATTCGAAAACTTTTGATGGAAGTAGAATTGCCTAAGGAGACGCAACAAATCGATCGCTTTCTCCAGAGCTTCGCAGACCGGTATCACGAATGTAATCCGGGAATCTTTGCATCAACAGGTGTGTTCACATGATTTTACTGGGATCTCAATGCCCCACAGCTAATTCTTATTTCAATATCTAGACCAAGCATATTTTATTGCATTTTCCATCCTTATTTTGCACACGGATGTTTTTAACAAGAATAACAAACGCAAAATGCAAAAGCTTGACTATGTGAAGAATACCCGTGGAGAAGGCGTGTCAGAAGATATCCTAGCCTGTTTCTATGAGAATATATCTTACACTCCATTCATCCGCATTGAAGATTCAAATTCTAGCGGGCGCCACCTGGCAAAACCCCGACGGACATTGTTTAGGGTTCCAAGCTCAGAGCATCTTGCTCGTGCAGCTAGGGAGCCTGTTGATCCCTACACCCTCATTATGGATGGGAAACTCGATACCCTCCGACCGAGCCTGAAGGATGTTATGAACCTAGAAGATGGATACCGCTGTAACCCAACAACTGGCCCCGCAGACATTGATCACTTGCATCGCGCCTTCGCTCAGTCAGCCATTCTGCAGATTGTATCTGCTCGTTCACGCCCGGATGCATTTATGCCGTCCAGCATCCATAATCCTGCTGACTCTAATCCTGGCCTTGTGGATATCAAAGTAGCCAAAGTTGGATTGCTTTGGCGAAAAGATCAGAAGAAAAAAAGGGCTCGTTCACCCTGGCAAGAGTGGGGCGCGCTTCTCACCTTATCACAGCTTTATTTCTTTAGAGACGTAACTTGGGTTAAATCTTTACTTTCCCAACATGAATTGCACCAGAAAAATGGTCGCCGTCGGCCTGTTGTTTTTAAGCCCCCACTGACCGAGTTTAACCCGGATGCAATGATGTCAACCAACCATGCTGTGGCTCTGCTGGATTCCGGTTACAAAAAGCATAAGCATGCATTTGTTTTTGTCCGCCCTAACTCTTTGGAGGAGGTTTTCTTGGCTAATACGGAAGCCGATATGAATGACTGGCTAGCAAAGCTTAACTATGCCGCAGCCTTTCGAACAACCGGTGTTGGAGCAAAAGGAATGATTGCTACAAACTATGATGCTCAAAGAAACCGAATGAGCCGGCGGGGATCCTCTACGTCAAACATTTCACACTCTTCCGCAGGCAATGAGTCCATTCCACCTGTCCCCAGTGTGGGTATGCCCGAAGAACTAGTTGTAGCCCGAAAACAACTTATGCGGCAGAGAATTCGTGAGGCCAACGAAGCGCTTTTCACGACCCAGAAGCAGCTGGACGAACTATTAAGAAATGCTAGACATTTGCAGATTCTAACCCCTGTGCACTCACGGGCGAGGGAGCAGCTGATCATGGCTGCAGGTAGAATGGCCGCAAAAGTAAAATGGGCCAGGCAGGAAATTTGGCGCACAAAGTGTCACCGAGAGGTGCTGGTTCGCGACTTGGGTGAAGAGGATGAACAAACAGAAACCTCAGATGAGTCGCATCGCCTTCGGCTGCAGATACCTGGCACAGAGCTTGCTCCCTCAGAGACCGAGACGACAGGAGAGACCCGTATTAATAATAAGGTATCATCTCCCACGACCGATATTTCTCCATCTACCGGTCCTGAGAAACTGTCATCCCTTGGACAGTTCCCGTCGCCACCTGCCAGTTTGGCGAGTGTTCGACGCCCTAGTATCGCTGCATCTCTAACTAGCCCTGAGCTCATTTCTCGGGCTGGTCGACGGTCATCTATTGACAATGCTAAGGATAGAACAAAATCAGCCTCTCCAAGCCCAGCACACCGCTTGGAACGTGAAGCTTCAGTCCTTAGCGCTACTAGCAGGATGGACGTTTCTAGCCTCACTTCTCAAACATCTAAAATCACTCTTCCTGCAAGCTTTGACGATGGCGAGGAACGCGTTCTTCGTGAAGCCGGTCTACTAGAATTAAGCAGCTCCCCGCCCCCTAGAAAAGGGTCAATCGCCATTGAGAGTGCGGACACTGAAAATAAGCAAGACGACAACCCTGATGGCTCACAGGGCGAGCAGATGAGCAGAGTCCGCCGTAGCTTCCACCGTACGTTACGCGACTCGACCGGGCAGCATGGGAATTATCCTCGGAGTAAAAAACCCCGAGACTCAGTTTCGAGTGCTACGCCCACGGAAGACAGCCCCGGCACTTCTGAAGGAAAAGTTCTCTCCCGCAAAACAGGAAGTTTTACCGTACATGGTAAGAAAGCATCCATTGTGACTTTTGGATCTGAATGGCAGAATATGCCGCCTGAGGAGCGCCTCAAGCTCCGAAAAACTACCCCATCGGAAGAGCCGCGGGCATCAGACCCTGCAATTATGAGCAGCGGAGACTCAATTCGCTCGGGTATACGTGCATCATTTGAAACATCGATGAGACCATCCATTGATGAGAAGCTTGATGATAATCTAGAGCTTCGTTCTACACGTTCTGAAAGTGCTGTCTCCAATGTATCCCAAGTTCAGTCCATCCCCCAATTATCTACGATTCCTCATCAGGAACCAATACCGACCAATGACAGCTCAGTCAATAAGACACCGGCCTCAACCATGCCACCGAGCCCACCTGAGCAGGCTGTCAATGCGTGAAGCAACTGAGTTTGAGCTGTCAAGCATTATTCGTTTGCCTTGTTACGACTTTATACCCCTCTTTTTCTTTCTTTCATTTCCTTATAATTTCGCCTTGTGTTAGAGCTTTCAGCTCTTTTCGCGTTTAGAGTCAGTTTATTTGGCTCGTAGTGAAGCAGGGCGCTAAGGTACTTTCAAATGACCCAGGAATGTATGTGTTTTGAGTAGGGTGGGGGGACTGTCTTTATTCTGGGTTTGGGCCGGCGAGCTCATTTGGTAGCGCGACTGGGTGGGTGATGTGGTAAATATGGCAAGCAGATACTACTGTCAATCATAAAAAAGTCGTAATTTAATAGCACACAAATATCCATATGCTTGTTAATCTGATATTCTAAGGCTTATATCTAGAGGGTGCCTTTATCTTATGCATTGTGATGACTCTTTAGCTCTTTTATTACTGTGGTCTACCTTCTATTAACGTCTTAACTGTACATGATCTTCAAACGCAGCTGCATTTATCAATTTCATCTCATATAATAGAACTCTCTCATTAAGGATTCTTTCTTATTTCTTCGACCTCTTTCTCCCTCTCCTCCTCTCCACACTGCTACCCTCTTCCCCATTCATCTCCCTCTTATCTGAAGCCAAAGAATCAGAACTATCTCTGATTATCTTTAGCTCACTTCTTCTTGATCCATCCTTTTCAGGTTACTTTCTTGCAAGTCAGCCTCCTGCTTGTCTCTTCTACTCTTTTGGTGTTGATTGAGAAGCAAAATACAAATCCATCTCTATATCTATCACGCTCAATCAATTTTAGTGAATAATTTGGATTTTTTAAATTTAGGCTGATAGTTCAGCACACACAATATGGTGCAAAAGTTATTAGGTCCCAAGTCATCACGTGAGTCTTCCAATCTTATACTTCTTGCTTTATGAAAAGAAATCCATGCTATCTCTTTGATGAATATAATCATCCATGGAATTTTGAAAGCTAGTTCTAAATCTTCTACAGTTCATGAAGACTCTCTACCCATTGATGGTGCCGCTCCTGTTCCCCCTCCCCCTCCATGCCCAGAGCCATTTCTCCTACCTCCAAGCTGGGAGCGTATCCATGATGATAAATTCCAGCCACACTTTATCGGCACGCATATAGGCTATGGTCTTTTTGCGACCGAAAAGATAACTGGAGGTACGCTCCTTTTTGCGGACAAGCTGATCTGGCTACGACAGCGAGATCAGAATAACTGCCAGAGTACTCAGGATGCCGATGAAATTATCAAGAGGAAAGCTCACAAGATGGGCCCCGAATGGGTCGAAAAATTTCTGCAATTACCTGCCTCCGATGATCCATGTCCTTATCCTTATGCTAGCATCTGGGAACGTCACCAGATGCCGATCAGGTGGAGGGGCAATTCGAGCGAAGTGCTGGGGCTGAATCTGGCTTGGTTAAATCACTCATGTATCCCCAACTGTATTTTGACCATCACCAGCAAATACCCCGTCGACAAACAAGGTCAGGTAGACTGGAACGCCAAACCTACTCCAGATCGAGCTTTACTGCGCGCCTGTACTTCCCTCGAGCCCGGTCAGGAACTCACGGTAGCATATGTATACACAAGGGGTTCCGCCGGTAGACGACAGCTTCAGACTATAAAGCACGTTGGCTTTGAATGTGGCTGTCGAGTCTGCGTGGTGCGACTCCCGACAATCGAAAACACACTCACCAACTCTCAGTGCTTGCAGGAGATTCTTGATTCTAGAACAATCGCCGAGGAGCCTGCCTTGGCATTCAAAGCAGCCTACGAGTCGATGACACGTCTTCTCCGCTGTAGAGTCCATGACCTCCGGATTGCTATGCTCTGGGCTAAATGTGCGATGATTGCGGCTTATCATTCAGACCTCGCGCGTGCCTACTGCTTTCTAACTCGTGCCCGCCAGATGACAGTTCTCCTTGAAGGGATCAATGGCATGTTCTACCGTCAGGTCTCTAGATGGTTTGACTGTCCAACCCTGATGCCGGGATACGGTGGCACAACTCGTGGACTATCATCTATTTGCGAAGCTATGCCTATTTTCACCTATCTGTCTGACGCGCGTGACCTTCTTTTCATGCTAACCGCTAGGCCAAAGGAGTATATTCGCGTGTCTCGTTATCGCCATATCCCAGGGGCTAAAGGAGAGAGGGGGACATTTGAGATCCTTCCTGACGAGCTTGAGGGACCCAAATGCTGTCCTTTCTGTGATGGAGAAGGGGAGGACTGCCAAATCCCGATTGATCTTCTTATTAATGGGTTGAATTTTGGAGAATTGCTCGCCAAATTCGCGAAGAAAGAACGCTGCATTGATCCTGAAAAGGACTTTTTGGATACTTTCCTGGAAGTTGTCAATAATTTCCTACCTCAGCCAGACGAGGGTGAGGCACGGGAAGTAAGGGAAAAAGAGGCTGAAGAGGTGCCGGTTGCGGATGTCACTAGCAAGAACAAGAACCGAAAAAAGAAGAAGAAGAATAAGAGCAAGAAAGGCAAGGTGGACCAGCTGGTTGTGAAGGATGTGGGAGCAGAGAACAAGGTTGTTATCGTGGAGAAGGAGGGCGTGTTGTGTCCTGATGAATGGGTTGAGAGGGTTTACTGAGTGAGGTGGAAGAGGGAAGTTTTTGTTCTTTGAGGCCCTATACCTTGCTCTTTCCCTTCTCCTTCTTCGCTGCTTTTTGCATTATGCTGTGTTGGAGTTTTCTTTCTCGTTTTGTTTTAATTGTTGGATGTACATTAATTCAGTCCTCTTATGGGACAGTCCAATCAGAAAGGACTGGTTAATTAGCAAATTGAATTGATTTAACATAATAGGTACGTTAGGTGCTTCAGATGTGGGTCCCAAATGGGGAAATCGAGAAGCCAGTAAGATTTCCTCAAGCGGAAATCTTTATTTTATTATAATTTATTTTCTTTAATTATTGTTCGGGTCTTCACTCCCCAGGTTCCTTTTTTCAAACGCCTCCTACCCCCACCAATGATGACCTATCAGATTCGTCATATTTGTCCATCCTTGTAGCTCTTTGTACTTCAGTTAATTAACAATTCCCATAAGGAGATCACTAAATCCTAATGAAAGGATAATTCATAGAAGCTTATAATGCATATTGTCTGACAGACATGAGGAACTTGGGAGACAGCGCTTATCTAATCTATCCGTCATGTTAAGAAGGTTCACCTTTCACCGGTTCCCCAACTTCTCTCACTTTCTCTCTCCACCTTGCGTTTGTCCAGTGCCATGGCTGCTTCCAACGACCTCCGGGGCTGGGTTATGAGCGCCGTCTCTGGAGTGGGTGAGTTTCTCTGATCCTTCTCATGTCCCCCGGCTAGTTCCCCGCGCTAATTATGTACCTCCAGCTTGTGTCCTCGGGGCGTCCGTTATTTGCGTGGATCTCGTGCTTCGACGTTTCTCTCATCGCAAGAGCTTTCAGATCGTACATCACAATGGATTTTTGTCTGCCTCCCTCTGTCTCAGTGCAGGTGTCTTGGTAATAATCCTGTTTCCCAATCACAGCGAAACCTTGTCTTAGGTTTACTAACATAGTATCTTTCCTAGCTGTTTACCTCCCTCTATAGCATGCTTCCGACCTCCCGCCAGTACCTCATCAAAGCGGGTTGGTCACCCTCCAATTCCGCCTATGCTCTCATCGGTCTCTTCCTCGCTGGTGTCGTTGTGATCCAATTCCTGTCCACCCTCGTACATCGATATCTTCCCTCACATGTTGTGGATTGTGCCCACTCTCATGAGCCATCTTCCCACGCCGACTCCGATCCCGAGCAGGGCCTCATTCCCCACCCTCCACCAAAACGCAACAAACCTTCAGAACGAACGCCGCTCTTAGTACCCTCGTGCAAGCCGAATCCTGCCATGATCGGTCTCCCAACGGTAGAGGATCGCCCAGTAACGGGAGCTTCCTATTCCGGTACAGAATCTTGGCGTATCCGTATCACTCGACGCTTCAATCGTTTGATAGGAGGTGTCAAACCAGTGTGTGATGAGAATGGCCCGTGCTACGGGTTTTCACAGGCTTGCGGGAACGAATGCTCTAAAACTTTGGCATCTACAGCATGTCCTTCGCCAGTTGAGGAGGCCCCTGATACTGATTTGCCAATACCTAGCCGCTCACCCGATTCGTACAGCTCTTCTTCCCACACTAACCTCTCAGAAGAGGATGAGCCTCATGCATCGTCGGCTGAACCGGACGGACAGTCGAAGCAACCGCACCCCATTGTCAGTCAGCATCATCACCACGTACCGAAAAATGCCTTTCTATCCATCGGTCTGCAAACATCAGTCGCTATCGCGCTACACAAGCTCCCCGAAGGCTTCATAACCTATGCGACAAACCACGCGAGCCCCACTCTGGGAACAACTGTTTTTCTTGCTCTCTTCATCCACAACATCAGCGAGGGATTTGCAATGGCCCTGCCTCTCTATCTAGCTCTCCATTCTCGTGGATGGGCAATGTTCTGGTCCAGTCTCCTAGGTGGCATTAGCCAGCCTGCTGGTGCCGCGCTAGCAGCCCTGTGGATCTGGGGGTCAAGACGGACTGGTGGGCCCGGAGGGGATCCCTCTGATCCTTCTTGGGGTGTCTATGGATGTATGTTTGCTGCCACTGCTGGTGTTATGACTTCTGTTGCTTTGCAATTATTCAGTGAAGGCTTATCCTTGACTCATCAACGTGGAATGGGAATTGGGTTTGCCATTGGGGGCATGGGTCTGATGGGCTTAAGTTTTGCCTTGACTGCCTAAACTCCGTTCCCTTTCCAAGGATTTGGAGGAACTTTGCTCCCCCCCTCCCCCGGTTTTTTTTTTTTTTATTTCCCTTCCTCTACATTGTCATTCCCATCGTCATTGTGTTTCACGAAGCGTAGATTCATCGCCTTTGCATCGTGCTATTTTTACTTTCTTTTTCTTCGGGAGTTCATGCCTCACTGGTCTTAGATTTTATGGAATGAGTTATGATGTTTATTTCAGGTTCAACGATTGGGACCTCATTTCAAATCTTATATATACACAGTCCTTAATCAGATCGGCTTAAATGCCTTTTCTAATTTAGTTTGAGCATCTTCGGGGACGCAGAAAGAAATAAAGAAAGAAGTAGACTATACATATTCAACAGTTCGCTCCCAACGCATTT
Organism: Aspergillus haitiensis; assembly: GCA_027569155.1. NCBI lineage: Eukaryota > Fungi > Ascomycota > Eurotiomycetes > Eurotiales > Aspergillaceae > Aspergillus > Aspergillus haitiensis. The sequence continues at coordinate 809,168 of JAPDEO010000009.1, read as the reverse complement.
ATGCAACAATCAAAGGAAGGACAAATATAGGTACCTGGGCCGTTGAAGAAAGATGCAACCTAGGTATGCCAACCGAGTACCTAGGGAGCCTTGCCGGCCGCGGCAGCCGCTTCTCGTTCCCTCTTTCGAGCTAGATATCTCTCCCGCGCACTCGAAACATCTCCAGTCGATTTCTGACTGCGACTTCGCTCGGCTAGCTCCTTTTGACGTGCCGCTTCGGCCTCCTGCCGTTGTCGCTCCTGTTCCTCTAGCTGCGCAGCGATCATCTCCGTCTGGCGCGCGCGCTGTCCCGCCCGCGCATCGCCTTGACGAGACTCAAACCGAGACTTGGCGCCAGATACCGCAGCAGATGATCGGCCAGATGTACTGGCGGGGGTGGCCTTAGGCTTCGGTGCGACGTTCAGTCCAGCCGATAGCAATTGACGCTTATCAACCACTTGGCCGTCATCGTTGACGATGACTTTGGCTCCGTGTGCATTCAATTCCGCTGCTATTTGTGCCTCGGTCTTTTCGTTAGTCGTGCTGTCGTTCTCGCCTTCCGCTCCATTTTCTTTAATATTCTTGGATGCTTCATCGGCAGCCCGCATCACGGCCTCATGCTGCTCTTCACCCCGCGACAACAAATCCCGGTAAAACCCAACCATCCCGGAACCTCCATTCTTCTTCCTCCGCTCCTCTTCTTCCTGTTCCCGTCGTGCTTCCTCTTCCTCCACCCGTCTTAACTCCTCCTGCTGTTTCTTATACGCAGCCGTCACGAACTTCTCCTTATCTGCGAACTCATCACCTTCGGCTTCCCGCTCCTTCGCAAGCATGCGGTCCCGCGCACGTAATTGATCTCGTTTTCGAATCTCCGCGCTCCGCAGGAGAGATGTCATGTATCGTGGTCCATCATTATTCTCCCCGTCAGGATCACCGCCATTGTTCTTGCCTTTCTTCTCCGGTTTCGCCTTTAAACTGTCGTACACCGCGTCATAGGAGTATATCGATGGATCGAGCTCCTCCGCCTCGGCCGCATGTTTTCTGCTACTATGAAGCGCAGATAAATTCTTGTATTCTCCTTGACCTTGCTGTTGTGGGGCTTTGTTAAGTCCATATATCGTTTTCCCATTTTTGCCTGTCGCAGTTCCTTGATTGATATGATCCTGATTCTCAATATGTAACTGTTCGCTTTGGTCTCGATTATCATCATTATCATCACCATCGCCATCGTCCCCACCTGCGAAAATCGACGTCTTGCTTAACGGCTTGATTTTTGGTTTTGCGCCTTGTCCTAATGGTATAATCGCCTTGCGCTTAGTCAGTCTTCTCCCTTCTTCTTCTTCTTCATCATCATTATAATTCTTTTGGGAGGTTTTTCTAGGAGATTCCTCGATTCCGCCCAAGGTGGTGATTTCTACTCCGTTGTCGTTATCATTATTCTTGTCATCATCGGAATCCGCGTCAAAAATGCTGCCCTTTTTCCGCTTCTGCGCTCCGCCGCCACCAGATTGTTGGTTTTTCTTGGAGAGACTGAGACCGTAGGAGAGGGGTTGGGGGGGCATTTTGGGAGTGTCAGAGAAGTCAAATATTAGGGTAAGTATATCAATTAATTAATTAATGAGATGTGGATGGGTTATCTTTCTGTACAAAAAGTTCTATGACGCTGGATTGGAGATGATGATGATTGATGGTCGAGGGGTACACCGCCTTTTAATGCCAGGTAGCTGTACTTTTCACCGCCTACCTAATAGTTCGGTTGGTTCGCGGCGCTCAATGTTGCTAGCGAGAGAGAATCTTAATAGTTTTAAATCTATCACATGATCTCTTATCACCACGTGCTCTCTTCTGTACCTCCTTTATCGCAATCACTCACCACACCCCATATTAATTGATTAAACAAAAAAGGGAGAAAAGACTCCAGCAGAAAAACAATGTCGTATTACTTCACGATTCTTTCACCCACCGATGCCCCCCTCTTCAACATCGCCTTCGGCACATCCAAAAGTGGCGGTGATGGTATCGCCCGATTCCGATTCCCCGACACGGCGCAGTACATGAACCAATTCATCATTCACTCGAGTCTAGATATGGTGGAGGAAGCACAATGGATGAATGGAAACATGTAATAACACCTCACCACCACATCAGCCATCCCGTTTGCTATTACACCAAATTGGAAGAAGAAAAAGATTGAATTAATGATTAATGATCTTGATCTCTCCAATATACTAACTATTCTAGGTACCTCAAACTTATCGACACCTACCCACCCGCCGCAGCTTATATCTCCGCTTTCCTGACCCCCTCCGGTGCGCGGTTCCTTCTCTTACACCAACCTCTCCAAGCGCAATTACCCTCCTCTACTACGTCCGGCAGTTTAGCCGGGGGAGGGTCGTCAATGTCGGGCTCCAGCACAAGTGGAAGTGGGTTACTGGGTTCTTCGTTCGGTGGTGGTAGTGGTGTTGGGGGGTCGAGTCGACTATCGAGTAGTTCGATCGCGGCGAATCCTACGGCGCCGCAAACGGAGGAGGCTGTCAGACAGTTCATGAGTGAGGTTTACGAAAATTATGTGAAGACTGTGATGAGTCCGTTTTATCGACAGGGCATGGAGATTAAAAGTCCCGTTTTTAGGGGCAAGGTTACCGCGGCGGGGAGGAAGTGGCTTTAGTCTTTTTGTGTCTGTTTCTTTCTTTCTTGCTTGCTTGCTTTTCTTTTCTTCCCTTTTCCACGCTAGAGAGGTACTCCGTACCTATCTCCATACTCTGACACCTTGAGTAGGTACTTCTGGTTATTTGGCGGGCGTTATTCTGTGGACTAAATTTGGCTTGATAATAAGACCCAGAAAAATAGAATTATAAGCTGCTAAAACTATATGCACAGGTAATGCGACCACCTGTGGATTCCTAGGGTTAGTGTTCCTGATCACCCTGTACTTGTCGGTCCCAAGACACAGACTGGGTCCCCGAAACACACGTACCCGTGAGTATACAGTTTCTCGGGACCGAGTCTTCGACATCATGGGATTGGTGTAGAAATGCTATATAAAGCCTCTACTCCTCTCGGTATTGTGTAGCTAGAGTTCCATCCCTTCTTTCATACAATTCATTACCGTCAATATAAACGATGCCGGTCCAACAACCCATTCTCATCGTGGGCGGCAACGTGGTCGGCCTCTCCGCTGCCCTGAGCCTTGCAGCCCACAAAGTGCCCAGTATCATCATCGAGAAGCATCCAGAGATCTCCAAACACCCCCGCGCCATGGGGTTTACCCCGAGAACGATGGAAATCTTCCGCACCTTTGGGATTGTTGACAAAATACCTCAGGTGCCCCGCGACTTCAAATTAAAGCGAGCCCGCGTGGAGAGCCTGACAGGCCAGTGGTACGAAAGTACATCCTGGGAGGACACCGGCAAAAAGGAGCATCCTGACCAGCCTCCTCGGGGGCCCCCAACCGATGTGAAGCCCCCTCAAATGGAATATTCCCAGTTTTCCGGAGCCGCTATACCTCAAGACCAGCTCGAGTCCATTCTGGAATTTGCATCCACATGCCAAGGCCCCTCCAACTGCCCATACTGGCGCAACAGAGACAATTTTTAGCCTCACACGTATCGAATTAACGGTTGGGCTGGCTCCCAGCGGTATCCGGCGTAGCCCAGACCCAAACCGGCCGCACAATCTCGAGGGGTACTGTGCATACATGGAAACCACTTACCTCCAACACTGTGACCCCAACATTCCAGCCCACCTCTTCACACTTCTAATGACGCGTCTATCACTATGCCGACTGCGCGTCGTCAGCTTCATGTCTCGAGGGGGTTCCACGACCGACCTAGATGAGACGGAGCGCAGTCAGCTCTCAGCTCTTCATCGCTGCCATTGAAATGCTCGACTATACAACAGAGATTTGCACAAATAAGAGCCTTTCCGGCTTTAAGTGGTACATTTACATGCACATCCCGATGCCAGGCTGTCTCTTCCTTGCAAGTGAGCTGCGACGACGCACCACGGGCGAGCTATGCGAGCGCGCGTGGAAGGCGCTGCATGACTACTTCAACAATGGGGGAATCGGCTGCAACATGCGGAGTCCCGTGCATTCTGACATCTCAAATATGCTTCTCTCGGCCTGGGACGGGCATGAGGAGGCCGAGCGCCAACAGGGGCGGGTGGCGCAACCTCCGGAGTTGGTAGTGCTGCTGCGCCAACGTTTGCGCAAGTCCACGGTGCATTTGGACTTCAAGCTCTGGTTAAGAAGGATGATCCGACTGGAGAGCAGATTCGAGCTGATTGTCGATACCTAGATTCTTCGGGTTACCCATTACGCTGCATATCAAAGCTACTGGACGGGATTTTAATTTTAGCCCTTCCCGTACAGAATAAAGGGCATCATTACCTAGTCCGGCGCATCTTCTTGCATTTTTTCTCCTTATATGCTCGCTCTTCTTTAGCTCGTAAATTCTGGATTTCCTGCTGTACAATGGAAGCTGGTTAGCATGACCATTAGCGCTGCCTTTCTCCTGTACGAACCCCCTGGGGTCTTCAGATCCTTAGAACGCCTCTACAAATCACTTTCTCGATTATGGCGTTCCCTAATCTTGTGACAATCCCCCGCATTATCTCCATCTTTCAGTACGTGGCTGGCTGGCTGGCTGGGCGACGAATGTGAATCTTCGGTGGAATATCTGGCTGCCAACTCTTCCACGTCGTTTCTTTCAGCCAGCTTTGGATATGGCGTTTCTCTGCTGGTTGATGAACGCTCTCTCAGATTTGACTGTAGCCAGTTCAAGCGTGTCCTCGAGGACTTGAGATTTTAATAAAGGGACCACGACGGCGCATGATGGAGAGGGGAATGTCGTTTCGGTTTATTTAATGCAGGGTAGGAATCAGGGGAGAAGGATGTTTTGGATGACCGCCCTTTATTATACTTTATAAATAACCTTGCATCATTTGTAGATATCTGGTAGTTCCAATCAGTACGAGGGCACATAAATAATTATTACAATCGGCCTAGTATACAATCCCAATAATGTTAATAAACAACTATGGGATTCATATGCCTATGTATCTCACCGTGGCCATCAGTTAGCATGCCTTAAGCCATATAAATCATGCAACCACAATCTTAGATGTTTTCTAGTTTAAGAGACCGAGGTCGTGTAGAAACAGGGCGCTAGGTACGAGACCCGGGCTTGAGTGTTCATTCTCGAGCGAAAACATTAGAAATTACTTTGGGTGGTCTTTTTTTAAGTATGCTGATAACTAGATGTTTGGAATGTTTTTTGTCATAAAGCCCAATTTGGATAATATTTTAGGGACAAATTAAGGTGAAGCAGATGAATAGCACTTAATCAGGTTAAGCAGCACAGTAACTAAAAATACTAAGCAGATGTGGATTCATACACGACGGCACATGCTGTTGCAGGAAGGCAGCAGCCAGGTCTAGGGTTTACAGTGGAAATGCCACCATAAGTGGCTGCATTTTCAAGACTCTCACATTCTAGTTGTAAGAAAAGATTCATTTCGTCATAATATCTGTCCAAAACTCCAGACTCACCCTCCGCTTTGAGAATCAGAACTTGAGACAGAACCGCTAAACCCCACGCAAACTTGTCAAGGCTAAATGAGGGGTGAGCCAAAAAAAAAAAAAAAAAGAAAAGATGATTAGAAGGAAGAATAAAATGTTAGACGGTCATTTGAGGAGCCAGCTTTTTCACCGTCACAGCTTTGAAGTTTTCCACTGCATGAACCAGATCTTCCATCTTCGCTACAGCCCCAAAAATCCCGCCTTCCATCTTCACTGACTCAATCGTGCCCACATGGAGCGCATGCTCACTAGCTGCAGTGCCATCTTCCAGGATCACACAGTCAAAGCCCCGATCGTTGGCTTCGCGCATCGTGGTTGAAACGCAGACATCAGTTGTCACTCCCGCAAGCACAAGGTTTTTAATACCCTTATTTCGGAGGATAAGTTCAAAATCAGTATGAGCAAATGCCCCTCGGCCTGGCTTGTCAATGACGGGCTCGTTAGGGAGCGGATACAATTCATCCACAATATCATGTCCCACTTCCCCACGGATCAACAGCCGGCCAAGGGGGCCCTGAGAGCCAATTCCAAGTTGAGACCCATTATTCCGGGAACGGTATGCCTCTCGGGTTGAAAGAGTGGAGAGATCAGGTCGATGGCCTAGTTATATGGAAGTTAGCACTCGTAAACATAACAAAAGAGCAAGGCGTGTGAATCCAATCGGATGCCCTGCGACATACCTTCTCGTGTATGGTAGACAGGAAAACCAGCAGTACGGAAGGCGTTCAACAGATGTTGGAGCTTTGGAATCAGAGACTGTGCAGGCGATATGTCATAGCCCTGGAAATCCATGTATCCTCCAGGCGCGCAGACTAGATAAGGTTACGTTAGTACGACAAGGATTAGACCCACTACTAAAATGAAGAAAATCGGCTACGCACAATCTTTTTGCATATCGATTATCACTAGGGCGGTTGTGTATGGGGTGAGGGTTGCATCATGGGGCCAATCATATGGAGCTGCAGCGATTTGGCCCTTACGAACTTTATGATGAGGAACCTGTCGCGGCTTCTCAATAATCGGGCCGTGATTGTGAGTAGCGTTCAAGACGGTCAACGTCCAGATGCCAGGAGTTCCAGCTGCAACTAGCATGAACGGACAGTCCATCAGACGGGATGTTCGTCTCCGCTTTCTTGTCTCTTCGGTAAGGCCATTCCGAGGGCGGTAGTGCCCGCCCCGATCGCAGCGCAACCATACTTTAGCCGTTCGCCCCGGTTTCTTCTCGGTGGGTGTACTTGAGGATTTTACCACCACATTATATCCGTGGGCTTTGCCATGAGCTTGTACAGCTGAAAGAAGAGAGGCTCTTCATTGATAATCCCGATATGAGCAATGTGAACCACGCAAGAGCCATTGCGGTGGATTCCGACATGAATGGCCTAGAAAGAGGATAGAAAAGAGTTAAGAAACACTCACTTGTCCGGAAATGTGCCTTCTGGAGGAGGGAGTAACTGCATCGACATCTCAGGGATGTCCTGGAGGTCACTTGGCGCATCCAAATTTAAATCAGTGGGGTCCGACATGGCGAGGTAGTCGTGTGGACCTTTCTCAAATGAGGGAGACTCTAAACTGCGGTGTTAGCATCGTCATCATGGACACGTCTTCGAGAGGAATATCGTGGATTCAGTGGTTCAAAATCCAGGAGGTATAGACCCATATAAAGATGCGACCGAGGAGTGCGTGGAAGCAACCCTCAAAGAATGATGGGGACCCGAGATAATCTCGTGCGTGGATATAGCAAATATCAGGTGTACATCAAAGGAGATAGGCTGGGCCAGAACTCCCGAGAGTCGGGAGTTGAGGAAAGGAGAAACACAGCGATACTAACCCAGATTTGCGATATAGTGATGATATTGGCGTTTTTCGGGCTATTCAGTCGACTACCTAGCCTGTCTAAATAGTTCTTCTAGTAGCTAAGAGCCTGGCTCCTTGAATATCCCCAGCGTGGCTGGAGTGAGTGAGCAACACTGGGTGTGTGCTCACTGCGTATCACGTGATAACCCGTGACTTCCGGCAGGAGGGGAGATTTAAGAAGGCTTCAACGCTGTGGCAATAACTCCACTTCAAGCACTTCATTTAACAATTTTTCTTTCACTCTGTCTTTTAAGAGGCAGTCTTGGCCCCAATATAAGCATAGATCTCTTTTATAGTTTTGAGCTCTATTAGGATTTAAAATGCCATTCATACTATAATATGAGTGTCATGAATTCCAATAGGCTTAGTGCCTCTTGCATAATAAATATGAAGCGACACATTTAGGTTGTTTTAGGTTGGTCCACCAAGCTTAGAGGATGCGCCTTGTGCCAAAGTGGGTATAATGTTATTAGGCGGCATGTCCAGTGGAAGTATACGAGAGGAATCAGGAGAGTGGTAATAATTAGGGAATTTAGACTGCAAACTCCTGAGTCCTATCAATCAAATAGATCTTCTCCTACCTACCTACTTCAATTGCATTGTTAAGTATGAAGTTGTAATTGCTCAATACCAGGTATGTTCACTTGCGCGTCGATATTCCTCCAAACACACCCCAACTCTGGGTATATATTCCGGCTTATAAGAGCAACCATGTTACCTTATTGTTTCAATTGTCATGTTAAGGTAGAGCTACCGATAGGGGGCACGTGGATATCGGTTTGGAAGATTTGAGATCTCCTGTTGATCACTTTCTTGACTATGGCTGAACAGCCGATCCTGTAATCTTGCTTGATTCGGGTGATATGGAAAACGCTATGGACAAGCTTTTCCTTTCTGTTTATCTTATTTCCGTCTAGTGGCATAATAAATAGTCGAATTTCCTTGCTCTTATAAAAAGGTTATTACTTATTATCCTAAGCAGTAGTGTCACATCATCCAAGGAATCCTTAAGAAGCCCTTCCACACTCAAGGTCATTTCGTTATTCTTTGAGCTCATTTCTTTCTCCCTCCTTCTTTCCAGGGTTTGTACCTAGTTGTAATGATTAGGCCATTCTTTGTGGGGCATATGTACCTTAGTTATTATAATAAAAGCAAATTAGGGTCCTTCCTAACAACACTATCAAAGAAATATATAAGGAGATAATGCTTGTGACAGATCCTTAATCAATAGAAAAAAAAAAAAAAAAAAGGCATAAAACCGGTAGCATAGAGTAGATGAGGCAAAGAATATATACAACCTTCTTAGCCTTAGTTATTGTAGGTCCGTCTAGATATTGTTGTCAGATTATAGCCACAGAAATACTCAAGTAAATACCACGCCCTGACCGGCGAGATACCACTGAAACGAGACAACAAGGCCACTAAGTCCCTTTCAGACTAGGGGGATCTCCATGGTCACCGCCTCGTAAGTTACCCGTCCTGATTGTTGTTGTTCCCGTGGTCACAGGCCATCCACATGGCTCCTGCGCCCGCTTCTTCATAGCATCACCAGCACTATCATCACATCTCCTTCCCCCCTCAAAATCAGTGTCAACAAACCCGCCCCTCTGCTCCTCCCACCCTCTGTGAGGGATGCTTTAAAGGTAAGTTCAAGTTTTTTTGGGACGGCTATCATTGCATTTTCATTTTCTATTCTATCCCCTCCCCGCACCCTTCACTGTTGTCTCTCGTTTCGTCGTTCCTCAAAGTCCATCGCCGCAATCCCCCGACTACCTATCTGCGACACCGCCTCGGCCTCCAACCATCAACAGCCCTGTAAACGCACGCCTATTCAATATAATCTACCGATTGCATGCTCTGAAATCAAGAGTCTGCATCCTGCGTACTTCTAGACCGCTGAATAAAACCCGTTGACTGCGTCGACTGTTTCGCAAATCGTGGAGGCATCTGACGTGGTCCCCTGGAACGTGCGTCCCCTACACCAGCCTCGTCTGCTGGTGCGGGAATAATGCCGTCTATGGATGACTCTCCCCCAGCCCGAACCAACGGGACTAGCTCGCGGTCGGACCAGCTCGCATACTACAAATCGCAGTATGAGCAACTAGAGGCTGAGCTTTCCGATTTCCAGGCTTCTAGCCGCGAATTGGAGGCGGAGCTGGAGAAGGAAATCGAAGCTTCAGAGAAGCGCGAAAGGCAGCTGAAGGAAAAAGTGGATAATTTGAGATACGAGGTTGATGAGTGGAAGGTAAGGTTTTCGGGGCTGTGAGCCGTTTCTCTCTCTCTCTCTCTCTCTTCCTCTTCTTCTTTCCTTATTTTACCCTAGCGATGATTCAAACCTGACTCCTCTCGCTCTTCGCTAGTCCAAGTACAAGCAATCGAAGTCGGAGGCTAGTGCCTCCCAAAACACGTTGCAGAAAGAGATCACGACGTTGCGAGACGCCAACCGAACATTACAGCTCAAGCTACGAGATACGGAAGTTGCAAACGATGACTATGAACGCCAAGCCCGTCATAACACTTCATCCCTGGAGGATTTGGAGTCCAAGTACAATATGGCAATCGAGAGAGGTGTTCTTTTGGAAGAAGAGATGAAAGTTGGGGAACTAGAACGAGAGAATCTACGGATTGAAAACCAACGCCTTCGGGATGAACTGAACGATCTGAAGATAGAAACAGAGATCGTCCAGGAGAAGCTTCGGAACTCAGAATGGAACGGTGGCCGACGCAGGCGTCCAGCTCCTTTGCAGCATAGCCCATCGACACCCCACACCCCCGAGATATATGACCGCTCTCCTGGAGCATCGACCGTGTCCTCACCACTGTTCTCCACGCCACCAATGAAGTTGTCATTAGCTTCTTCAACGGCAACACCGCCTTCCCCACCTATGTCCGAGACGTCGGGTAGTCTGCGCAAGTCGATTAACGCCACGCCTGGATTCCCGCGCACAAAGGCATCGGCTCCCAAGTCGCTGGGATCCCAGGGCTTGTACGATTCTGGTAGAACCCATCAAAGATATCAAACACACTCTCGCGCTACCTCCTTTGCTTACAGCAATGGTCGCTCCACTCCGTCAGCTACCTCTCGCCCGACTGTGCCCAAGACAAATACTCCTTTCAGCAGCTCTACCTCTTCCGTCACCAATCGACCTCCTACTTTTCCTAAGTCGGGCTCACTATATCAGATTCGTGGTCTCATTGGCAAGATGCAAAAACTAGAGGAGAGGGTCCAATCCGCTAAGTCTAAGTTGCCTGCACCTTCAGACTCGGCTTCACGCACGTCGTCACGTGCAGGGTCCGTTATTGGTGATAGCCCTGTTGCTCCTACCCTGTCGATGCGCCGAGATCCCCGCAAGCGGTTAAGCGGAAGTAGTCTTAGTTCGTCTCTTAGGGAGGGAGAGGGTATGAATATACCTCCTTACGTTCCGCCCAGTCGCCCATCTTTTGGTACTCGGACTCAGGGGGATAGCCGTCCTAGCAGTCGCACAAGCTTCTCTAGCTCGTTCAGTCAAAGTACACACCCAAGTGTGGCACCCTCAACCCGCCCTGAGAGCCGGCAGAGCCGCACCAAGACGCCCTTGGGGCATTACTCAACAAACCCCACAACCGAGAGCCGAAGGCCTCGCTCGTCACTAAGTAACCCTGCGAGCCAGTCTACCCCAGTCAATGGTATGTCTCATATCGATGAGGATGAAGACCTTGCCCAACAAATGTCTACGCACGCGAAAATTAGCGAGACGCGCCCATCTCGTCTCCCTTCGTTTTCTACCCCTACCGGTCTGAAGAAGCGAACTACTAGTGGTTTCTCGGGAATCCCGGCGCCCCGAAGCCTTCGAACCAGTAATGGGCTTGACCGGCGAGAGGGAACCATGGGGCCACCTGATCCAAAGCCTAAATTTGGGGATATAGGAGAGACATTTTGAACTCAATCAGTTCACTAGCTTCCTTCCGCGAGATCATGATATTTACGGCTGGACGTAGGTGTTTATTAGCTTCTATTTACCATTCAGATTGTTGGTTTTCTTTCTTTCTCAGGATTTTTTTTTTCTTGTTTCTTTCTCTTAATCCCGCTACCTATTGACAGACCTTATGATGTATTTCAGTCTCCTGCGTCCTGATGGCTGGAGGTTGCAGATTGGAGAGGTTGATTGAACTGCTTCTCTTCTTTTAAACGGATTTGGCTTCGAGACCAAATGTGGTCTTGCTGCGTTTCTTCAACCTGCCACAGGGTTTGTACAGTCCATTTTGTTTTTGACGGAGTTGGCATGTGCATCTATGTGGTTGGCGCATTTGATTGAACGTTCCCAGCCGGGGGCACGATAAGTCCTAGCGGCGTCCAAGCTGTGTCTCAGCACTTATTTCTTTGGGTTGTACTTTGGTCCTGTGTATTGTGCTGTTGTCTTCAGGCGTTAGATAATACCCAGTGACTTTCTTTTTTCCGCACCAATTTCAAAGATTGCATTTGTAGAAAGTTTGGAATTGAGCTTCATTCATGCCAGTGGAGGTCGAGAAAAAAAACTTCCGAATACGGGAAAGTTAAGTCTAGTAGGTAAGGTAGGTACATGGGTTTGTGTTGGGGTGCTTCGAACCTATTGTAATCTTGGCCCCATAAACTATTATATGTACTCATTAATAAAGGGGAATGCCAATTAAATAGAGTGACAGGGCAATTTGAAGCCACGTGAGAGCTCTACAAATAGTTTGGGAGGGTTAAATTGCGCACACTAGTTGGCCTTGCGCTTATGAAATATTAGGATAAAAATAAAAAGCTGTAAAACAATAGCTTCGGCTCCAGTCATGGGTGTGAATCAAGTAATGCTCTGAATAATAATAATGGGTAACGTAATCCACCATCGAACGGGACACACCACCGAGCGGGACACACCCATTTCCCATACAAAATAGCACTTTTTATATTCAGTATAGTCCAACAACCAAGTAATATATATGTCAGATAAGAGATTTTAAGTATTATGCATACTTTCAAAATGTGAAAACCTCTTCTATAAACCCTTTTCGAACTAATTTTATCCTAATATTTGAGGAAATAATAAATTACCAAAAAAACAGCTGTAATATACAATATCTTAGAAAGTACTCTAATTTAGAATTTAAAAGCAATAAATTACTGAAATATATCCTTTATCTTAAAGGATTACTTATAGTTTATGTTCCTTACTCTCCTGGTTGTTAAGTTATAAGGTATATAAAAAGTGCTATTTTGTATGGGAAATGGGTATGTCCCGCTCGGTGGTGTGTCCCGTTCGATGGTGGATTACGTTACCAGCTAATGAATGCCCCAGCATATTCTAGGCAGGTTGATTGTGCCAAGGCTGGACTAAGGTTGATTTGCTGAGGACGATCATTTTTCCACACGCCCAAGTTCCCAACGGGAGCAGCATCTCCATGTCCACTGATTGGCTGTCACTTCTGGAGATGCCAACAAGTGACCGAAAAGGGTTTAGTGGGCAGAATGCTGAGTACTCCACTCTGGCCAAATTTTTACAGCAGTTTTGATCATTACCTGGTATTTTACTGCAAGTTTAATAACCTTTTTTTTTTTTTTGTCTTGGACCTGATGCTATGAGGGTCCAGGAGCACTGTTGGTTACGGTGGTAGTTAGGGAGGTAGTTACCACCAATGACGATAATTGTAATTACGTCTCTTCTCCTTGGTTTTGATCTTGTTGACGATTGTTGCAACATAGAAGTGTGTAACCAAGTTCTTAAAAGTTGATTGATTGCCTTTGCCGTTGGCTGGGCGTCCACCTAAGATTTCAGGCTTAGCCCAGCACTGATACCAAGATCTGCTTCGGAGTTATAAGAGCTCATCAATAATAGTCCGCGAATAATAACTAGACCGCGTTCACGAAACTCCGAGAGCTCCGTCCTAAAGTTAGGTATTTAGCGACAAGAGTCTTCTGTATAGAAGCAGCTAATAATAATTTATAAAAAGAAATTCAAGAATCATCCATCAAACTTTTCCTTCTTCCTCTCCCATACTCCGTGTCAGGTACTGCTACTCTACGTAGTATCGGGTTTTAGAACCCTAAGGAACAAGGGACCCATCCATGGCAAATGAAACTCTCCGACCGACCAGTTCCAAGTCGAAAAATTTCAATACCGGCAATTACCAGTTTTTATCGAGGTAAATGTTGGATATCAGGGAAGAGGTGGATATACGCATGAATATACGGAGTATATGATGCTAATTATCGGTCAATCTCTTACCGGGCCCTGATCATTTTTCTAATATAAGTAAGGTTTTAGGGTGAATCTGCAAAGGAGTAGTATTTGTAATTTTAATTATATTCATGGAGCAAGGTGGTGGTGGTGGTTGTGGTTGTGGTTGTTGTTGTTGTTGAAGAGGCCCCCTAAAAAATACTGGGGAGCCCAAAGAAAAAGCCTGCCTAAGGTTAAGGTGCAAAAATTGGTGGGAAGAACGTCATGGGCCCAACAAGCGGAACCAAAGAAGTTGGGGTGGATTCTTTCGGTGCCCGGTCTCCGATCAATACGTACCTGTAAATTAATTATTACCCTGGTTGTCAACTTGGTATCAAAGATCTACTAAATATTCGGAGACCTTTTTTTCCATTCCTTTTCTCTCCTCCTTCCCCCCCAATGTATTATTACTATAATTTCTTCTGAGCAAGAAATTAAAAAGAAAAAAAGCTAAACCTCCTCCTTCCTTGGTAGGTTTTGGCCTTTTCCTCCCATCACTCTCCTCTTATACACTCTCTCATCTTTACACCTCATCCTGGTAGTGGCGGTAAGTTATTCTCTGTATCTGCCTTTTCCTCCGAGCTTCCCTGCCGGTTGCGACTGCTCTTTCAGTTTCCATTCTTTTCTTCTCTAATTAACATCTCTCTCAGCCCGGGTCTTCTCTCCCCTTACGATTTTAATTCACTCTTCTCCACTAAACCTTTGTCTTCTTGAAGGGCGCCGTGTGTCAGCCGTGATTTCTCAGACTTTAACTTTTCAACACCCTGCTGTTTCACGACCTAAACGATCACACCCCTCAGCTTCGTCTTTCACTTTTCCCATTTTTATTCTCTCTCTTTCTCTTTTCTCGTCAATCCCTCACCCCCGAGAATAATTTATCCTCATATATCGCATGGGAAGTAAATAATAAATAATTGAACTATTGGAATCATGGGCGGCGCCGATGGAACTCTAGCCAACAGCTCTCGTGCTGCTAGGCACAATATCCCCTCACATTTTATCGGTGGTAATCATCTAGATGCCGCACCTCCAAGCAGTGTTAAGGACTTCGTTGCCGAACACGAGGGTCACTCTGTGATTAGCTCTGTACGTTTTCCCCTAGACATGTTGCGAAACTCAATTAGCAGGCAATTCTAACATGAGATCTTGTCTCTAGGTCCTCATTGCCAACAACGGTATTGCAGCTGTAAAGGAGATTCGATCCGTCCGAAAATGGGCGTACGAGACATTCGGCAACGAGCGTGCCATTCAGTTCACAGTGATGGCCACGCCAGAAGATTTAAGAGCAAATGCGGACTATATCCGTATGGCGGACCAATACGTTGAGGTATGGAGTGACGTGCCTTGAATATTAACAGTAACATAACTAGCGAAGCTCTATGGCTGACTAGAGTGGCTTCTTTTTTTGCCCTATACTTGACCATAGGTTCCTGGAGGCACAAATAACAACAACTACGCCAATGTTGAATTAATTGTGGATGTGGCTGAACGAATGGATGTACACGCTGTCTGGGCCGGTTGGGGCCACGCCTCTGAAAACCCCCGACTACCTGAAGCTTTGGCAGCTTCTCCCAAGAAGATCATTTTCATCGGACCCCCAGCATCTGCTATGCGCTCGCTGGGTGACAAGATTTCTTCCACAATCGTGGCTCAACATGCTGGGGTGCCATGCATCCCATGGTCTGGATCCGGTGTTGATGATGTGAGGGTTGACGACAAGGGCATCGTGACCGTTGATGAGGAGGTCTACAACCGGGGTTGTACCTTCTCTCCGGAAGAGGGACTGGTGAAAGCCAAGGAGATCGGCTTCCCTGTTATGATTAAGGCCTCTGAAGGTGGTGGTGGTAAGGGTATCCGTAAGGTCGAAAACGAAGAGGAATTCGTCAGCTTGTATAATGCCGCCGCTAATGAGATTCCCGGGTCTCCGATTTTCATCATGAAGCTCGCCGGAAATGCCCGCCATCTTGAAGTGCAGTTGCTTGCAGACCAATACGGCAACAATATTTCGCTGTTTGGCCGAGATTGCTCGGTTCAACGACGACACCAAAAGATTATCGAGGAGGCTCCAGTCACAATCGCCAAGCCAGTCACATTCCAGGCCATGGAGCGTGCTGCTGTGAGCTTGGGTAGGTTGGTTGGCTACGTGTCGGCTGGTACCGTTGAGTACCTGTACTCCCACGCTGATGACAAATTCTACTTCCTGGAACTCAATCCCCGTTTGCAAGTCGAGCATCCTACCACTGAGATGGTATCTGGTGTGAACCTGCCCGCCGCCCAGCTTCAGATTGCTATGGGTATACCCTTGCACAGAATTCGTGACATCCGTCTATTGTATGGTGTTGACCCCAACACATCCTCGGAGATCGACTTCGATTTCTCAAGTGAGGAGAGCTTCAAGACCCAGCGCCGCCCCCAACCCAAGGGACACACCACCGCTTGCCGTATCACCTCTGAAGATCCCGGCGAGGGCTTCAAGCCTTCGAGCGGTACTATGCACGAGTTGAACTTCCGAAGTTCGTCCAATGTCTGGGGTTATTTCTCTGTTGGTACCTCTGGTGGAATCCACAGTTTCTCTGACAGTCAATTCGGCCACATTTTCGCCTACGGAGAGAACCGTTCCGCTTCCCGTAAGCACATGGTTGTTGCCCTCAAGGAATTGAGCATCCGTGGTGACTTCCGAACCACCATTGAGTATTTGATCAAGCTTCTCGAGACCCCCGCCTTCGAGGACAACACTATCACCACCGGATGGCTCGACCAGCTTATCTCTAACAAGCTGACTGCTGAGCGACCCGATCCTATCGTGGCTGTCCTTTGCGGTGCTGTCACAAAGGCTCACCAGGCTAGTGAGGCCGGCTTTGAGGAGTACCGTAAGGGTCTCGAGAAGGGTCAGGTACCTGCCAAGGATGTTCTCAAGACTGTTTTCCCCATTGATTTTATTTATGAGGGCCTGCGGTATAAGTTCACTGCCACACGTGCTGGTTTGGATAGCTACCATCTCTTCATCAACGGATCCAAGTGCTCTGTTGGTGTCCGTGCGCTGGCTGACGGTGGTCTCTTGGTCCTTTTGAACGGCCGCAGCCACAATGTCTACTGGAAGGAGGAGCCTGCGGCTACACGCCTTAGTGTCGATGGCAAGACCTGTCTTCTAGAGCAGGAGAACGACCCAACCCAGCTCCGTACGCCCTCTCCTGGAAAGCTCGTGAAGTTCACTGTCGAAAATGGCGAACACGTTCGCGCAGGACAGGCCTTCGCGGAAGTTGAAGTCATGAAGATGTATATGCCCCTGATTGCGCAGGAGGACGGTATTGTCCAGCTTATTAAACAGCCCGGTGCTACTCTTGAAGCCGGTGATATCCTTGGTATCCTTGCGCTCGACGACCCTTCCCGAGTCAAACATGCCCAGCCCTTTACTGGACAGCTTCCTGACCTTGGCCCACCCCAGGTCGTGGGTAACAAGCCTCCTCAGCGGTTCTTCCTCCTGCACAGCATTCTCGAGAACATCTTGAGGGGATTTGATAACCAGGTGATTATGGGAACTACCCTGAAGGAACTTGCCGAGGTTCTGCGTGACCCTGAGCTTCCTTACGGCGAGTGGAATGCTCAATCATCCGCTCTCCACTCACGTATGCCCCAAAAGCTTGACTCCCAACTTCAAAACGTTGTTGATCGTGCCCGCTCCCGCAAAAGCGAGTTCCCTGCCAAGCAGCTCCAGAAAACCCTCCTACGATTCATTGAAGAAAATGTCAACCCCGCGGATGCTGAGATTCTGAAGACTACACTCTCACCCTTGGTGCAGGTCATCAACAAGTACCTGGATGGATTGAAAGCCCACGAATTCAATGTTTTCATCGGCCTTTTGGAACAGTATTACGAGGTAGAGAAACTGTTTGCTGGCCGTAATATTCGTGACGAAGATGCTATCCTGAAACTCCGTGATGAGCATAAGGATGACATACCAACTGTTGTGCAGACTGCGTTGTCTCACAGCCGCATTGGGGCTAAGAACAACCTCATCTTAGCCATCTTGGCTATGTATCGACCTAACCAACCCGAGGTTGGCAACGTTGGCAAATACTTCAAGCCAATCCTCAAGAAGCTTACAGAACTAGAGTCGCGTGCAGCAGCTAAGGTCACCCTCAAGGCCCGTGAGGTCCTCATCCAGTGTGCACTCCCCTCATTGGAGGAGCGTCTCTCCCAGATGGAGTTGATCCTTCGCTCTTCCGTCGTGGAATCCCAGTACGGTGAGACTGGCTGGAGTCACCGTGAGCCGGACTTGACTACACTTAAGGAGGTGGTTGACTCCAAGTATACCGTTTTCGATGTCCTGCCAAGGTTCTTCGTCCATCAGGATGCCTGGGTTACTCTTGCTGCTTTGGAGGTGTACGTGCGCCGAGCCTACCGTGCCTACATCATTAAGGGTGTCCAATACAACTCTGCTGGAGAGCCTCCTTTCCTCTCTTGGGATTTCACCCTTGGAAAGCTCGGTCAGCCCGAATTTGGCTCTCTCTCTTCCACCCAACCTTCCATGCCAAGTACTCCCACCACTGAGAGCAACCCATATAAGCGAATCAATTCTATTAGTGACATGTCTTACCTGGTGAATGATGCTGCCAGCGAAGCTCCCAGGAAGGGTGTTATTCTTCCTGTTCAGTACCTGGAAGACACCGAGGAATATCTGGCTAGGGCTTTGGAAGTGTTCCCTCGAGCCG
The DNA here is from genome assembly GCA_027569155.1 of Aspergillus haitiensis. Lineage (NCBI taxonomy): Eukaryota > Fungi > Ascomycota > Eurotiomycetes > Eurotiales > Aspergillaceae > Aspergillus > Aspergillus haitiensis. The sequence goes on along the minus strand of JAPDEO010000009.1, from coordinate 790,824 downwards.
GCTCCAAGACACGGAAATCAGGAGACCACGGACTAATTGCTACCCTTGAAGGCAAGCGTCGTCCTGCTCTCAAGATTGATAACGACAGTGAGTTGACCGGTGTTTGCAACATTGCTGTTCGCGATGTGGAGGATCTCGACGATGCCCAGATCGTTGCCCAGATCAACGATATTCTCTCTGGGTTCAAGGAGGAGCTGCTAGCTCGCCGTGTTCGTCGGGTTACTTTCATTTGCGGCAAGAACGGAATTTATCCTGGCTACTACACATTCAGGGGTCCTAACTACGAGGAAGACGAGAGCATCCGTCATAGTGAGCCTGCATTGGCTTTCCAGTTGGAACTTGGACGTCTGTCTAAATTCAAGATCAAGCCTGTTTTCACCGAGAACCGAAATATCCACGTCTATGAGGCCATTGGAAAGGGCCCTGAGAATGACAAGGCCGTGGATAAGAGATACTTCGTTCGTGCGGTGGTTCGTCCCGGTCGCCTGCGTGATGATATCCCCACGGCGGAGTATCTGACTTCGGAGGCTGATCGATTGATGAACGACATCTTGGATGCGCTGGAGATTATTGGAAACAACAACTCCGATTTGAACCACATTTTCATCAACTTCTCCCCCGTCTTCAACCTCCAGCCCAAGGATGTTGAGGAAGCACTGGCTGGCTTTTTGGAACGCTTTGGTCGCCGCTTGTGGCGTCTCCGTGTAACTGGTGCTGAGATTCGTATCCTATGCACGGATCCCGCTACTGGTGTCCCGTATCCTCTGCGCGTGATTATTAGCAACACCTATGGGTTTATTATCCAGGTGGAGCTTTACATTGAGAGGAAATCCGAAAAGGGTGAATGGATCTTCCAGAGTCTTGGTGGCACCAATAAACTTGGCTCCATGCACCTGCGTCTGGTATCTACACCTTATCCTACCAAGGAATGGTTGCAGCCCAAGCGCTACAAGGCCCACCTTATGGGTACTCAGTATGTGTATGATTTCCCTGAGCTTTTCAGAGAGGCATTCCAAAGCAGTTGGGCCAAGGCAATTGAGAAGACCCCAAGCTTGGCCGAACACCGCCCCGCTATTGGCGATTGCATCGATTACAGTGAGCTCGTACTTGATGACACCGATAATCTCGTGGAAATCTCCCGAGGTCCTGGCACCAATACCCATGGTATGGTTGGTTGGATTGTGACCGCTCGCACTCCTGAATACCCCCGTGGGCGACGCTTCATTATCGTCGCAAACGATATTACTTTCCAGATCGGTTCATTTGGTCCTTTGGAAGACAAGTTCTTCAACAAGTGTACCGAGCTGGCGAGAAAGCTTGGAATTCCTCGCATTTACTTGTCTGCCAACTCGGGTGCCCGTATCGGCATGGCTGATGAGTTGATCCCCTATTTCTCAGTTGCTTGGAATAACCCTGAGAAACCGGAGGCTGGATTCAAGTATCTGTACCTGACTCCTGAAGTCAAGAAGAAGTTTGACGCTAGCAAAAAGAAGGAGGTTATTACGGAGATGATCCATGATGAAGGCGAGGAACGCCACAAGATTACTACCATCATTGGTGCCAAGGATGGCCTGGGTGTTGAGTGTCTAAAGGGCTCTGGTCTCATTGCTGGCGCTACTTCGAGGGCTTACGAAGATATTTTCACTATCACCCTTGTTACCTGCCGCTCAGTGGGTATCGGTGCCTATCTTGTTCGCCTTGGACAGAGAGCTATTCAGGTTGAAGGCCAGCCGATTATTCTGACTGGTGCTCCTGCCATTAATAAACTGCTTGGCCGGGAAGTCTACACATCGAACCTGCAGCTTGGTGGCACTCAGATTATGTACAAGAACGGCGTTTCTCACATGACCGCCAACGATGACTTTGAGGGTGTCCAAAAGATTGTGGAATGGATGTCCTTCGTTCCTGAAAAGAAGGGTGCTCCTAACCCTGTCCGACCCTGGTCTGATACGTGGGATCGGGATGTTGAGTACCATCCTCCCCAGAAACAGGCCTACGACGTTCGCTGGCTCATTGCAGGAAAGGAAGACGACGAGGGCTTCCTTCCCGGTCTTTTCGATGCTGGGTCTTTTGAAGAAGCTCTTGGTGGATGGGCTCGGACGGTTGTCGTTGGCCGTGCAAGACTTGGCGGTATCCCTATGGGTGTCATCGCAGTTGAGACACGCTCCGTTGAGAACGTGACCCCGGCTGATCCTGCCAACCCAGACTCCATGGAAATGATCACCACCGAGGCTGGTGGAGTGTGGTACCCTAACTCCGCTTTCAAGACCGCTCAAGCCCTTCGTGACTTCAACAATGGTGAACAGCTACCTGTAATGATCCTGGCCAACTGGAGAGGTTTCTCTGGTGGACAACGCGACATGTACAACGAGGTCCTGAAGTACGGTTCATACATCGTGGATGCTCTTGTGAAGTACGAGCAGCCAATTTTCATTTACATTCCGCCTTTCGGTGAGCTTCGTGGCGGTTCCTGGGTATGTCCTTCTTTTGGTCCCCCCCCCCCTTCTGCTTAAAATTATAAACTAATGGTGAAACGTCTAGGTTGTTGTCGATCCTACTATTAACCCAGATCAAATGGAAATGTACGCGGATGAAGAGGCTCGTGGTGGTGTTCTTGAGCCCGAGGGTATCGTCAACATCAAATTCCGTCGCGAGAAGCAGCTGGAGACCATGGCTCGCCTCGATGCAACCTACGGAGAGCTCCGTCGCTCTTTGGAGGATACATCACTTAGCAAGGAGCAGCTCTCTGAAATCAAGACTAAGATGGCTGCCCGCGAAGAGACTCTCCTGCCAGTTTATATGCAAATTGCTCTGCAATTCGCTGATCTCCATGATCGTGCTGGCCGTATGCAGGCCAAGAACACCATTCGTCGTCCGCTAACATGGAAGAACGCCCGTCGATTCTTCTACTGGCGTGCGCGCCGCCGTCTCAGTGAGGAGCATATTCTCAAGCGCATGCTTGCAGTTCAGCCGAACCCTGTATCCAGCGATGCTAGTGGATCTATTCCCGCCCAGCCTGAAAGCTTGCCTACCTCCTCCGATTCTCCTCGCTCAATCCATCTGCGCACCTTGCACTCTTGGACCGGCCTGCTTGACGATGAAGTCGAGAATGATGACCGCCGTGTCGCTATGTGGTTCGAAGAGAACAAGAAGGTCATCTCCATTAAGGTCGAGGCTCTTAAGACCCAGGCCGTCGCTGCTGATGTTGCTAAGCTGCTTCTCAGCGACAAGGAAGGAGGACTTAAGGGTGTCCAGCAAGTATTGAGTCTGCTCCCAGTAGAAGAGAAGGAAGCGGTTCTCAAGTACCTTGGCTCCAGCTAAGCCAAAATCTATTTTTTCGTGTCTCTTTTGCTTTGAACTTCCGCGTTTCCTTTGAAAAATTTAGTTGTATGACTTTCATATGTTCTGTCTAGGTGTGGTTGGGTTAGAGGGTACACGAGTCTCATTGATTTTTATTCTGCATATATTATTAAAGTGTTTTGTGTGTTTCTTGAGCACGGACATCCTTTTACCATTTTTTCTTTATCAATCTATTAGTTCGGGGTGTTTTCAGATGAATTAAATGAGTTCATGTTTCTCTTTTTTACAATTAAAAATGGCAAAATGTTATATATAAGACAAAGTAGGCGCCATGATCGTGCAATATGTTAGATACTTGATGTGAGATTGGCGTACATACAAATAGTCCTTCTCCATATCTTTCTTTTGTTTTGACTTCTCCTTGTTCCTTTCCAGTAAAGATATTTCGAAGATAGACATGAATAATCGATAATCTTCCCTGCATCTTACCTATTAAAAACATTTATTATTTGTGGGCCAACATGGATGGATCTAGGAAGAAAAGGCAAAGACATAATTGAAGAGTCATTTATATTTTCTGTTCAATATTGCAGATAGCAGATAGGGGTATTATTTCCATAACAGTCATCAAAAACATCAGAAGAAGATGGATATCAACCAGGTATTCCAAAAAAGAAAATCACCACGATTGTGGCATTTCAAGAACTTGTAGGATAGTGGGTAAGTAGTTCATCGTGCATCATGTCGCAATATATACATCGGATGTTGAAAAGAAACATGGGGAAAAAGAAAAGGAATGAGAGATAAAGCAGAGGAATGGAGGGGCAAAAAGAATACAAGAAAAGGGGGATGGTAAGACGTTATTGGTAAATAAAACGCCGAATATTGAGAGAAGAGAGGAGGTAAGTTGAGCTATGCAAGCTGTCTCTCTAGACTGCGGGGAGGAGTCAAGATGGGAGGCATATTCCGATAAGGGTTGGATACATTTTGCAAGCCACCACGACTGGTATTCACAGGGCCCACACTGGAATCATCAATACGGAGTTGTCGGTTGAGATCTATGGGGAGCTGATCTGGTAGAGGCAATGGAGCTTGGTATCTTGGATTGTGTGGTTCTAGAGAGGCAGCCGAATGGGATGCGGCGAAGGTAATAGATTCATCTCTACAACCTGGCAGAGTAACTTGGGATGCATTGAGGGTGCGGGTTATGTCCTCAAGGAGAATTTCCATTGGGGCAATATATGCTGTTCGACTTTTCTCAGACCAAGCAAGTACGTGACCGCACACTCGACCAGTGGACTTTTCGAAGACCCATGCGCCTGAATCACCCGGTACTAGAGATTAAGTAAGTTAGTGAGAGAAATTCGAATAAGATAAATTTTGCTGGAAGGAGAGGGGGAAGGAACACAAAAAAAAAAGAAAATAGGACAGCTAGCATTCGCTCACCTCCAAAGTTCCCATTGACCCCAAAACTAGTAGAAAAGGTTTGTCTGCCATGTAGTTTGACAATGGCCATGGCTTTTGAGATCTGTCCGGTCTGCAGCCCACTTGTTCTGCCACAACAGTGGACATTTAAACCACCTAGTTCTTCGAAGCGCGCAATACGATTGAGATGAATAGCTTCCGCTTGTGATGGAATACTTTGTTCGACAGGCCGGCGTCTGGGAACTCCAGGTCGAGGAGGTGGTTTTTTGTCGAAGACAATGTTCCGTGTATCTATACGGTCATTGTCAATCTTGATCAATGCCCAGTCAATTTCGTGCCGAAAGCCTTTATAGGTCCAGCGTCGGACACCAGAGGACGCGTGAACGTATCCAAAGGAATGTGAGGCAAGATGTTCATCATCACGGTCATCCGGGCATGGAAAGAAATCATCGCTGACATCATCCATAGCTGGTTGAGTTACGAACAAACGAGGTTCTTCTCCTGGCTCGATGCCAACCGTGTCGCCTATCGAAACTGCATCATCGTCGTCGTAGGCACCCTCTCCTTCATCTGAGGAGTAGCCGCCATCGGATAGGCAAACGTCATCGTAGTAGTCTTCTCCATCCTCGTCATCAGAAATTGAAAATTCGAGCGTATGCTCTGACGGATCATCGTCACACCAAGTGTACATCAACTGTGCATCCTGAGATGTAGACTCACGAGGCCAGTTCCCGGCAGATCGATGAGGGGCATTAGCGGCTTGGTCTTGGTCTTCCTCGTCCTCCTGGTCACTTGGTGCTTCCAGCATATGATGAACCGTCATGCCGTAGGGAATACCGTCTACCAAGATAGCGCCGCCGTAAGTTACCGGGGGGAGATGCTCATCGTTCATGAAGGCGCCAATGGACGCACCACAGAGGGGGCGCTGCTGGAAACACGGATTTGGGTCTTGGGGTGGAGGAGCTGGACTAGCTGGGTTTTGCGGACCGGATCGAGCGGGCCGGCGACGCTTTTTACGAGGGACTTTCGACCGTTCAATATCCCCACGAATGACTATGAGATCCCAGTCGTCTCTCTCGATTGGAAAATACTTTTTTAGTGCTGCTCTGACCTTTTTCACGCTGGTGCAAGTAACGCAAATTGTTGTCCTCGCGCTCTCCATTGCGTCGCCGGTCATCATAAGTGCAACACTACATGATTCTGGTGAATCCTTCAAGATTTTATATAGCAGCTTGCTCAACCGTGGGAGCATCTGGAAATTCCATTCGTTAAGGTGTGCCTCAGGAATTTCAACAGTCGTTAGTTTCTTATAAGTCCGCCGTTTTACCCTTCTATCATCGAAGTTTGTTTTCATGACCTTCTTTTCAGTAACCGGTAGTGTGGGCAATGGCTCTGCGAATGGGGTGACTTGATCGGTCATATAGTCCCGTGCTGCATCTCTGGCCAAATCTGCTTCAGACCCTGGGACTAAAGCTAGCGGGAGACAATCATCTAGCTCTTCCGCACCAGGGGGTGAAAACATGTCTATTCTGCAACAGGACCATGCCATCTTGGACAGAGTGTAAAGAAAGTTCATGGAGAATGCGAAAGTACTTTCTGGGGCGGAGAGATCAAGGACAGGGTAATGGAAAGCTTGAGGTACTCTGAGGTTGAAATCATCAAAAGGTTGGGTTGAAAGATGGAAATTCGGAGCATCAATAAGCAGCTGGACGATATGCAAGTATGCACTTCCACATTTTGGTCCCAACTTTTGTAAATAAACGTTTTCAACTCTCTGTTTGAACATTGAAACATTGTACTTTAGCTTCCAGATGCGGCTGATAGGTGTCCATAGACCAATTTCCATCAAAACGAGACCAAGAGAATAAAGATCATAAGCCCAGGCCGCATCGTCCTCGATCGATCGCTTATCATCAGGGTGACGATACATACTCGACGAAAGGGGCTCAGGTGACGGGTTATTACTAGAGAATTGTGCAAATGATGTCAAGTAAGGGCGGCGTAAATTTTCGGTTAACCCAACTTCATCCTTGTTGGCATTATTTAAGCCCGGAAAAATGAGTATGTTGCTGCTATTGATGTTTCCATGCACAAGGTTCTGGCTGCGCAGCTGCAAAACCGCCATGAGAAGATCGTAGGCTAAACGGAAACGAGTCTCTAGATTTGGTACAGCATAGTCTTCACCGGCTTGGAGAAGTGATACTAGGGGCTTCGGTTTTAGACCGTTTAAGAGATCAGTATTGTGAAAGAAAGGGAAATAATCGACCGGCATTTGGTAAACGAAGGCGTAACGGGAGTTGGGCCGGTCAATAAAATAACCAAGAAATCTCAAGAGACCAAGATGAGAGATCCTTGCGTTCTGAACTAGTTGATCAAGAGTGTGGTGCACATTGTCAAGTCGTGTGTCCCCTGGGTAAGTGGGCTCCCCAGAGGCTTCAAGGACCATGGGAGTATACTCAACTAAAATGCTGATATTGGAATCCTTGATGTTGTGTGGAAATGGTAGAGCTGATGATTTCATACGACCTAAAACGCGCGAGTTGGTAGAGGCAGCCACCATTTCATAAGGGGGCGGGTTATCGTCGCGGGATGCGCCTGTGAGCTGAAGTGCTGACCGATCGATGAAATAGCTCTTTAAGCCAGTGGGCTGCTTACTGAAGCTCTTTTCAAATTTGGGCCGCTCAAAAACGGACGAATGAGGGATCGCATGAAGGGATTTGAAGGGTGAAAGATCATCTTGTTTAGATTTTGGACTATGGTAGGCCTGCGGCACACCATAGGATGTACTCCGGAACATCTTTGATTCCGATAGAGCTGGATAGACGAAATTATCTCCAGAGGTAGGTGGTTGAGGTTGTGGATACGATTTCGCGCGGCCTTTGTTGGAAGGCTGCGAGCTTGCTGTCATACTAACAGTCATGTCGCGCCGAGACTGCGACAGCTCATAGAGAACGTCGATACATGCAGTTAGATCAGCAAGGAGCTTCTTGGACCGGTTGATTTCAACATTTGTCCAATTGGCCTGGGATGGTAAATTGCTTAAACTATCCTTTGAGGCGGAATCGGCTTTACCACCCTTTGGGGGTAAATCAGAAGAGGCACCTTTTTGCTGTAGACGCTCTGCCTCGTTAAGTAGCTCTTGAATAGATTGCATAACGCTTTCCACAACATCGCTAAAGCCTGCTTGGGTTAGGGACTCGTCAATATCATTTGGTTGTGCTGCACTAGCGTCGCTCCAGTCCAGGCCCCATGCAAGGAGTCTATCTCTTTGAGTCTCAAAATTCCGGTGCAGAAGGAGAAGCTCCGGATCATCAGCCGCATTAGACGCGGTTGTCACGCTCTCACAAGAGGTCTTAGTATCTGTGTACATCTTGGTGAGGCGCCGTTGGAGGAATGACCCCCCATGACGGAGAACGGACATCTTGGCAAGCCCGAACGGGTAGAATTGACGCACACGGTGGGAGGAGCTTTAGAACATTGTAGGATTAAGGGGCTGGGGAGACTTAAAGACGTGAGAAGACGGAAAGGCCGAGGTGGCAAGAGACGGAGAGATAGATAACTAGCAATGCAGGCTCATGAAGGATGAAGAGAAACAAGTTAGAATAAGAATCCAGACAAGAATAGATCGAGGTGGGATGGAATCCTGTTGCCTAACCAATCGGGAGTGGCGAGTGAAGCGCAAAGCCTCGAATGCCAAGCCACACATGCCTATTGGAATCACGTGGCAGGCAGCCGCGATTTTTGTTAGCATCATGCGCGTCATACATAATATTACCAACTTAATGATTAGGTTCAAACTTCACTGCCTACGTAGTGAATTATTAACCAATTTAAGGCGGGTCCTCTAGTGGATTCAATATTATCATCTTTGTTGTTGGTAAATGTACACAGAAGGTGAAAGAAACAGATTAAAAAAAAAAAAAAAAAAAGGAAATAGAAAGAAACAAAAACAAACATAAAGCTATGCATCATTTTCAAAATTAGGGCTTGAAAAGGGAAATGCAATGAAAGAATCATCCGTATGCGTCTTATCCAGTAATGACCCGTCTAGGTACCCCTACTTCCCGTGCGCGCTTTTCTCGGAAGTTATGGAGACGTTCTCCAATTAGGTAGAACTCATCTCGGATGCTGACTTTCCAAATTTCCACCTGGCAGCAGACCAGGTAAGCTAGCCAGCCGACTAGGCTCATCAACAAAGTGGCCGGGTAAGCGTAACGGTAAACCTTGGATTGGAGATCAGGAGTCGAGTAAGACATAGTCGAGTTTAGCGCAAACCCGAAGAGAAGTGGTAACGAGACCGCAGCGGCTGCTAGAATGGTGATTGGTAAAAGTAAAGCCCGTGTGGCGAGCTTAACATTTGGTTTCAGCCAACCATCCCGGAAAATACCATTAAGAACTGCTGCGGGGCGGGATCTCGAATGCCACAATGCCAACTTCACAGCCATTTGAACATAGAGCACACCTAAGGTCCAATCCTGAATGAAGTGAATGACGTGCGTCTTACCATCACCAAGGTAGGTGTGGATAGGCACAAGCAAATACAACTCCATCAGAAGTGCAAAGATGGAAGGTAAAAACACAGAAAACGATGTGAAGATGTAGAGTAGCCGAAGACCGGTAAGTACAACACTTGCCAGTCCCACACAGGCTTCTCGTGGAGAACGTAGATACGACTGGAAACGGTTTCTCGCCATATTGATACAGGCCCGACAGAAGAGCACAATACAGGCAGCAGCGCAAACCAGGCCCACGCCCGCAGAAAACGCGTATACATCGTTTACCGGCCTGCTTGGGAAATAGGACGACATAATTCTCCGTCCAATGACTAGTGGAATAATTGTGGTGCCTACTCCAGTGCCTGCTGCAAACAACCAGATCAACAAAAGGAAAGCTGCAATCCTGGCCCTGAAGAATGGGGGGATGTAAACTTTCGTGAACATTTCATTTAGGCGACCATGCAATCCTTGGTCATTGTCTGGTTGCCCATCAATACGCTCATTCGTTTCAGTGACTTCAAGGAATACTTGGCTTCCTTTCGGGATGCGAACTTGATCGGAAGCAGGCGCCCGGACAAATTTTCCATTTCGCTTGAAGGGAGGACCAATGGGTTGTTCATCCACACTAGGCTGCTGTGTTCTTTTAGCTTCCTGGTGTTGAGTGTTATCCTTCCAACCCAGAACGTTCCGCCAGGTCCACTGGTCATGGTGGTGACCTTCCTCATCAGGTTGCCTTTCACCGAAAAAGAAGTCGGACAATCGTAAAAAGCGAGCGCATTTACGAAACCACCAATTGTATAGGCCGTGTAAGCCCTCGGATGGCTTAAAAAATTGAACGGCGAGAGGTATTCCAAAATTATAAATCAAAAGATCCACAGGGAATTCAAGAACGGGGTTTTTGGACGACCAATGGATAGGAAGCACGCCATTGAAGCCGTAGTATAATCCCCAAACAACTCCTCCAAGGCAGACAATGACCAAAGCGCCATACACAAGGGCACTGAAGGCGATCTTACGGAGTTGAGTAGTAATATTGCGCTCAAGAACATCCCGCACAGGATGAAAGGTGGGGTCATCAGGATCACGGATAAAATCTATATGAATTGCATTAGCATGTTTCTTGAAAGGGGAAATCAAGCTGCTGATGTTTTTCCCGCCCGCCCTGGGGGAGGGGGATGAGTATCAAACTTACAGAGGACACCACTTCGCATAATCTTCCTGCACATAGAAACAAATAGAGCAAAATGGAACATATAACATGTGCCGATGAACCAATGCACAAAAAGTGACGTGAGAGGATAGGAAGACGTGAATTCAATGCGCGAGGCGATGGTGGCGCGTTCAAATAATGGCAAAAGAGCAACATCAAGGAGCGAGCCACAATATAAGGGGAAGAGTATCATTTCAATTCCGATGATAAGAATCACCTTCATCACCCCGCCGGCTTGATGGAGTCCTTCTGCAATCATGCCGTCAACTCTCTGCCCACGATCCACGCCGGAAATCAAACGGGTAACTCGGAGATAGGCTAGTCCAACAGCTGATGCGAGCAGATATCCCATAATGATAGCTATGGTACGGTCCTTTGTATCCCACACAGCTAGATCGTAATCAATAGTGACGTTTCTAGGAGCTATTCCTGTCGGGCCGATATTCCTCCAATTGGTGGTGTTCGGGAAATATTGGAAATTTATCTTGCTACTGAACTCATAGCACTGGCTTTGTAGCTTCGAAAAGAGACTGGTGATATTGGCAACATTGGTACTAAACAATAAAGTCTTGGGCGGCTGCAAAGACCCTAGTTTGATGGGAAGACCGTACAAGATGAATTTAGTAAAAGTGAATATTGACCGAATGATAGCAGCAAGTCGAGCTTCATGAATTTTCAGTGCTTGGTGGGAAATAACGGAGAACATGGGCACATCGGCTTCGTGAAAAACAAAAAAGGTATTGACAACGCCTCCTAATCGATGGCCGCTTGCATCGATGAGCGATCTTGAGGCGTTGGTGATAGATTTGATCCAATCACCCATGGGTATGATGGCGCCAAAAGGGCTAAGGAGAACTTTGCAAATTACGCTTGTCCAATACATAATGTAACCCAGGCTGCCAATGAGTGTGTCGAGAACAACATCTGCAACGACAGAGACGGTAGTCATAGGCACACCGAAGATGAACTGAATTGGGTTTGCTAGAAGGACAAGTGCGATCTTGCCACCTAGGTAGGGAAGCCAGATCCCGGCGACTACAGTAAATGAAATCAGTAGTGCACAAAATACCCCATTTTGCAAGAGGCCAAAGATGGGTCCCTGCATGCCGATCAGCTCTAGGATTCCCTCAAGATCATCCGCCTCTTCGATAGCGTCAAGATCGTTGGCATCGACAAATTCAGGGAGAGCTGCTTCATTGGCAGGTATGGCATCGTTAGGAAGATCATCACGATTCGGAGCATGGGCAAGAGGGAGTTCCAAGATGGGCTCGTTAACTAAATCCTCCCTCTCTTCCATTCCGTGTGCCTGGCCCTGTTCATCAGGTATGATGTCAGCCCAAAACCAGTCTAAGGCTTTCCTTATTAGACCTCTAGGTGGCTCTGGGGTAGATTGATCAACTTCTTGCGCCAGTTGGGGGTTCTCCGTCGAGTTGCTATCCGCAGCCATCGCATCCGATACAGACCCGGCAGTTTCATCGGTGCTATCTTCTGATGTCCCGAGGCCGGGGACAACGCTTGGCTCCTCGGCGTCATCGGAATCTGTGCCCTGGAAGTCAAAGCGAAATTCCTGCTGCAAATGGAACTCTGAGTCACCCCTAGGGTTCGAATCGGATGAGGATTCAGCACCCCATCTAGCATTATTGGATTCGAAGGGGTTAGGTCGACCGCCATCTTGGAAGGACGCTCCTGAAAACTCCATAAAGGGAGGTCGTAGGTCGCCTATGGAAGTAATATCTGTACTCTCTCCAGGGTTGACATTGGAGGGCCCTGGCAAATCCTGGTCACGGTCCCTAGAGCGTTGTTGACTGTCATTTTGCACGAGCTTGGTCACCACAGTAACAAGCCATCCAAGCTCCTCCTGGCGTCCTTCATCTCGTACAATTCTGAGTATTTCTTCAGGATCGCCTGAGGCACGGACCCAAAGGCCCCAGAACACTTCCATATCAATAGGCTGATTACCCTGGGACGATGGTGGTTGCCAAGTGGCGGGGTCGGGATTTATTCTGTCACCGACATCATCATTACGCCGAAAAGGAGGTAGTGCACCAGACCCTGCGGAATTGGAATTCTGGAAAATAGGTAAATCATCTTGATGTGGTGAGTCTCTTCTAGGAGGATTTATGTAGCTGGGAGGTCTCGGAAGGGCATCATTAGCATCATCAGCAACCTCTTCGGTATGATCATGATCCCCCCTATGCTGGATAGCGTTGTCTTGTGGAATTTGTGCTTGCTGTGGTGGCAAAGGCACAGCAGGATTAAGTCGAGGGGGTTCAGCCTCTTGCGCAGGACGGTTATTGGCTATCAATTGTACCGCGGCCTCGCGCTCGCCTTCTGCAATATTATCGATAGGCTGCTGCTGGACGACCCATTCTCGGATAAGGAATATCAGAATGAACGAAACTACGACGAGGAGGGTGATAAGCTGGCCCTCTAGCGTATCAATAAGAATGTTATTGATGGTAGGGGAGGGCGTTAAAGAGTTCAAAAACCTGACATCTGAAAGCCAAGAGGGGCGTCGAGATTTAAACGAAGCGGTAACGTTTGCCGACGGGGTAGAACTGAAGCTTGATGACATGGCTGGGAAGAATAAGGTAGAAAATGCCTTTTTCATCAAAGTGAGGAGTAATGGCTCGCCTGATGGGAATCCGAATATCGATGGTGTAGATGACTGCAAAGACATTTCACCAGTAGAATTAAGATGAATCCCCGGAGAGATTGTACTATTTACCGGAGTAGACTGGTTCGTACCATGGTGAGCATGGCCGTCTGGGGATAGTGTAAGCTCATTACTCGACCAACGACCATCCGCAAGCCAGAAAAGTGCCCTCCAGATTGCCCTCATGGACCACGGAAGCCATCCAAGCCAAACAAACGCAACGAGAATCCATCGTAGCCATGTAATAACAGTCCGAAAGCCGTGTATCAGACCTTGCTTCGCAAACAACACAACAGGTAGGTTTTCGGGCATATCCGGGTGGTAGACCTTCGTAAAGTGAAAAGGTGTCTTGCACAACTCGCAATGTTTCTTTTGCGAATGGGATAGCCATTGCACCAGGCAAGGTTGGTGGACGAATTTAATACTTCCACTGCATTTACAGGGGTAGTAGAGTTGCTCTTGTTCCGTAGCCTCCCCGCGACATATCCTACAAGTATCAGGTTCTTCAAACTCCCTCTCTTTCCCTCTCCGATTGGTGTCGTAGGCTGGGTCGTTCATCAAGTCGGGGGAAGTAGCTGAACTTGGGTGGTCGCGGGGTGGAAACCCAGGGAAATCCATGTCTGTGTATGAAGAAACGACGATAGGGTCATGCTCAGTAGCAACGGACGGAGATATTATCAGTAACCACCATGTTTCGGAGGTCCAAGGCGGAAAATTCAAGTGGGTGGTGATGACGCAAGCGGGTTATGTAGACCGAAACATAAGAGTTCGACAAGTCCTACGGTGCTGGCCACGATAGCTGACCGGGATTAATACTGGTTCCCAGTAGACGTCGAGCAGAATTTCAGTGTGGCAAGTAGAGTTGGACGATCGTCACGAAGCCGCCATAATTGATATCTGGGTGATGTTGCTGGCGAGGAGAGGGCAGATGACTCAGCATAGCCACCCAACATGGACTTTCTGATGAAACGCGTTCACGTGACCGAGTCACTAGCAAAGGTACCTCATGTTGTTACTATTGATTTTTTAAGGGAGACCGTTTAAAGTCTTATGTTTGAGTGTAGCCATCTCAATGTAGCGGAAGCTTTGATGTACCGACAATTTTACCGAGTCGACGACGTACAAATCCATTCTGCCGGATTTGGCTCTTGTCTGGAGACAAGCCAAGTCACTACTCCGGCGTCCTTACAACAAGAAATGAAAATATCTTGTATCATACTGGTAATGGCTGGGGATAAATTAGGTACCTTTTACTGCCTACGTCCGTAAATGGGTCGTAAGGTCCATAGTCAACCGCAAGTAAACCGAGAGGAAAAGATACCTAAGGCTACAAAGAAGGGCAGAATGAACGAGCATACACATAAATTGATCGCAAAATAAACAAAAAAAGGAATAAAAGAAATAAAAGGAGAGATAGAGAGAGAGAGAGAGAGAGAGAGGAAGAAACAGGAAGATGTAAAAACTCGGTTATGGTAAGACCCTATTAAATTGGGTGTGGGGTTGAGGTCACTGGCTCCTTACGTAGGAGTAGGATCTTTTTAGAAGAATAAATAAAGGCTAAAGGTGCCTACCTATATTATTGCTTCTAGGAAAGTGATAGTGGCGGAACTTAGCAGACAAACATTGTGCTGCACAGCTGATTGGTGTCGAGTATTGAGCTAATTAACTCCTGCGTAAGTAGGTCATTTTGAGGGAGGGTCTACAACTACAACCTACTAATTATTATTTGGAACCAAATCTTCACGCAGTGCTGATCAACTAGAGCTGCATTGTTTTGCGCCACCCGCGCAATGACCTCACCGACCGCCTTGGATTAGATCGAAGCAATGCATGCTTGGTGCCTGGAGCCTGAACTCCATATTCTTGCTTACCTTGCTTTCAAAGACACTTTCTATCGACTCAGCTCCGTTAGGACTCGGTTATTTTTCTCGCCCTATCTGCTCCCTGCCGTGTTCTCTTTTCATATGTGATTTAATAGGCGTCGGGAATAACAAGGAGCCTTTTGTGTCGCTCCGCACTATCATCAGCCCTTCCTACGCCAAGACCGAGCCCGGATCCGTCGCGTGTAGTGTGCTCCTCAACCCTTTGCGGTAGTCAAGCTGATGAAAAGTCAGACTTTGGTTCTGGCACTCCGTTTCAACCTACCCATCAGCTTTCAGCCCCCTTGGGAGTCTGGCATGCGCTTCCAATGATTTAGAAGCTGTCCCGCACTTGTTCGTTGCAGACAGCAAGTAATTTTTACCGCGCGACGAGAATTCTGCGATAGCACCGGGGCGCATCTGCTTGGCCCGAGCTTTTCCTGTGATAGGAGTTCCAGACAGTCATGGCATCTCTAAGTAATGGTCACGCGGCGGAGGAAGGCAATAGATCTACCGGGGCTTCCACATCGCAATCAAGGTCGAGGAGAAGAAGCCGTCTTCAATGGACAATTGGACTGGTGGTGCGGTATGTTTTTCTTTCCCTCTCGGAGCTGACCATGGCCATAAACTGATCTTTCCATGCTTAATTTAGGATCGTTATTTGGTATTCCATTATCACTCCATTCTTTCGTTGTCCTTCTCACATCTCCGAGTTGACCCTATCCTCTCCGTCCGTATGCAAAACCTATCTTTATGCAAGGTCTTTTGTTGAACCTTATGTTCACCCTTATTATGATGTCTACGCTGCTCCTTATGTCGAAACAGCCCGTCCCTATGTACATGTGCTGAATGAGAAGGTATATACACCTGTATCGAATATTGCAAGACAAAGCTACGATAAATACGGGGCCCCAGCGCTCGATCATGTACAACAATATGGCGAGCAACAGTGGCAGTCAAAAGTTGTGCCCCATATCCAAACCGCAAAGGACAAGGCAAGTGCATGGTATGAGGCCCAGGTTGGGGCACACGTTCGACGAGTAACGGCAGTGGTGTCACCTTATCATGAGAAACTTCGTCACGGAATTTGGGTGACAGTTGATGGCTATATACTTCCTTTCTGTGCCAAATATCAACCATTCATTGGAAAGACCTATTCGTCTGGGCAGGAAATATTAGCAACTCGGGTGCTGCCATACGCGCAAAACGCCTGGTCTTCAGCGATATACATTGTCAATAACTCTCTGTGGCCAAAAATTTCCAGTCTCTACTCGGAAAATGTGGAGCCTCAACTAGTGAAAATTGGACAGAAACTTGCAAGCTACCGCGAGGGCAAGAGGCTGCGACAAGTCGTTGAGGATGTTGATAAGTAAGTGTGCCATAAGTCCTTTTGCCCCGTATTCACTAAATCTGGAACAGTAGCTTGACCGATCATTCCACTACATCTTCGTCCGTCGTGATCCCCCCCAGTTTTACCGAGCCGTTCACTACATCCACCATGACAGAGGCCACACCAACTCCTTCACTATCACCAACTGAACTCGCAGCACAAACCCGGGAAAAGATCACTTCCGACCTCGAAATATGGCAGCAACGGTTTGCTGCTGCTGCCGATAAAGGAATTGAAGATCTTGAGAGACGTGTTCAGGAGATTGTTGAAAGTTACCTTACAAGTGGAATTAAGGCAGATGGAGAGAAACTTGTCGAATCTCTAGAATCTGCCGTGGAGGATCAAACATCTTCTATCAAACACGATATTAACGCCTTGATCGAGGCTCTTCCGTACGAGGAAGCTCCCCAAAAAGAAGCTGCTGCCGTGGAAGAGCTTTCGAAGCTAGTTCGAACTGGTGCAGTGTCTCTTAGGGATCGTGCCCACGCTCTGAGAGAATGGCGTAATTCGGCTGAAGAGGAGTTGCTTCGCAGAGTTTCCACCGCAGTCAGCTTTACACTCGCCGTGCTGGATGATGTCCGTGACTTGGGGCTTCAGGAGATTGGTATGAGATGGGCCTGGATGGATGGGGTCACGTACAAGGACTGGGAAACCTATCATACTATGAAAGCGCAGTTCGAAGACTGGAAAGAGCAATTCCGGAATGTTGGATTGCAGCACGCGAAACTTAGAGAGACCGTGGCTCTAACTGAAGATATTCTCTCCCGGGGAATGGATGTCGCCGAAGCTGCCGCGAAAGAGCTTGCTCGTCTTAAAGATGTTTGCAGGTGGAAGATTGCTGCCCGAGAGGTTAGTGATGACTTTGGTACTCGATCCGAGCCTCCGCCACCTCTACCGAAGCCCGCCTACATCCCCAAAGATGATTCGCATGAAGATGAAAAAATGCTCAACAACCAGTCAGATGGTAATACTGAAAGTGAGTCTCAAAGCGAAGCGCTCGCAAATGAGCATAACCGCAATGGGGAAGATGACTTAACTAAGACTAACTGGGGAGCATCTGCTGCTGAAGTATCCCAGCCTTATGATGAAAACGAAAATTACATTGCACCCGCAAAATTTACCCACAACGAAGCTGTACAGAACCTACTTTCTGAGCTTCTTATTGGTAAAGATGCTGCTTATATTGAGACCCTATTGAGAAAGCTGAATGCGATTTACGACACGCCGCGTGCAGAGCCGGAATCTTCATCGACGCCCACCAGCTCTGTGGAGGATCAGTCAACCGCTGCCGAGTCTATTTATGCAACAAACCCCCTCTTTATAGATCATGTATTGGAGATCGTCGATGAGCAACTTCAATCTGCCGTTGACGAAGCCTCCTACGAGGATGCATATGCATCTATGGAGCAAGACATCATCGAGGATGCTGAGCTGACTACATCCACCGATGACCATATTGTGATCGATAGTTCCACCCCCGATTACATCGAAACCACCGAGCAGCAGACGGAATTTGAGGACGGGACATTCGACACTGCGTTTTCGACAAAAATAGCCGACGATTTTGAGGAGCTTACCTCCACAATTACATCTACTGCTACGGAAACGGTGAAACTGGAGGAAATAGACTTAAGTGATGGGACCGAAGATATGCCTCTTCCAGATGACCTGTAAAATTGAAGAATGCTCGCTTGAAAAGGGGAAAAAAAAAAAAAAAGAAAGAAAGAAAGAAAGAAGGGAATACCGGATGATCAAAAGGAACGCGATTTCGTTGCAGGTTGAGGACAGATGAAAATGAAAGGGTTTATGGATACATTTGTGCGATCTGGCTTAACTTTACACATTTACATGACTGCCCGATATCCCCGGATAATTTTCATTCCTGGTTTGTTGCCACTTTGATTTATTCCCCACATAGTTATAGCTACTACGATTGTACGTCACGACAGATTTATATGGCTTGATGAGTGTTTTTTTTTTGTTTATTTGTTTCATTGATTTTTCGTTCAACGTCTTATTGTAACTTTCTTCGAAAACCTCTGTTTCCATTGTACTCGTATATATCAATGAGGTGCCCCCTGGAGGTGGGGGGGGGGTTTGCTTTTCGAGCACTCGAGGAGTGAAAGATCCAATTCAATTCATCTCCGCTCAGGTTGCAATAATGTACAGTCGGGCACTGTTGCTGCGTAATTGGGCCCATGATTGAACCTATCTTAGTGCACAATCCCAAACTCCTCCACAGTTGAATCTCATATCGATGCTTCATGTAACCAAAAACCAGCCAGGGTGGATTCACCTGTACTGTGCTCGCTGGCCGCCCCTCTTCTCCATCTTTCGCTGTCTCTTACTCTCCCCACCCGTTTGTTCACCGTCACTAGCCGCACCCATGCCCGCCAGGCCACTACGCACCCCAGTAAAGGTAGAATAGGCTAACCAAACAGAGTACACAGGGATCACAATCCAGAGCCACCAGGCCCGATCACCGAACAAACAAGCGGCACCAAGACAGCCCCAGGTCCAGTAGAGGACATCCCACATGTACTCTGTCAAGCCAGCAGCCCCCAGGTCCTCTCCCGGGGAGCGTAGAGCACCGTCAGCGGAGTTGTAACGTGGTCGACCCAGACGCTCCAGATAAAACTCGATGGCAAGAGTAGGACAGGCGAGAAGATAGTAGGGTTTCATAGAACGGGGTCGGTTGAGCATCCAATGTAGAATGAGGAAGAGTGAGTGTAAACCAAGGCTAATGAGATGTGTCCGGAGCAGCACGGAAGCGTTGCGCGCAGCAAGGGTTTTGGCGGCTTTCTGTTAGGGGATGTATTAGTCAAAGAGAGATATTAAATATGAAAAGCAAGTATCCACTAGGATTTTTATTTCCCCCAAGACCGAAGGTAATTAACTAGGGAAAGAATAATTCAAGGGTAAAAGCGAGGAATGGAACCAGAGAGCCAACCCACCTGGGCCATATTGGAGAGGTATCGACGAGTGTCTCAAACACAGTGACAGGTAATGCAGGGTATGCGTGCAGAATCGGGATGCGAGGCTTAAATTGGCAGATGAATAAAAGAAACGACAGTTTTTAGTTAGGTAGGTAGTACGTCAGGATAGCCATCGTTCGAAGCGCATGGTCCTGGATGAAGAGTGCTGAGTTCATTCGTTATTTAAGAGTAGTTAAGAATGAATGGCGTTGCCCACCACAACCGGACAAGCGCCCGCACCTTCTCCACCAGCCACGGTTCTTCCAAATTGCCAATGGAGATGAACCATCCGCCTCAAAACATTCAGTCTGTCTGCCTGCAGTCCCACTAAGTACTAGGTACGACTGGCTCTGCTTCGGCCTAATAATTCCCCCCGGCTCTGTACAACTCCTTCTCCATGTGTCCTGTCCCTTTCCGCTATGCAATTTGATTCTCTTCCCTGAGACTTTGTTTGGCCTGACTGGGGCGTCACGAGTCGTCCGAACGTCATTCACTCTTTCCACACGGCCATCTACTCAACCCCCCCTCTCTCAACCACTTCTGGACTGTGGGGGGAGCGCAAGGTGAGGATTTGTATCCAAAGCGGATTTCGAGGCCTACTGGTATTCTTTATTCCCTCCTTTTTCTGCATTACGCCCTTGTTGCCGTCTTTCTTTTGCTGTTTGTTTGCGAGTGAACTTTTCTCTCTCGTCAGCAAAAAAAGGCAAGAGAAAGAAAAACCACATCGTTCTTCCATCATCCCTGTTTCGTGTACTATCCAGGGCTATCCCAGCAAAGAAAAGCGCCATTTATATTATTACTTTATCTAATGCGTTGTCTTTATTGATAGAACAACTTTTTCCTCGTCCCATCAACACCCATCTTTCCGCCCCTGGGACATTGTGTTATTCTTTCATCGGCTTGGGTACCGCCCGTTGTTTAAAACCCTACGAGACCTTTGTCGATTCGATCTCAATTCAAGTCCTTCTGGCCCCCGCTTGACCATGTCGCCGTCTACGTCTCATATCGCGAGCCAGTTGCGGCAATTAATATACTACCATCTCGATAACAACCTTGTCCGTAACGCGCTATTTCTCGCCGGCCGTCTACACGCTTACGAACCACGAACGTCAGAAGCTTCCTATCTCCTGGCTCTATGTTATCTTCAGAATGGTCAGGTAAAGGCAGCCTGGGAAACAAGTAGGAATTTCGGATCAAGAGGCACGCATGTCGGCTGCTCTTACGTTTACGCGCAGGCTTGTCTGGACCTTGGAAAGTATGTGGACGGTATTAACGCGCTAGAGCGGAGTAAAGCGCTCTGGGCTTCTAAAAACCACTGGAGTAAGCACACAAATCTTTTTCACGTACATGTTTGGTTGATTTTCTGGTTGGTGTATGGTTTTGGTTTTACTCACTTTTATCATTTTCAATTCTTCAGATAAACACAGTGAAACACGGAGACAGCACTTACCGGACGCAGCTGCGGTCTTGTGTCTACAGGGGAAACTATGGCACGCCCACAAGGAGCTTACTAAAGCTGTAGAATGCTACGTTGAAGCTCTCAAACTGAACCCCTTCATGTGGGATGCCTTTCTTGGTTTATGCGAAACTGGTAAGCATTATATTCCACGGATCCAATTATTGAACAACAAAATCAATGCAAAAAAGGCTTTTGTTTTTTGTCCCTCTGTTTTCACTAATATTTGCCTGAAGGTGTCAATGTCCGAGTTCCTAATATTTACAAAATGAGTTCGGAACTATTTGGTATGATTTCATCATCTGTGCAAGACGATGTCGATTCTCCCACCGACAAATTGTTACCTGCAGGTGGACCACTGCAAACGCAAGCAAACGTCAATCCCAGTCTAGACCCATTTACTTCAGCTACATATCGCAGCGAATCTGGAAGTACTCATGGAAGTTCCGCCTTGTGGGAAAAGTTTAATGGAAGCACAGTCAGCGTTGCTTCAACCGGGCAATCTGTACCAGTCGTGCATGAAGGGACAGAGACCCCTGGTGGGCAGAGCAGCGAGTCTGATGATATCCGCCTGGGCAACGGTACAGGTACGGAAGTCTCCTGGGAACCTCCCCTAGCTCCTGCAAGGAAGAACCGTACAATCCATCCAATAGGCACCGATCATCCTATGGATCCGCCACCCAAACTGAGGCCCACAGGCATTAGGCCTAGGACACGGACTAAAGTCGAACCAGATGAGCAACATACAGAGAAGGATGCAACAATGGCTTCCCGGGTTGGTGATCGTAAAAGAACGGTTTCCGGTCAAGTAGCCCACCCCACGAACTCACACCCGATAGAGCCAGGGGCACCGCAACGGCGCAGTGTACGACTATTCAATCAGATCAAACCCACCGCGAGCAAATTTTCTGGAACAGCTTTAGGTTCCAAAGACGGCAGGGAGCTCAAGAAGGTGAGAGCTACTGGTACAAAAGGCCGCACAGCAACAACCACAACAACAACGCATGTTGGCCGTGTTGTAAGCGGTAATAACCGGAAGCATGTGAATGACATCCATGACGGAGATAGCAAAGAATTCCGGATGGCATCCTTGACACAAAATGGGGCCCATCACGCGTCGTCGAAGGCTGTATCTGCGGAGAAGTCCAAGTCTATCGAAGCTTTAAACTGGCTATTAGAACTTTTTTCTAAACTTGCATCCGGCTACTTTGCGCTCAGTCGATATAAATGCATGGACTCCATCCAGGTTTTCAACTCACTCTCTCAGGGACAAAGAGAAACACCTTGGGTCCTTTCTCAAATAGGACGAGCGTACTACGAGCAAGCAATGTATTCAGAGGCAGAAAAGTATTTTGTCCGAGTGAAGGCAATGGCGCCGTCTAGGCTGGAGGATATGGAAATTTATTCTACAGTTTTGTGGCATCTGAAGAATGATGTTGAGCTCGCCTACCTAGCACATGAGCTGATGGAGGTCGATCGCTTATCTCCTCAAGCATGGTGTGCCATTGGGAACTCATTCTCACATCAGCGGGATCACGATCAAGCGTTGAAGTGTTTTAAACGAGCCACCCAATTGGATCCCTCGTTTGCCTATGGATTTACCCTGCAAGGCCATGAATACGTTGCCAATGAAGAATATGACAAAGCCCTGGATGCTTATCGACATGGCATCAGTGCAGATAGTAGACATTATAATGCCTGGTATGGACTGGGAACCGTGTATGACAAGATGGGCAAACTCGAATTCGCTGAACAGCACTTCCGCAATGCCGCCAGTATCAACCCCACGAATGCTGTTCTCATCTGCTGTATTGGCTTGGTTTTGGAGAAAATGAACAATCCCAGGGCGGCCTTGGTCCAATATGGGCGCGCCTGCTCGCTCGCCCCTCATTCTGTTCTTGCTCGATTCCGTAAGGCTCGTGCGTTGATGAAACTCCAGGAGCTCAAGTTAGCTCTCGGGGAGCTGAAGGTTTTGAAAGACATGGCCCCTGACGAAGCCAACGTACATTATCTTCTTGGGAAGCTCTACAAGATGCTTCATGACAAAGGAAATGCCATTAAACACTTTACAACTGCTTTAAATCTGGATCCTAAGGTACGTTTTTCCTCCCTTTTTTCTAATCGGGTTCTTGTCTTTTTTTATTTTTTTCAATTTCAGAACAGGTGGGGCTAATTGATATCTATAGGCGGCACAGTATATCAAGGATGCGATGGAGTCACTTGATGATGACGACGACGAAGAGGAAGATATCGCCTAATCATGATCCATTCCCTACTTCCTTACCCCCTAGTTCCTCCCTCTCGTCTACCTGGGCTCCATTGCTCTTTCCATGGTGCTCAGCTCTTCACCTATTCTCTCACCAGACCAGGTCTTCATTACAAGATCTGCTTTCGCGGGGATTCGGCGTTTTTTCTTTCTGGATCAAATTTATACCAGCATCAGCATCATACGGGCGTTTAAGCGGGTTGGTTAAGGGATGCATTTTCTGCATCAGGTACACTCGAAATGGAGTCGAGACTCCTGGATTTTGTATATTAGCGTGGGTTGGCTTTGTTGCGGCAGCATGAGAGACGAAAAGGCTAGACAGCAGACTCATGAACATACTACCGGTCTGCCGTAACTGGCAGACTGATGCATAATTAAGACCAGTGCTATATGCCTATTATTAGAAACTATTCATATTTTCACCGATAATTCCATTCTAATTCAAGCTTGTAGGCTTCCCTCCCTATATATCTTGTACCCTACTGACCAAGCCAAAAACTACGAACGCCAAGTCTATTAAGAACCCGTCTTGACCCATCACATGGTTGGAGGTGCATCTTCTGGACAAAATTCATCACTTTAATCATGTGTCAAACAAGGTGCGGGTCAAGAGAATATGTTGGCAACAGCTAGGATGATAACATTTTGCCGGTCCAAATAGGAGCAGTAAGGTTTGTCTACGATGGGTGATTTTTTTTTTTTTTTTTTTTTTCCGCGCATATTGGACTGACTCCCAGGGAGCATCAATGGGATGTCAGGCGGTGTCAAAATAGACAGGCGGTGTCATACTGTCGGTGAATGATGACTCAGCGAGATCAAGTTCGACGGCCAATAACCGGCCAGAATTTTTGGACCATCTCAACGAAATTTTGGAGGACGAAGGTTGAATCACATTGAGGCCTCGGTACCTGCTCAGACTAGTGACTGACCTAGGGTAAAGAGGTTATTCGCACTCTTGCACCCTTCCCTTCTTATCATTGGCTCGGACTATTCTTCCCTCCTCTCCTCCATTCATAACTACACCTACCCCATCCTGGTCATGCTTCTCCCATCGGAGTTGTAAATAAAATTTCGTTCTCAACCACAATTTCACGGCCGCCTGACCTCATCACACATCCTTCTTCCGTAGCTTGGTGGTAAGAGAGGCTCCCCTCGCTCGCTATAAAAACAGTCTCCATTTCCTAACCTTTCTACTTAAGCCGTGAAATGACCGCCGAAGGCCTTTCCTAAGACGCCCCACTCCCGCCTTCACAACCATGTCCGTCCTTTCTTATATCACCTCGGGCATTAGCTCGTTCATTATTGTAACGCTATCGCTCTTCGCCCTCGGCCAAAAAGTTCCCCGTGCCTCTTTTGTGGCCCGCTGCCTCGCTGCCTATGGCTCTCTCCTCCTTTGCGCCTGCTACGGTGTGGTGGCCTCGATTATCCTACGTCTCGTAGGATACGGACGTGTTTCCCAATGGGCTACGGCCCGCAGCTTCAAGTGGGTGATGCGGTATACCACTGGTGTGCGATTTGATATCATCCAAGGGAGCGAACACCTTACCACCCGTCCCGCGGTTTTTATCGGAAATCACCAAAGTGAGCTGGACGTGCTCATGTTAGGCCACATCTTCCCGCCATACTGCAGTGTCACTGCCAAAAAGTCTCTCCGCCATGTGCCTTTCCTCGGCTGGTTCATGTCTCTCTCCCAGTCGGTCTTCATCGACCGCGCCAACCGAGAAACGGCTGTCAAAGCCTTTGATAGCGCTGCAGAGGAAATGCGAACGCACCGACAAAGCGTCTTCATTTTCCCTGAGGGCACAAGAAGTTACTCGGACAAGCCAGAGTTGTTGCAGTTCAAGAAGGGTGCCTTTCACCTCGCAGTTAAGGCTGGTGTGCCGATTGTTCCTATCGTGGTGGAGAACTACTCGCATGTGCTTTCGCCGCGTAACCTGAGGTTTAACTCTGGCACAATTAAGATCAAGGGTATGTGCTTCCTCGTTGATTTATTTCCGCCGTCCTTCTCTCTCCCCTCCCCCTTCTTTGCTTATTCGCAAAGCCACAAGGGTTTTCAGCTAACAGCCTGTCTAGTCCTGCCCCCTATTAGTACGGAAAATCTCACTCCTGCCGACGTGGATGGCCTGACCAAGTCCACTCAAGAAGCAATGCTCAAGACTCTACTTGAGATCTCTCGCACAGAAAAGTCCGCTGTCTCTTCGTCAGCCCCTAACGGAAAGTCCACTGCCATTGAGATCTAATTTATCTAAATCTCACTCTTCTTTCGCCTATATTCTTACAACAAGTCGAATGAAAATACAAACTGGTGTCTTCTGAAGTGCTATAATTACCACCATTTCTATTTATGACCTTACACTTTCTCTCCAGTTAATTCTTCGTCGATATGAATTACAACCTAACAACGACTTGAAATAAACTCTTGATAGATCACCTACCTGTGAGACGGTTCCTGTCCACATAACTCTACTTTTGGGAGTGATAACTGGATACCTGCACATTGGTTTGGAGTTTGGTGGGTTCAATGATGTATGCCGTTGATGAACGATGAAATCCATAGATAGATATATTTTTAAACTCCCAACCCTTCCTCAAGGGTGATAATAACCACCTTTCCCACTAATAAAACGGTCCAAATAACTGTCCGGGCTTAAAATGGACGTGCTGCTACAATTCATTTAAACATCCAAGTCGGAGTTGTATTGGAGCTACATTATAAGATCAAATGAAAATCTAGATCCCGATTCTACACAGACCTATAGACATGCATGCATATATATATGTTGTTTTTTTCTTAAGCAATCTTCTGATCTGGATCCATTCTATTCGTTCTATCACCCCAAACAGTCACATTCACCCATCGCACAAGGCCGAATATCCTTTTCTATATCTAGCTTCTGGAAGGGCAGCCAGGAATCAGCATTATCCGCCAAAGAAGCAGGTGTAGAAGAAGGACCAACGCCGGGGCCCCTCGCGGCTGTCGCGATCAAATAATCCTTTCCCAGCGGTGCAACTTCAATTCGCACATCTTCCACCAACCGTCGATACAACTCGGTTCTTACTCCTTTATATGGTTCCCCAAAATTGCCCTCATCAACAGCGGCAGGGGCAATAACATCCATAAACTCCAACTCCCGCAACCAGGAAGCCAACAATGCTTCCCCTGTCATTTTAATATAAGCCTCTTTCAACGCCCAATACGTATAAAAGAGTCTATAACCATACTCCACCGTAAGACGATCAGCGTCACCACCACCACCACCACCACCACCACCATCACCATCTCGTACCGACCACCCCTGTAAATTCTTGATCGCATCAACCTCCCTCGTTGAGAAAACCTCGGTAAAGATATCCACGTATTCATTCAGGTCTGTCCTTGTCGGAACATTTCCCTTTTTCTTAGATCGCTCATTCACACATGTAATATCCACCCCAACCTCCGGTACCAATTTTGTCTCCTCTGCCGTTGTTGTGGTGGTCGTCGTCGTCGTCGACGTACTACTAGTAGGAGTAGTAGTAGTAGTAGCCAAAACTGACGTCCCCACCAATGCAACCAACCCGGCCTGATGACTCACGTTAAACTCAATCGCAGGCAGATCGGGACGCTGCTCCCTTTGTTCTGGTGTGGGGATGAAGCAGGGTCGCTGATGTGGTTCGGGTGTACGACTAATACTGATGGTGTTCCAGGGGATACGACAGGTTCGGTGCACGAAGAGATACTTGAGGAGGTTGGAGGCAAGAGACATGTGTTTATCTTTGAGGTGGTAGAATTTTTGGATGCGGACTTGGTCGCTCGATTGTAAGGTTGAGAGGAGCGGGAGGGATGACGTGTGGGATGTTAGTGGACGGGTGTCGATGTACCATCTTAGCAGGGTTGGGTTCGAGTTTGGAGGCTGAGTTTCGTTGGGAGTTTGGGGATTCATTGTTTTGGTAATGCTGGGTGGTGTCCCTTTTTTGGAGGGCGGAAGGGGTGGTGTTGGAGTCTTTTGAGGTTTATAGAATCTATTTCTTAATGCTAATGGTGATTATGGATCAGTGTCGAAATTGAAGGAGGTTAGATATCTGGGCAATCGTCAATTCATATTCATCGTTACTCATTGGAATACTTGGTTGGCTCTTTTTCTTCTCCTTGTTTTTCTTCTCCTTCTCCTTCTCTCGTCCTGAATATTCATGTCAGAAATGAAGCTATTCAGACACCCAGCTTATCAGGAGGGGTAGCACGTGGCGATAACAGGAACGGGAAATGTTTGACTGATCTCCGTCTGCTGACTTAATAATAAACCGTATTATTAACTGAGTTCGGGCGTATTTTATCAGTATAAATTACGGGTGGCCAAAGGAAGGGGAACGAAACTACAGAGATCAAGTCATACTCCGCTCGCCAGCGACGACCATGCAATGACCAGAATTACGGTGCCCAAGACAATAACAGTTGGAGTCCTTGCCCTGCAGGGCGCCTTCTACGAACATGTCGTGCTACTGAAACAAGCAGCTGTCAGTTTGGCGCAACAAGGTCAGGACCCATCCTCGCCACGATGGGAGTTCCTGGAGGTGCGGACCCCGCAGGAACTCGAGAGATGCGACGGTCTGATTCTACCTGGTGGTGAAAGTACCGCCATTTCTCTTGTCGCTGCTAGGTCGAATATGTTGGAGCCTTTGAGGGAATTTGTTAAGTATGTTCAAGTCTTCTTGTGAAGTTGTACTCTGCTGTGTGTGCGGCATTGACTCATACATCTCTTTTTCTATTTTCAATAGAGTCCATCGCAAACCCACCTGGGGTACCTGTGCCGGATTGATTTTGCTCGCCGAATCAGCCAATCGGACCAAAAAGGGTGGTCAGGAGTTGATTGGGGGTCTAGACGTCCGTGTTAACCGTAATCACTTCGGTCGCCAGACAGAAAGCTTCGAAGCACCACTCGAGTTATCATTCTTAAGCGTGTCCGGAGAACCACAAACACCATTCCCGGCGGTTTTCATCCGTGCGCCGGTGGTAGAGAAGATATTACCGCATCAAGACGGTGTCCAAGTTGCCGAGCTTCAGAGGGAGGAAACTGTCGTCGCTCCTTCTCGGCAAGCGGAGAACGAGGCAGCGCGGAGAGCCATGTCAAGTAAGGTGGAGATTCTGGCCACTCTCCCCGGAAGAGCCGCGAAATTAGCGACCGATGGCAAGACTATTGATGCAGATAAAGAGGCCGGTGATATCGTCGCTGTGCGACAGGGTAACGTCTTCGGGACCAGTTTCCATCCCGAGTTGACCGGTGACGACCGAATTCATGCGTGGTGGTTGCGCCAAGTAGAGAAGGCTGTGGTGGCAGGAAGTTCATGATATAGACGGTGTAGAGCAACGCTGGGACGATGCCTTATACCTTCAAGAGATAGATGTTGTTTTTGCATGGGATAACGGGAATCAGGAGTCAATATCTGTTATTTTAGCTTACCCTTGATTTCTACCACAATGATAGACATAATAGATTATACATAAAAACGCCATATCTGCGCCAATTCAAAAAATAAAATATAAAAAATCTCCCCCAGGTTCCAGTATCACCTACCAGCACCGTATTCTTCCTCTTCCCTTTGACGCTGGTCATCTGCATATGCGCGTCCATAGCCACCGCGGCCAGGATCATACTCTTCTCTGTATTCGTCGCGAACTTGTCCACCAGATTTGCCTCGTCTGTCGCCAAGTTAGTCACTTGTCTGCTCGGCGTCTATGCGACTGTCGTGTTACATACCCATACTGACGTCCTTCCTCAAATCCAGGATCCAAATCAGTTCGAATGATTCGTTCGTCCAGCTTGGTGCCACCGATATATTTTAAGCAATCGAGGGCATCCTGGTGAGTGTAGTACTCAACGAAGCAGAAGCCACATGGGGTTTTGTTGTATCGGTCGAGTCCCATCACAAGGCGCTTAATCTCACCACACCTATAGTATTTAGGTTAGTAGGGAAATGAAAACAGTGGCGGGTTCCAGGGTATCCGACTTCGCAAAAAGTTCGTGGATCTGTTCCTCTGTAGTGTAGAAAGAGCTAAAACGGTCAGCTTCGTGGCCAGTTATATGCGTGCCTTTAGGAACTTCGTCCAAAAAAACATACAGATTGCCGACGTAGAGAGTCGTAGCGTTTCTCAGATTGTCCATTGGGTCCTCTGCCTTCTCAGAATCATCCTGACTGTACTTGCGCCGTTTGTTCTACTCGTAATTCAGGATTGTCAATAACGTTTATTCCAATCATAATTCACTGAAGTTTCCCAACTTTAGCAGGGCTTTACCTTTCCAACATAATAGGCACTAGGCCGATCAAGCCTCTCCACGGTATTCCGACGGACGCTCATGGCTGCAGAACAAATGTCAAGAAGCAGAGTCTGCCAGGAACTTGACAATCACAGTGGTTGTTACGGTGGAGGGAATTGGGTGGAGGAGGAAAGTAGGAGAGCTTCCGGAGATTCTTGGCGCCGTTATGCTTCTTCCTTCACCCGCCAAAATTTCACTCCAAGCTCTCTTAGCCCCCTCAAACGTTGCCAACTTTTCTACCACAACTTCAGCGACCTCTAATTCTTTTTCTTTGTATAGTTACCTTCAGGCTATGGGAAAGTATCGCTAGTTTTTGCCGTCCGATGCAATAATTCTGCTCCACAATGCCAAAAGTTATCAGCTACACTCCTCCCTGGCTCTCTCGCCCGTCTTCCGGCGCCTCATTGTTTTCCAGCTCAGCGCCTAAAGACCTGCCCCCCTCCAAGACCTTCACGGATGTCGAATATACCGGCCCTTCGCGGATATTAGCAAGACGAGGAAATGAGGTGTTCACCGTGGTAGACAACCAGATCCGCTGGGCAAGCCTCACCCGGTTGAAGGATTCATGGCAGCAACAGAGTCGGGCAAAGAAGGGAACCTCTGAGCAGCAGGCGAATACCAGTAGCGATGTTCCTTACAGGGTATGGATATTAATATTTTCTCTTTCTCTTGTCCCTCCTTCTTTTTATCCCCACCTCTCTCCCAAGTGTCGATGGCTAACAAGCAAATAACAAGTTAGGCCCTAACCGTGCCAGTTTTTGAGCCCATCCGACAACTCGTCCCGTCGCCAAATGGTGCTTTTCTTGCCATTGTCGCCGACCATACCGTGTTTATTTCAGTGCTCCCTGACCCTTCACATCTGTCTGGCACCGATAGCTCTCCAATCCGCGTCAAGACATATCAGCTTGGTCCGACAACACATGTCATCCCCGAATCCCCGGTCGTATCCGCGTTGTGGCATCCGTTGGGCGTCTCCAGCAATCTCGCAGGATGTATTGTGACCGTCACCGCAGATGCTGCCGTCCGTGTTTGGGAGCTAGACCGTAACAACCACTGGTCATTTGACCGTCCCACTCTAGCTATCGATCTGCGCAAGTTAGTCGACGGAACTTCTTCGGACCAGGACTTTGCGCCGTCTGGGTTTGGAAGAAACAAGGGATTCTCTGCTGATTTCTTTGACATGGAAGTCGCCTCAGCACGCTTTGGTGGCGTTGGAAGTGAAAGGGAAGATCCATGGGCGCCGATGACGCTTTGGGTTGCGATGAGACCTGGCGACCTCTACGCTCTTTGCCCTCTACTGCCTTCCAAATGGAAGGCACTATCCGCAGCTGTCCCCTCCCTCTCTGCGGCAATTATTCCGAAAATTTCTGCTCTTGAGGAAGATTCCCTCGACCATGAAGACCAACTGACAGCCTGTCGGCAACAGTACGACTGGTTGACAGAAATTGATAACCAGGAACCATTACAGACTGTCCAGGGCTCTGCCGCAGAACCGGAGTACGATATACTCACACGTCCTGCAAACCCAAGCGCCATTCCTCGCCTGCAGGGTCCTTTCCGGGTTGATGCGGGTGACATGGTTGAGGACTTGGATCTCTGTGATATCCTCGTCATTGCCGCCAAGGTCGACACCGACGCTTTAATGATGGGAGAGGATGACGAACTTGCCGAAGAGAGCGGAGATGATAAATTATCGGCCACTGTAATCTGTCTCTCAACCCGGAGTGGTAGAGTCCATATCTGCCTCGAACTAGACGGTATAGAAGGTCAATGGCTACCCCGAGCCAAGAAGAACGTATTCAGAACCCCTCTGTCAGAACCATCCGACTTGCTCCTTGTGGAGTCACTAGATACAGTCAGGAAGGCCTATCGATCCTCAGAAAATTGGCCCATCTTTACCCCGGACCCCCACTCTCGATACAGCTTCTTCGTGACAGCCTCACATGATGTTACATTCATCTCCCTAACTTCATGGATACAGCGACTTGAAGCGGAACTACAGTCGGAAGATGCAGCAGGCTCGGCCTTCCGTCTACAAATTCTTTGTGAAGGCGATGTCTCTACTCTAGAGCCCATAATTCAAGTTGATGAGGATACGGCCACTATAAAAAGTCACCCTTCGCATTTGCCGGCGTCTTTAGTTTACTACGATTATGACCTTGGGTATTTGTTACTGACCTACCATTCTTCCCATCCGTATGCTGCCATTATGGACGCTCCTGATTTCCTACATCCCTTAGCAGGGCTACGAGCTTCAGACACGGATGGACAGCCCTCTACTTCAACTACCATTCCTCCCCATCGACCTCCCTATCAGGTTCCCTCCATATTCTATGCAGATTCTCCTTTGGAGTTCTTCGTCGATAAGCATGTCCCTCACCGCTACCGCAATACCCTTAAGGAACCAGTCCTCCTTTCGCCAGCGACTCTTGACCTAGTCGCCGCGGCCCATCGCATTCTGTCTGCTCATACAAATGCTCTTGAGCGAGCAGCCTCGGATCTATTCCGACGTTGCGAGAGGCTGCAAGGAGAGATGAGGGATCAACTTACCCAACTCTCGGATGTTGCCGAACGAATCAAAGGAGTGTCCAGTGAGATCGGTGAAGATGGACAGCGGAAAGAGGGGTCGCGAAGCAGTGCCGCCTTGGATAAAAGGCTTGAAGCTGCCAAAGATAGACAGGCAAAACTTGTACAGAGATACGAGGCAGTCCGAAGCAAAGTCTTGAAATCCGGCGGACGACCACTCAGTGAGAAGGAAACGTCGTGGGTCTCTGAGGTGGAAGCGCTGTCGGAGTCACTAGGAGCGTCACCTACAGGAGAGCACGAGAACGCCCCGCAAATATCTACACGATTGGAAGCCGTACGTTTTTTTTTTTTTTTTTTTTTTTCACTTCTATTGTTCAAAATTGTTTCCATGCTAACCCCCCTTGCAGGTCAAGGAAATTGCAACAGAGTTGCTTTCGGAGGCCAAGTCCTTTGCTAGCAGACAACCTAACCTACAAGAGCCTGGAACTCCCATGTCTCCCTCCAGTGGACAACCACGAGTGCCGCAGAGGCTTCAACGAGCTAGAGTCGCCGATGCTATGAAGATGGTTGAACGAGAGTAAGCTCCTCTGTTACTGCACACTCTCGTACGAAATGACATCGAATACTAACTGATAAATTTCTAGATCCGCTGTTATTGAGTCTATTACAGAGCGGTTGGCACGACTAAACGCAAGCATATAATAGAAGCTCAGCTTTTTCCTTTTTTTTCCTTTTTTCTTCTGTTTGAGGAATATTTTACCTTATTAAGCAAGCCTCCGGATCGCAACGGAATTGGATTCTAAGTTTGACGAAGTTCCCTGTCAATTGCATGAATGTGGCGCGTATTTGTAGGGATCTAAGCATGAATCTATATTTAATATATCGAGTAATCCTAGTGTTCCTATGGAATCGAATCACAAGTCATGGTGTGCGCCAAGCTGTATGCAATATATCATAGATATCATAATTTTGAAAGTCTCTGCCGTCCAGAATAAAAGAGTGTCTCCGATTTCCACCATTATTATTTTCATTCAAAAAGCGAATGACAGTGTTCCATCCTACCATCACCCCCTTAGTTAGCACGAACAATATTCAACTAATTCGCTCAACAACCTATCTACCTCTTTCCCTTACCTCTCCAACCCTATACAACCCATTCTTATATGCATGCCTAGACAGTCTTCTGTTAGCAAGGGACCAAGGAACTAGAAGAAAAGCAGTAAAAGAAAGAATAAGAAGGGGGGGGAAAAACTTACACTTTCCTCCTCCACATCCAGACCCCTTTCTTGATAGGAGCACACGTCCTTTCAACTTCCAATCGGCTCTCGTGCAACCACATCCCCTTATCCTTCCACACCCGGAGCCGTCGCTGATACACATCAAGTATTGGTAGCTCTCTTTCTGTCCCCTCATCCACCACCGACACAATCAGCATCCCCAACGGACGCACAATCGATTCCTCCGCCGACCGGAGAGTCCCACTCAGCCCAGCCGTGCGGATCCGCTTCTCGATTCGAGTCCAGCATTCTTCGCAGATCGTAAGGACATCGTTGATTTGGCACTGTAAGCGCGTCTCGCAGCACCAGTTGTTCATCATGTCCTGTCCGCCATTTTCGAAGTAACAAGGGAAGTGGAACTCGTCGTAGATGCAGCCGCAGAGGTGTTTTGTTGACCAGTATATGCACATTTCTCCTCCCCCTTCCTTCTTTTTTTTGTCTCCACCTTTTTACCTTGTATCTATTTACCGTTTTCTTTTCCTTTCTTTGCTTGTTATACCGGATATGGGGTGGTGATGCTAAGCGTATTGGTGAGGGACGGAATAGCATCGTAGTTACCTATATATGGGTATGAGATGGTTGGGTATATATATATACACGCATAAGTATAGTACCAGGTTTTATGTAGGACAAAACAAGCTATAAAGAGATCATTGGGCTTTGTTACTTGTAAAATCATTCAAAGACATTGGTAACTTCAATGAGATGTAAAAGGTCTTTCAGGT
This sequence comes from Aspergillus haitiensis, assembly GCA_027569155.1. Lineage (NCBI taxonomy): Eukaryota > Fungi > Ascomycota > Eurotiomycetes > Eurotiales > Aspergillaceae > Aspergillus > Aspergillus haitiensis. Next base: position 756,970 of record JAPDEO010000009.1, on the reverse strand, counting down.
GACTGATAGACAATATATCTTATCTAGGGAAATATAAACAAAGGATAGCTCTTGCTTACTCTTGTCTCTCTACCTACTTAGTATACAATGCCTTTATGTCTCCATTTATATATAAAGTAAAGAGAGATTATTTGGGATTGTGTGATATGGAAACAAAGGAACTCATTCATTACCTACCTTTGTTGTCTTTGTCTCAATTGTGATTAACTTCATGGTCTCCATCCTTATGTAGTAGTAGGGTTTGAGGCACACGTGATCATATTGGATTAAGACTCCCTGTTTTGAAAAATTTAGAACATACATAAGTGATAGTAAGATTTAGGATATATAACTAAATTGAAGAGAAACTAGAAGAAGAAGAAAGAGAAGAAGAAAGGCTATTCTTTCTCATAAGATGGTGTGGTATATCTTGTTTAATTCTATTGCTAGATGGAGAAAGGCACTGTACCTAGAATGTGAAGATTCTTGAATAATGTACCTAAGAGAACCTAGAGAAACTAATAACAAGAAACCAGAAGAAGGCTCACCCTTATTGCCAAAATTCCCCCCCCCCTTCTCCCAAACAATTATCTCCTTCCAAATAAATGGCCTTTCTTTGTAGATGTACTATACATATCTCGACGGCAAGAGGCGCCGTGGGTATGTAACTAGACTATATCGAGTAAAAGAGAGGTCAAACAAAACCCATCCACCCACTACACAGCCCCAAAGAGAGGAGGGAAGGGGAAAGGAAAGCTAGAGACTAGTTTAAGCTAGATTTAGCAAAGAAATCCTGGAGAAACGCATCATACTCATTCAAACAAATGAAACCTGACGGATAGCAGTCGTCCCACGAGTTCTTAACTCCTCCGCAAGACGAGCTCCATCCTCCACACGCTCTCTGACAGCCCAGCAGACTTGCTCTACCAAAGCATCAAAAGTCGGAAGGGGGAGCCTGGTCACCCATTTCTCCCACTGTTCCATCTCACGCAGGAAGCAATGCCGGTAGAAACTCTGCCACATGTGCCAATCCATATTGCTAATGTTGGGGGACTGGGCGATAGTTTCCTCGAGTTCCATTTTTGCGATCCGCCATGTGCGATAAACGCCCATCATATACTCCTGGAGATGCGCGAAGTATTCACGGCTGAACTCGTTGTAGGCGGCGCGATCAGCACAGAGAATCATCCCCTGACCCGGGATTTTGGGTTCGGGGGCGAGCGTGGCATTGCCAATGATAAAGTCGTCGCGCCATGCCCAGAGGCGCTTAAGACTTTCGGTGTGCTGGTAGTAGATGCTCCCGTTGGTGCGGGGACATAGGGCATTGAAGCGATATGTACGGCGTCGTTGCATGGTTTTGAGTTGGCGTAGGGCGACGGAGGCGGCACGACGAGCATGATAAAAGGCATTGCGGTCCTCTCCAACAATAACGGCCTGCAGGTATAGAGGAAGCTCGAGATTTTGTCGGTCGAAGATGTAGTTTATAGCTGGGTCTGGGCTCGTTAGTGGAATTGGCCACATGGAGAGCGGCATGTCAGTCAAATAGGCAGCTAAGGATGGATTAGATAATGAATTAATTCGCTTTTACGAGGGCTGTCGGTGGCCTGTGGTGAGTAGCAATAGGTAGCGGGGAATAGAGACTGTATTTGGAAGGTAATTAAAGATTATTATGACACTTAAGCAATGTTGACTTGAGCTGGAAAGAAATGAGTGCAAAAGGAAGAAGGGCAAGTGAATGTAATTCCAAGGCAGTTCGAGCCTACCAGCTTGCTAATGCCTTTCACGGAGAATATCATTAGAATCATTAACTAGATATCACTCTGTCACTTACTGTCGCAAAACTTGTCACTGGGTTGCTAGGGGGGACCTGTTGGGAATGAGGACTTTATTCATGCGAGAGAACATAGTAAGTACTCAAACTGAAGTTTAGAAGACATGTTTTTCCGATTACAGGGAGAGAGAGAGAGAGAGAGTAAAGGATACGTAAAGGAGGAAGGGGTCAAGAAAGCTTATGAATCGAAATGTAAACTCCCTTAAAGGTTTAGGATGAAGCTCTTAAATAGAAAAGATTAATCTAGCATAAAAAAAGTAATTTGCCTTCCCGTACAAAGTTTGATCTTTTTTTTTTTTAGGGTACATCAAAATATGTGCAACATTTACAAGTTTTATTGAACCCTATTAAACTGGTCAGCCTTTAATACCTGGCATGTAAACGAGATTATGTCCTACCTTTCAATAAGATGAAGGCCCGACTGGGAATCCACAATACCGCTAATTTCACCTGGCTTCAAAGCAAAAGCCGCATCCTCAAACTCCTTTTGCATATCTCCACGCCCGAAGAAACCACTGAGAATTTATTAGTCTTGACCCATAGCAGAAGAGAGCCCACGCAAAGTGATGGTCGTAGCAAAACATACAGATCGCCCTTCTTTCTAGCACTGCTACAATCCGACTCCGACATTGCAAGATCGCCCAAACTAATTTCGCCCGCGAGGATTCGACTTTGATGACCTTGGAGGATCTCTCGGGCCTGCTCTTTCGTACGAGTAATCTCCGCCTCTCTCCAGCTGCTCGGCCGCCTACTATCCTGGTGTTTGACAAGGAGATGGCTGCAGCGAATCTTGCCCTCTTCTTGGCCTGAGCTCTCGGGCCAAACTGCGGCGCCGCTGTGGAAGTCCTTCATATACACCTTAAGCGCCTCCACATCGGTCCCTGCTGGAGGATCCCAGCGAGATTCTCTGACTGAAGGATTAAAGTAGTACGGGAGATTTTTGGAGTTGGAATGGCGGACTTCCCATCCTGCTGGCAGACCAGTATTTACCTAGGAAAGCAAGCCATGATCAGCGGGAGGGAATTGGACGCTATTACAAGACTAAATGAGTTGGGGGGGTTGAAGTTCAAAGTAAGAAACAATTAGAAGAGGAAAACAAACCATGGTGAAAAAAGAGATGTATGTATGATTACAGGATGCTCTATATTGGAACTAAACGGCGAATGCAGGGCAGGGATAAGGTACAGTCTGGACTCTTTTGTAGATATTATTGTGACGCGGGGAAAGAGGGGGCCCTTGTGCAAACAGATCAAACAGCACAAAGAGTGTAAATACTACAAACACAAGGAGTGTAATGTCCCGATCAGGACTAGTCTCATCTTCACAACTGGTCGGAGCCGCTTCTTTCAACTTCCATCTTGATGCCTGTCAGTGTGTCACTATCTCAGCTGTTTTTTGACCTCCTATCTTTGTTCCCCCCCCCCAAAGATCAAGCCATTAACGAATACGTCCCACTAGAATTTCTCTACATCCTAATATATCGTTATCCTTGGACTCCTTATAATCAATCACACCTTCGCTTTCTCGGAAAATGTCTGCCAGTCCTTCTCCTTCCGCCGGTGGCGATAACAAGCCCTCCGATCAGATCCATTTCAGATTTTGCCGTGAATGGTAAATACCGTCTCTACTTGCTCGTACTCTCGAGATCTGTCGCTAACAGTTTTTACAGCTCAAATTTGCTCTATCCCAAAGAAGACCGGGTAAACAACCGGTTGATGTTTACCTGCCGAACCTGTCACGTCGGCGAGCCCGCGACCTCTTACTGCGTTTACCAGAACAAGTTGAACACCCAAGTCGGTGACACAGCTGGTGTTACCCAGGATGTGGGATCTGATCCTACGGTTGGTTTCCCTGGTTTCTGCCTTCTTTGTGGGGACGAAATCGCTTGCTTTTCTTGCGGGTTGCTGTCTGAGAATAAGTGGTCTGCAGACGCGGATGATTGTTCCGCAAAAGCCTGAGATGAAGAGAAGAGATATATTACGTGGAAAGCTTGTTGGAAACATCTTGGCTAACGTGTCCTATCTCATTTACAGCTTCCCCGATCCAATAAGGCCTGCACAAGCTGTGGTGAAGCTGAAGCTGTTTTCTTCCAATCCCAGCAACGATCAGCGGAAACAGGAATGGTGAGGCATCCTGAGCCATATATCTCACTTGTGCGCGAGACATTTACTGATACCATACCCCTCTCAGAAACTATACTACGTCTGCTGCACCTGTGGAAATGTCTTCGTATAACCCTTTAATTCAGTTTATGGCTTGTTATCATATTGTTTCCGATACCCTCGATTAGCTTATTTTCAGCATGTTTGTGGAGTTTTGGTGATTCTTTTGGGAGGAAGGGTTTTTGCGAGAATATTTCAGGGAAACAAATGCTCTATTGATACAGACGAGATATGTGGACATGTGAATAATAAAGAAAAAAACAAATTCGCTTTCAAATAGATATATATTTTATACATGCATCGGCGCCAATGACAATATCTTCGACCATTGCTTCCCTCGTAGCTCGGTAGCGACCACTCCTGCATCTTGAGTTAGAATCTGGGTAGCTAAATGTTAAAGGGGAGCTTTTTACCGTTCATTCTTGTTCCGATCGGGTCCCCAGACTTGTTAACCAGCACACATGCATTATCATCGAACTTAACAATCGATCCATCTGGCCTCTGCATTTCTTTTCTTGCGCGCACCACGACGGCATGTCGGATATCTCCTCGACGAACCTTGTTGGCGATACCGCTGTTGTTGGTGCTCTCGGGACCGAAATTTCGCTGTTTCTGGACCACAACCACGATCCGATCGCCTATTGTTCCAATCCCAACAAATCAATTAGATCAGAAGAGAACCTTGAGATGTACAACGGAAGATATTACGTACCGACAGTTGCTGGTCGCTTCTTCTTCAGAACATTAACACATTCGACCACCGCGGCGCCGGAATTGTCGATGCAGTTCAGTAACGTCTAGCAAGCACTGTGTTAGTAGATCAAAGAGTGTCTTTGATGGGAGACATTAATCGTATATTTAACTGTACACTAGCCACTGACCTTTAATTGAATCATGTTGTGTGGATGTGACTCGATATTTGGCTCCCCCAATATATCCAAACATGCTTTGCAGGCCAATGTCTGCGCGGTCCGAGAGATTTCCAGCCTGTCCGGGTGGGAAAGTTTCGCCGATCACCGACCCCAGACCAATAGCCAATCGTGGCCTGCGCTTACAGACAATGCAGGCCGACTATTCGTTGCGAACTGTCTGCGGGTAAGATAATAAAGCCTATTATATACCTAATAATAATAATTTGAGTCGCATGGGCAACAAAACCATCGGTCTGCCAGGGCTGAGTCTGCTGCGTGGGCATGAATGTAGCCCACCTCACTAACAAGCCATAGCGCCAAACTATTCCCTATAGACCTCTCATTTTCCTTCACTATGCTTCTCCCTGTGAATGGTCCTCGTGTTACCTTGTAATTATCCTAGATTCGTTCGTCCTGGGGAGATAATTTTTCCCCTTATATCTTTGGATCCCCCCCCCTCTCTCTCCCGCGTCCTCCGTCATTTCCCCTTGACGCATTGACACCTCTTCCCCCCCGGACAATTCCAACCATATCCTCAACACAAGGGAAATTAATATTGCATGGGGCTTTTGTGACCACCTAGTTTGTCATGCCGTCTTCTAAGGCGAGGCCCAGTCCGGTGGACGACCGTCGCGACCGGCTCACGCTTGCGAAACTGGCCAGCTATGATGATGTCGCGACGGATGCGCTCGTTGATCGTGTAGGCTCTATTTTGCGTCTCGCTGTGGGCAAGTTTCTTTCTGACTAGAGTATTCGCACAGGCCTATTTCTGGACCAACACTCGCAAGAATCGCACAAAATATATCCCCATACGGGGCATTATCGATGATCGAGTTGCCCACACCCTCCTGCATGAGGTTATCGTCGCTAAGGACGTAGGGAAGGCTGAGAGAGAATTTTTGGCAATGTCGGGCTTAAAAAAATACTTGGCTAAACTCCCCAACGACCGTGAGAAGGAGTGGTTCCGTCGACACCTCCGCAAATATATCCAAATGTATCTTCCTGATTCCCCCTTTGAAGTGACGACCACAAACCGCTATACGATTATGGAACATGAAGCCGCCATCTGCGCCCGCAAATTCATAAAACAGGGCCAGGAGATCAAATATCTTAGCGGTACACTTGTACCAATGACTCGCGAGGAAGAACAGGACCTAGATTTGAAGAGGAAAGATTTCAGCATTGTGATGTCAAGCAGACGAAAGACCCCATCTTTCTTCCTGGGCCCCGCTCGCTTTGCCAACCACGATTGCAATGCGAACGGGCGTTTAGTCACTCGTGGCTCAGAGGGAATGCAAGTTGTCGCTACTCGAGATATTTATATTGGTGAAGAAATTACCGTTTCATATGGAGATGACTACTTTGGCATTGACAATTGTGAATGTCTTTGTCTGACATGTGAGCGTGCCGTCCGAAATGGGTGGACTTCCCAAGCGGACTCCGAGCCTCAGAGCAAAGCATCCACCCCTGCTTTGAATGATGAAGTTGCGTCCACGGACAGCTATCCTTCGCCCAGGAAGCGCAAGTCAGTGGTAGACAATGATTCTGATACTCCAATCTCTACTCCCCGAAAGAGAACCAAGTTTACACAACGCAGCTCCAAGTTGAGATCTGAGGTTTCGTTAGTTGATATTGCCCCTTCTATTGAGTCGGAACTGCCTCCTGTGGCAGGTGAGGTAAAGCTAGAACCCATCACCGATCTTATTGTCGAAAACAAGGGAGGTTCGGCTATCATTCAAGGTTCTAGTAGTGCAACAGATTGTGAATCTCTCACTTCTAATGCGGCTGATGAGTCTCAACGTTCTTCGACCTCCACCGCTCCGACTTCGGTTTGTGAGGTTGGTATTAAAATCAAAGCTGAGGAAATAACTGAGACGTGCCCATCAGCGTCCACACCTACGGCTGCGGCTAGCCAGGAACCTGATTCCCAAGAATTGAATAAAAGACTTGAGGCTGTCGATAAAGCTGAAAAGAAACGTGGAAGCTCTAAGCACGTCGTTCCCTCAGTCGAACCTGAATCGCAGACACGAGTCCCTGGTGACTACACCAAAACATCCAAACTACTGGCTCAGGCGTATGACCGATGGGTTGATTGTCATACTTGCAATGCCTGGTTTGTGCAGCAAAACTCTTATCTAACCCGGAGAGAATGCCCTCGTTGTGAGCGCCATTCCATGCTCTATGGGTTCCGCTGGCCTAAAACCGACAAAGAAGGTCCATCCGACGACGAGGAACGAATAATGGACCATCGAACAGTCCACCGATTCTTGTACCCCGAAGAGGAGGCTCTTATCTCGCGCAAGGACCGTGGAGTGAGTTTTGGGGTGACACCCACTCCAGAACTGTCTGACGTACGCACCGAGACAGAGGGCAGTGAGGCCTGCGATGACCGGCGCAACACCCGAGCAAGCCGGACACGAACTCGATCCCTTCGGATGACTATGTAATGATAGGATATGTTTCCATTGGTGGGGTCTTGATTTCAATTCTTCTTGGAGTTTTCGGGCGATAGTCGGTCATAATATTCCCATTGGAAGTGGCGTTTTGATCATGACGGTATGGAGATATTTACGAGCTAGGAGTTAATTTAATTGTCTCCAAACGATCTTGTTTATGTTTTATGTTCTTGCATTATTTTTTTTATTTCCTCCCCCTTATTTTTTTTTACTTGGATTCCTTTTTGTGGATCATCCTGCGGGTAACAAGATATAGACTCGTTATCCCTTTTTGTACTTCTACATCCATCATGTAACATTTTAATTAGACATTTTCCATTGCTAAAACTTCCCAACTTCTTTTCCTCGCTGTTCTATTTTGGTAATACGTATGTCTCTTTTCCACACTTGGCCATTACCCCTCCCCGCAATTTTCCCTTCTGAATCTCCACTTTGTCTGGCTGTTCTTCCAGCCTGAGAAAGGAGTTCAATAATAACTGCACCAATGATAATGCTGCAACCTCCCTTCCACCGACATTCGTCTTCCAACACGGCTTGATCTTGTTCGCATGACAAGCTTTTTTAAATAAATCTCGGGGTGCTTCATACCGATTCACCGTACTCATACCCGGGGGGAGTTAATCATAAAGCTTCATGGTCGATGCCTAGTTAACTTCTGGTTTTCAATTGTAAGAACCCTGCTATTTAGATATGAAGCTTCCTTACTTGACTTCTTGCATTTTGCTTACACTCACGGGGTCTGTGGTTAGGGCCTTTGATGATCCCCTCGTTACTCTCGACTATGGCGAATTCCAAGGAAAATACGACACAACGTATAACCTCTCCTATTTCCGTAAAATCCCATACGCAGCGCCCCCGGTGGGCGAGAATCGTTTTCGAGGTCCCCAACCTCCTCTGCAAATCTCCGATGGCATCTATGACACAGACCAGAGTTTTGATATGTGCCCCCAACGCACCAACAGTGGATCCGAAGACTGTTTATATCTGGGGTTATTTTCGCGTCCATGGGATACAGCGGTCCACCCCCAACGACCGGTACTCGTTGTCTTCTACGGAGGAGCGTTTATCCAAGGCAGTGCCTCCTTTTCCATCCCCCCGTCATCGTACCCAGTTCTCAACTCCAGCATGCTCAATGACTATATCGTGATCTACCCTAATTACCGAGTCAATGCCTTCGGTTTTCTCCCTGGGAAAGCGATCAAGGAATCGCCCACTTCCGATCTCAACCCAGGCCTACTTGACCAGCAGTATGTCCTCAAATGGGTCCAGAAACACATTCACCAGTTCGGTGGTGATCCTCATCATGTAACAATCTGGGGTCAGTCTGCTGGTGGGGGCTCAGTTGTTGCCCAAGTCCTCGCCAATGGACGTGGGAAGCAGCCTAAGCTCTTCTCAAACGCCTTAGCCAGCTCCCCATTCTGGCCAAAAACTTACCGATATGATTCACCTGAGGCAGAGGCAATATATGACCGTCTGACAACGTTGACTGGGTGTGCGGATTCTCCTAACTCACTCGACTGCCTAAAGTCTCTAGATGTTCAGACTATTCGCGACGCGAACCTCATCATTGCCGCAAGTCACACTTGGAATACAAGTTCCTACACCTGGGCACCTGTCATTGATGGCGAGTTCCTCCTTGACACGCTCACCGATGCTGTCACTCAGAACTTGATCAAGACAGACCATGTCTTGTCCACGTATAATACTCACGAGGGACAAAATTTTGTTCCCCCCGGTTTGAAGCAGGAGGAGACATCCATGACTGACGGGTTCAACTCGTCCATTGCGAGTTTTCACACCTGGTTGACTGGGTTCTTGCCTGGTCTGTCACCACGAGAGATAGCACTGGTTGAGTCGAAATATTACCCTGTTTCGGGCTCAACGGAGGCTCTCGAGTCGTATAATACTACCTTTGTGCGGGCGGGACTTATATATAGGGACGTAGTCCTGGCTTGCCCCGGGTACTGGGCTGCGTCTGGTGCGAAAGATAAAGGATATATTAGCGAGTATACAATCTTGCCAGCGACCCATGGCAGTGACACCATATACGTATGTTTCCCTCTTCCTTATGTGCTCGATGCGAAAAATTCGAAATAAACAAGCAAACTAACAGCCTGTCTCTCCCCTCACGGGAATGGGGAGATGGAAATAAATAGTGGAATAGTATCAATGCAGTCCAAAAGGAAAACCCATTGATCTACGAAGGTTATGCCGGTGCATTCGCCAGCTTTTTCCAGACTGGTGACCCCAATACGAACAAGCTGACAGATGTAAATGTGCCGGGTGTTCCAGAGCTTCAGAAAACTGGAGAGGAGTTTGTGGTGACTGCAGATGGCCTTGAGAACATCAAGTTAACATCTTTAAAGCATAGATGTGATTTTTGGAGAAGACTGGGAAAAAAGGGACCATTTTAAGGTCTTGCATATCTTGGTTCATGTTACAAGACTGGTTGTTCTGCGCCAAAATTACTGGGATATATATATATCCCCGAGCTTTAATTTCATGGTCGAGATAGCAAATCTATTTAGGAGCAAATTATGATTGTTATAAGCCATCATTTTCAGTCGAGGGTGCTTGCTTACGTTAGCACAACAAGCAATCATACGGTAGACACTCAAACTAGTAGATATAGTCACATTATGCAACAGATACTGGGAGCGGTTATCAACGTGGAGGATAAAAAAAGATTTCCTATTCCCGTGAGCAGTCACAAGCTTAGACCACCTCTGGTTGTTAAACGCTAATCCTAGAAAGGCCTAGGGGCGATCGGAGATATACGCCAGGCCCCAAGGCTGTAAGGCCTATTCAGGTGCGAGGCCATCGGAGGACCGCAGTTGCTATGGAGACTCCCGCCAAACCAATGTCAACATGCGGCCACTTCACAGTCACAGTAACCTGATCAGCGACTCCATCCATATTTACCTACTTAACAAACGTGCCTCTTCTACTTCCCCTCTGTTATCTCCCGTTTACTTATTTCTTCTCCTCATCATTATCCTCATCCTCGTCGTCGTTGTCGTCGGTGGTGGATGGTATGGTTTTTCGTTTTTGTTTTCCCTAGTTCCCTTTTTTTTATTTTACTTGGTGTATTTCCAATCTACTTCATTCACCCATCCACATCCACAATCTCTTCGCATTTGACTTTGATATCCCTTCTTTATCACACTTAGCTTCTCGGACACGGGAGAGTGAACAAAGAAAATATACCTTCAGAAACAGTAAGAAGGAAGGAAAAAATATCATACCTACAATTAACGAATGCGGCAATCGTTTTGGATGATCTTCCCTTTGTGACGCACTTTTAGCAGCTCTATTACGATTTCTATGATCAATTCCAGATTTTGGACCAAAGCCAAACCCGCTCGATTTGTGGAATTTACGCCGCATTCTTCCTATTGAACTTTGTGGTGCTTTAACGTTTGTTGTTTTTGTTTATCGAAAATAGGTATGGGCGCGTTCTCCACCCCCTCTCCCTCCGCAAGGGATACCACTAAATCTACGATGAAACGAGCTGCTGACCCTTCCTATTAAGCGTTGTTTTGTTCTTTTTTTGTTTTCGCCTTTGTTCTTCTTTGTGCCCCCCTGACTTCTTTTCCTTCCCCATCACCTCTTTTGTCTTTTGTTTGTAGATTGTTTTGGAGTTGTGTAATTTCTCCCAGCATCATCCCTCAACAAAAGATGGGAAGTGGCACGGGACAACGGCCACTCTCAGAGGTCAGCCCCATGGCTCAGCGCCGGAATTCTCCAGTCTGGAATCAAAGCTCACGAGTAAGTTGATTTAAACTTGATCACCTAGTCAATAGTTTGGCTTACCAACTTCGGGTCAGATGATGAAAACATCCGACTCTTCGCCATATGAATCGACATCCTCGACACGTCTCTTTTGGCAAGGTCGCGACTCCGGCTCACCATTCCAAAGGAACTCCGAAAATCAAGCGCCGTACGACCCAGAGGCCCCATTATCCCCTTCAAAGAGGCCATCCATTGAAAACCTTAAGCGCGCATCCCGGGTGAAGAATAGTAATATGTTCCGCGACCAAAATCAAGAATATGACCCGGCTCATGTTTATGTTCCACAAAGACCATTGGTTACCAATCGATCGTCCCCGCAAAGACAGAGCCAAGGAGCTCCAACACCCCGGTCTGCACAAAATACAGACAGTGGTGGAATAGGACCCCGGCCCCCTTCTCCGAGCAAGGATCAGGTTCCACCGGCCAAGTCTTCTTTGTCTCGCGCCAGCCGATTTGGTTTTAAGAATTCTGAGTTTGACCCGGAAAACGAAATTTGGTCCGACATTGACGGTACTCGCTACACCAAAAGCGTTACCTTTGATGCTGCTCCGCCTCAGGTCAATGAATACGAAATGACCACCCCTGATCCATCTTCTGTTGCTTCGGAATCCCGTGATGGAAGCTATGATTCAGAAGAGGATGAATATGACATTAGCTTTGATCGGGAGTCTCTTGATCGGGATGATAGCTTCGATGCCTCCTTGGAAGACCTCGAGAAAACTCCAGTCGTCCTGCCAGAAGACTGGCGCTACATGAACACTCATGGTGCAAGCGCTGAGTTGGAGAAAGAGGACGAGGATCATTTCGCGAGCGATGCAAGTCATAGTCCTGATCCTAGGCCGCCCTCCCGCCAAGAATCACAGACAAAACATTCGCGCGTTGAATCTCTTGATTCGAATGGTGAGCGTCGTCCTCTGCCACCACTCCCTCCAATAAATCGTCTGTCCTTCTCTCCACGGGCATCGTCCCCCGAGAAATTAGCAGCAGCATTCGAGCTCGGCAGCGGTAGCCAGCGTGGCCTGCCATCACCCCCTGCGCCAGCGGCCTATAGCAAAGCCGACATCGCCAAGCTCGGCCAGAGTTCTATGTCCTTGGAGGACAGGCTGCGTCTGATGATGATCAACGAATCGGGACAAGAAAATGCGAAGGCTGAGCGAGAGGTTCTTGAGGAACCTGGTTTAAACCTATCCAAAATCCGAAAAGAGAGCGCGCAGACGGATACGGACGAGAAGGATACCCTTGATATCCAATCTCTCGACAAGGGAGTAAGAGACGAGTCTGATGTCTTCGCCCCTCCCCGAATCTCGAGAGACTCGATCTTGCGAGATCTGAGGAAGAACGACGGCTTTGGAGACGATGACTATGATCTCTCATCTCAAGAAAGCTCAAGTCCCAAACACTACTTAGATTACGATCCAGACATCCCCATCCCATCACTTGAGCTTGATGACGACCATGATTATGAAGATGATGATGATACGAATAGCGTTGTGATCAAGCCAGATCCTGACGATGATCACAATGACCTTTATGACATACCTAATTTTTACGATGCTATCTCTTCGCAAAACTCTTCCTTCGGAGACTTGAAAGGAAAGGACATCGACGATGACGAAAGTCAATACTCCAGTCATTCCATGGAGGAAGATTTTTCGAAGAGCAGTAGTTCTTTCGTATCAGAGGCTACCCCAGTCCCAGGAGAGCGTGCTGAAACGTTTAACATACAGCCATCGAGCAACAATGAGTCTGACCACAAGGATGAAGGCGTAGTCTTACCTAAGATACCTTCCATATCAGGATCTTTACACCGTCCAGTAACCCCAGAAAATCAGGCAGATGTCTCCCCACCCTCCACACCAGATTCTGTTATACGACACCAGATTGATAGCGATGTTAGCGATCTCGATGTTTCGGCCGATGAGGCCGTACCTGAACCAGTCGCGACGGTCAAAGCTCCAGGAACCGGTCTGAAGACCCGGCCATCGTTAACTCCGGCTGACATTGAGTCAATGGCCGCTACTCGTCGCAAAATCAGTGGCCAACATCCCCCTTCAGTGGCACTGCCCGCTTGTGATGCAGCCAAATCAGAAGATCCAGAGGATCCCGCTCCGGAAGATGAGGAGAAGCCCCAGCTAAACCCCCCGAAAGAACCCCAACGACAATGTAGCCTCGTGAAGCTCGATATCCCCTTTAGCATTCAGGAAGAAGATAGTCTTGGACTTGGATTGGATAAGGAGTTTGATCGAGTCATTGAATCCCAAAAGGTTGCGTTTGAGCTAGCCCTTTCCCAATTACATTCCCACCCGGCCCCAAGAACAGAGACCCAGGAATTCCCCATGCCCCAGACAGGATGTCGTATGAAATCTTTATCATCTGCTAATACCAAACCCCTTACTCAGAGAGGCTATCTCATGAGGCAGAACACAAAGGTCATCGTTGCCAGTAGCCGCCCTGATGATGACCCCGTTCCTACACCCACCGCAGGGGAACCTGGCACCGAGGTACGAGGCACAAAGGTTGCGGCACCATCACCCCGAAAGGCTAGTCAGCAAACATGGACGACTGTGCCTTGGAATGGTCAAACACGCCGCGCAAGCATTCGAACGTCATCTAGTGCGATCCGCAAGAAACCTCTCAATGGGCCTGTGCCGCCGCTTCCTGGTCAACAGAGCAACGCCCAAGAAGTTCCAACAACGGTTGAGGAGCCGGATCCCGCAACAGCTTTTGAGGATGGCGAAGAGCGAGGGAGACTATTTGTGAAGGTCGTCGGCATGAAGTATCTGGATTTGCCCCTCCCAAAAGGTATGTATTGTCTTTTTTCTCTTTTTCCCGTTCAAAGACTAACACCTTCATTCACTAGGCGAGAGGTCTTATTTTGCTCTCACGTTAGACAACGGTCTACATTGTGTCACGACTGCTTGGCTGGAGCTAGGAAAGACTGCTCCAATTGGGCAAGAGTTTGAGCTCATTGTGCAAAATGATCTTGAGTTTCAACTTACACTGCAAATGAAAGTGGACGAGGAGAAGTTCCGAGTCCAGGAACCCGCGCCTTCGGGCTCCCCATCCCGTCAGAAACAATCTACTTTCAGCAGAGTGTTTGCTTCACCCCGCAAGCGCAAGGAGCTTGACATGAAACAACAGCTTGCATCGCAACAACAGAAGAAACAAGATGTGAACGCCCCTGTGTGGGAACGCCTCAGAACACTCATTGCTCGGGATGGCAGTTTTGCACGTGCATATGTAGCTCTTAGTGATCACGAAAAGCACTGCTTCGGCCGTCCTTTTACCGTCGATGTTGCGTGCTTCAACGAGTGGGCAGTTGATGAGACCCCAAGCAGTGTTAAGAGCAAAAAGAGCACGTCCAGTGCCATCTCTCAACGCCGCCCTCCATACAAGATTGGCAAGCTAGAGCTACAGCTATTGTTTGTTCCGAAGCCCAAGGGAGCTAAGGACGATGACATGCCCAAAAGCATGAATGCCTGCGTTCGTGAGATGCGCGAGGCAGAGAATTTCTCCACTCGCAGCTGGGAAGGATTCCTTTCTCAGCAAGGTGGTGACTGTCCGGTAAGAACCTCTTGACCCCCATATGTTTTTCTTCTGTTTTGTCATGACTTGGAATGATGACTGATTATATTGTACAGTTCTGGCGTCGTCGTTTCTTCAAGCTCCAGGGCTCCAAGTTGACCGCGTATCACGAGACTACGCGTCAGCCTCGCGCCACCATTAACCTCTCAAAAGCATCCAAACTGATCGATGATAGAAGTGCCTTGACCCAAAAAGAAACCACAACCCGAGGTGGCAAGCGACGCAAGTCCGCGTTTGCTGAAGAGGAAGAGGGTTACATGTTTGTGGAAGAAGGCTTCCGCATCCGATTTGGAAATGGCGAAGTGATTGATTTCTACGCGGACAGTGCAGCTGACAAAGAGGGCTGGATGAAGGTTCTAGCAGAGACTGTGGGCAAGGGACAAACTGGCGGAGGTCAAGTTAAGCCATGGACGGAGATGGTTCTCAAACGCGAGAGAAGCATGAAGTCAACATCCAGACGCCAAACCACTGACCGGCTGTCCAATGTTGCCAACATTGTAAATGCTCCTCCTCCCCCTATCAGGAAAGATGGGGAAGTAGCCCTGAAGACTGCTCCGGCGCCGGCGCCGACAGCGACAGCGACAACCACAACCACTACAGCTCCCGCCACAGCCAGCACATCCAGACCCCGACACAAACATACGCAATCACAGCCTGAGGTTCGGAGTGCAGAGGCTCGACGGCAAAAGGCACGCTCCTTGATCTTCTGAGCTGTAATGCTCGCCACAATGCTATTTTACTTTGTCTTCTTCTCCTACTTCGTTTTTCATTTTTTCTTTCTCTGACTAGGTACACTATTACCATTTACCGTCTGGTTTTCTCCAACCTTGATTCCCTTTGTTTTGGCTCTATTTCGTTTCGTTTCCAGTGCGTTGCCTTGAGGTACTTCAGTCTTCTTGTCTAGTTATGGCATGGCGCCATCAAACTATCATGTCTTGGGCATACACGACTTGGAGCACTGAGCGCTGCGAGTTTTTCCTTCTAGCGATTTTATTCCTGTTTCAATTCTCTCGTACATTAATGATACATAGCGCCCTCCCTTCGTCAGTCCATAATTCATTTGTTTTTCTTCGATTGTCTATATCAGCTGGCAGTTTTGATTATTAGCTGCTGTAGTTTGTTCTAAAGCAATTGGGTAATCTCGTAATGGACCCACGGCGTAAGACATCCCAGTGATCTTACCTAGAATTTTCTCCTCTCTATTTCCCGCCCCTTTTTTTGCTTTTTTCTTTCCCACCTCCCTTCTTGCACGGTGTAGTTTTATCATGGCTATTGCAACCACAAAAATAGGCAGCAATAGCCGATATCGCCTTATAAATTACACTATGAATTATTATCAGCTAGAGATACCAGTATGTTTGAAGGTTCTCTAGAAGCATCTAACGTAGCACCTTCTGTATTTCCGTTTCAACACAAGAAACTAAATTAATGCTCAGTGGCCTTATATACCTCTATCTCTATCTCCATGGAAGCACGAGTAAAAGATTATCTGTACTTCAACATTCCTTGTTGTTGATATTGGATAGATGTCTACTCAGTTGATTACTCTACACAGTATAAATACTTACCTAGGCACCTAGAGTATGTTTATCAGGCTGAGCGACCGTATATTGGGCTCGCAGCCTTGCCAGCACACGTAGATCCTGTCTACCCCTCTTTTCTCATCTTCAGCTCAAAGAATAGGACATTACATTCTCCCCATGATGAAATGTCCCCTCTCAATACAGGTTCCACATTCCCAAAATACACAGACTGGATACATTGTATACTATTCCGTGCGTGACGCACCATGTCTTCCCTGACACACGACGATTACACCATCGCGTGGATATGCGCCTTGCCGCTCGAGATGGCGGCAGCCCGCATCATGTTGAACAAAATTCACAGTCCCCTGTCTCAACCTCCCACTGATTCGAACGCCTACGAACTCGGCGAACTGAACGGTCATTATATAGTCATTGCCTGCCTACCGACGGGCGTCTATGGAACGGTGTCTGCTGCGACTGTTGTGGCTCACATGCGTTCAACGTTTCCCCGGCTTCAATATGGATTGATGGTGGGAATCGGTGGTGGAGTCCCAGGGAAAAACAATGACATTCGATTAGGTGATGTAGTTGTCAGCAAACCAGCTGGAAAGCATAGTGGGGTGATACAATATGATTATGGCAAGGCAATTCAAGGGCAATTCGAGCAAACTGGCACCTTGAATAAACCACCACAGATTCTTCTCACACATATGGGCAAATTTGAGGCAAAACAAATGACAGGAGAGGACAGCACTATTTCAAGCATAATACAGGAATCGCTGGAACGAAACCCCAATATGAAGGAAAAATTTTCAGACCCAAGTCGGCATACAGATCTTCTTTTTCATCCCGCCTATCCCCATACCACCAAGGAGGATAACTGTGAAAAGTGCAACAAAGACCAGTTAATCAAACGAAAGCCTCGTAGTACCACACCTTATATCCACTATGGGCTGATTGCATCAGGAGATCAGGTGATGAAGGACTCGAAGAAACGAGACTCTCTAGCTCAACAACATGGGATCCTCTGCTTCGAGATGGAAGCTGCAGGTATTATGGATGAACTTCCAACCCTTGTGATCCGAGGCATATGTGATTACTGTGACTCCCATAAGCAGAAACAGTGGCAGGGATATGCCGCGTTGACAGCCGCTGCCTATACAAAACTATTGCTATCGGCTGTGACTATATGCCGCTCGGGCTTTGCTCCATCAAAGAGCGGCAGAGTGCGGCACTGGGTAGTTCCATTAGCAAGAAACCCGAACTTTGTCGGCCGTCGAGATGAAATCAGCAGGCTAGAAGAGTTACTTTTTATGCAAGATGGGCCTAGGAGGCTTGCAATCACCGGTTTGGGAGGCGTTGGAAAGACACAAGTGGCTCTAGAGGTAGCATACCGCGTACGGGACCAGCATGAGGAGATTTCTGTTTTTTGGATCCCATGCACTAGCCGTGAGATGATTCAACAGACATTTGTCAACATGGCTCAGACAGTTGGAATTCATAATATCCAGCCGGCAGAGGCAGAAGAACAAATAAAAACATACCTCAGCTCTGAACATGCTGGAAAGTGGCTCCTCATTTTTGATAATGCGGATGATAGAGAGATGTGGCTTACAGCTGATCATACATCACCAGCCCTTGAGGCTTTTCCCCCTCAAACTGAACATGGCCACATTCTATTTACTACGCGCAATGGTGAACTTGCAGTGGACCTTGCATTTCCTCATGTTATCTCTCTTCCTGATGAGGATAAAACAACTGCACGTAGCATCCTGGAAAATTCACTATTACAGAAAGATCTGCTCAAGGATCATATTGCAACAGATGCTTTCCTAGAGCAGCTGAACTTCTTTCCATTAGCAATTGTGCAGGCATCTGCCTATATTAATAAGAAGCGCCTGAATCTCTCTACATACTGCAGACTTTTACAAGAGCGAGAACAAGATGCTGTGGATCTCCTTAGTGAAGACTTTAGGGATCCAGGACGCTACAAGGATAACCAGAATCCTGTGATCACCACCTGGTTAATATCATTTGAGCAGATCCAGGATCAAGATGAATTAGCAGCAGGCTATTTATCTTTCATGGCCTGTATTAGCCATCGAAAAATCCCTCAATCACTTCTTCCTCCCCAAGAATCCCAGAAGCAACAACTTGACTCTTTGGGACTTTTAAATGCATACTCATTTACTACCAGCCAAGATACAGATATAAGCATGCACAGACTCGTGCATATCGCAACTCGGAACTGGCTTAGGAAGAAAGGACTATTTAATTACTGGATTCAAAGAGTATCCCATCACATACAGGAGGTGTTTCCTTCTAATCATTACACCAATCGCGGACTTTGGCAAGAATATCTCCCTCATGCTTTAGCCCTGATACATGAAAATGAATTTATTATGCGGCAGGAAAAGCACGTTAAATTAATAAAGAAAGTTGCAAAATCTCTTTTCAGTGATGGAAGATTTTATGATGCGGAGGTACTTTATGACAAGCTAAAGAAGATTAATCAAGAAAAAGCTGGCCTAGAACATCCATCCACTCTAATGAGCATGGGAAACCTGGCAGCAACCTACCGGTTTCAAGGTCGATGGAATGAAGCTGAAAAGCTTGATGTGCAAGTCATGGAGAAATTCAAGATGGTACTGGGAGCTGAGCACCCATCCACTCTAACCAGCATGGCAAACCTGGCAGCAACCTACTGGAACCAGGGTCGATGGAATGAAGCTGAGAAGCTACAGGTGCAAGTCATGGAGACATCAAAGATGGTACTGGGAGCAGAGCACCCATCCACTCTAATCAGCATGAACAACCTGGCAGCAACCTACCAGAACCAGGGTCGATGGAATGAAGCTGAGAAGCTACAGGTGCAAGTCATGGAGACAAGGAAGATGGTACTGGGAGCAGAGCACCCATCCACTCTAACCAGCATGAACAACCTGGCAGCAACCTACCGGAATCAGAGTCGATGGAATGAAGCTGAGAAGCTAGAGGTGCAAGTCATGGAGACAAGGAAGATGGTACTGGGAGCAGAGCACCCATCCACTCTAACCAGCATGAATAACCTGGCAGAAACCTACCAGAATCAGGGTCGATGGAATGAAGCTGAGAAGCTACATGTGCAAGTCATGGAGATATCAAAGATGGTACTGGGAGCAGAGCACCCTAATACTCTAAGCAGCATGGCAAATCTGGCATCAACCTACCGGAATCAGGGTCGATGGAATGAAGCTGAGAAGCTACAGGTGCAAGTCGTGGAGACAAGGAAGATGGTACTGGGAGCTGAGCACCCGTCCACTCTAACCAGCATGAACAATCTGGCATTAACCTACCGGAATCAGGGTCGATGGAATGAAGCTGAGAAGCTACAGGTGCAAGTCATGGAGACAAGGAAGATGGTAGTGGGAGCAGAGCACCCATCCACTCTAACCAGCATGAATAACCTGGCAGAAACCTACCAGAATCAGGGTCGATGGAATGAAGCTGAGAAGCTACATGTGCAAGTCATGGAGACAAGGAAGATGGTACTGGGAGCAGAGCACTCATCCACTCTAACCAGCATGAACAACCTTGCCTATACCTGGAATTGCCAGGGGAAGCTGAAAGATGCAATGGCTCTGATGAAAGAATGCTCTGAATTGCGCAGCAAAGTAATAGGACATGATCATCCAGATACCAGATCCTCCTACCGTACTCTTAACGACTGGACACATGAGGAGAATTCAATACCACATCAAACAGTCCACCAGCACCCAGTCAAGACGAACGTTCGCAGCATTTATAGAAAATTTCGGCAGCGGTTACAACGACTGTGATGACAAAAATCGAATTTTGTTTATCTAATTTTATTCCAAGTCTGAAATCCATATAGGCTGCTTTCATAGATGCTTAGTTATTATGCTCTTTAGTATAAGACGGATAACAATCTGGAGCGAAGATAGGCGAGGTGGACTGCTGGCTGCGAGTCACTTTGTCTGTTGAAGCTGCCGGTGCTTAGATTTACAGGTAAAAAATATATTTGTATAATAAACCATTCGACGGGTGGGTTCCAAGTTAGGTACTCCAATACCTCAGATATAGTTACCTAAATCAATATAGTAATGACTCAGACGATTGATTAATCCATCATCAGTCCATTGACCAATCAACCTTCTTCTTCACCAGCACCACGCTCATCCTCTGACTCCATCTCCACCTGTGCCAATGCATCCTTTTGCGAGTGGGGCCCCGCCGAGGCCGACTGGGTTTTACTACCAGGTTCGGTGTCCTTTCTCGATGCTGGCTCTGTAGGACCGACGATGGGCTTCGCGGCGGATAGACCGGCGGAGGTGATGTAGAGAAATTCTTCATGGGGATAGTGGTCGATGTGGTTAAAGAAAGAGGAGAAACTGGAAGTTGTTAACATGAGTTTTGATAGTTGATTGGTTAGTTGAGCCGGTGTATTGCACTTGCACTTGCGCTTGTGCTGCGTTGCGCTGTGTTGCATACCAGGCCATGTCTCTGGGGCTAGATGGGGAGCGGGGAAGGACGGGAATGAAGCGTGATATAAAGGTTGATGGGAAAGGGAAAGAAAATTGGGTAGAACTTACGCGTGGGTTTCCTCTTCCTCCCGGAAGATACGATCATAGATCTCTCGCTGCTTGAATTCGTCCATTTCCTTTGTGTAATTTTCAAAGTCAATAGGTTTCTTTTCTAGGTCAACTGCCTTCTTGTTATAGACGTCAAAGACGGGGCGTTCGAGCAAGAGACCTAGTCCGGGTGCTTTGGGGATGGCGATCTTGGTGGGACCGTATGTTTCTATGATGCGCTGGGGATCGCAACCGCATCGGACGACGAGAGCGGCCAGCGCAACCATTTTACGGATCTGATGCATCATGAAACTCTGGCCGTGGACTTTGAGGCTGAGCCATTCGGTGCCGTTGATTAGGATGGGGTTAGGGTTGAGATTGAAGGACTTGATGTGGCGTTTAGAAGAGGGGTCCTTGAACGTTTTCTGAATTGTATAGTTGTAAAAGTTCCGGGTGCCAACATACTTATCCAGTGCGGCTTGGATGCGGGTGAGACGCGCCGCAGGGATCCGGTAATCTCTCCTGGCGGATAAATAGGCAGCTTTCACGGACTTAACGGCGTCGAAGATCTGCTTGCGGTATGCAATAGTTTCGGCATCTAGCACGGGCTTGGTCTCAGGTGCGGATTCATCCGGAGTATCGATGGGATTCTGCCCAGGCTGTTGCTGTGACTGTTCGGAAGGGTTGGGAGTCTCAACTTGGGCGAGACCTTCTCCTTCCTCTTCATCACCTAGGTGCAGAGCTTTCTCAACCGGTTTGCGAATATTTTCCGGGAAGCTTTCGAGAAGCGGTCGGATGATCTTTTCGTCAACCTCCTCCCAGTAAGTTGCGACCTCTTCTTGTCGCCCTCTGTATCCCTCGAGATCCCCCTGTTTTTCGGCCAGGTCCGCTAATTTTGTACCTAGATAGGTGCTGGGATGAGGAGGGAGAAAGCAGTGCGACGGGATGAGATACTCGTAAATGCGGGAATCACACATTTGGTAAGCGCTGAAGGACTTGCTTGCGACGAGGATGTCCCAGACGCGAATCTGAGGGCTGAGCTGCTCATTGATCTTCTGAACAATATCGGGATCCTCAACAATCAACTTTAAAGAGACGACATTTCCCGCGGCGTGCACTCCCTTGTCTGTTCGTGCGCAGCGAACCAGCGAAGACTTTTTGGGGTCGGCGGCATTGGCCTTGGAAATTGCGCCGGCAGCCACGAGCGCCGTGAAGAGGTCACCTTCGATCGTTTTCTCGGTCGTGCTCCTGGTGACTTGTTAGCTGGATAGTTCCCCGAAATCTATCGTACACCAAAAGCTTAGCACACCACACATACAATTGCATTCCTTTGTAGCCGGTTCCAGAGTAGCCTAGCAGAAGGGCGACCTTCTTCTTCGGTCGTCTCTGCTCATTCTCAATATCCTCCTTAGAGAACTCTGTCGCATAAACGGGCATAACGACCTCATCTCCATTTTCGAGTTTACGTCGTTTTACCTGCTGCGTCTTCTCGTTCCGGTCCCTTTTATCTACCATGTGCCGACTTGCCCGGTTAGTTTGCGTGACCGGCGCGAATTGGAGTCAGAGAGAAGGAGATTAGAGAGGCATACCTCCACTCGGCCCTTCCCATATTCCTCTTCTTATGCTGGCGACCAGCTTCTCCGGATCCTTCAGCTCTTCCTTCGTTATTGTCCATGGTGTATCCGAGACAACTTTCCACCACTGATGGAGGGCGGCACGACGTTCACTTGGAAGAGGGACAGGCCTGGGAATTCGTGTGTGAGAGATGAGTGAGATACTGCTGTGAAATAGTGAGGGATTCCGATTCAACCACTGCCGTAGAAAGGAGTGGGAGCGCATGGAGAAGGAGAAAAGTTGTTTGCACGAATCTTGTCTCTTCTCTCTCACTCACCTTTTTTTTTTTTTTTTTTTCTTTCTGCCATTTGATGTCGGCGTAATTTTGCCTGATTTTGAACGTCACATTCCGTATGCACTAGTCCGTATCAAGTCTAGATAAAATACATACACTATTCCTCATCGGGAGAGCTTTAGTGACTAGTGCCTAAGGAAACAAGGCTCTGAACTTCAAGGTCTTCATCTTCATTTTTTGTCTCTCGTTCTCTTGTCCCTTGTTCGACCACCTCTCCGCTTCTGGTGTCGCGCACACCTCCGTCGCCATTCGATCTTCTTCTTCTTTTCTACCCACGCTCTCCCTTACCTTTCGAGCAAACCGCGGTATTGCGACAGAAGGGATGCTGCAACAGGGCTGAAACCGGAGAGGGATATCCAGAAACTCCGCGCTGGGTTTGCGCCAAAGCCACATCCTTTATTCTATAACCATACGAACCCAAGAGCTACCTGCAACATGGATCTCGCCAATACCCTAATCCGAACCGTGGCCCGCGCCTTTTACGAGACTCGTCACATCCTCGTTGTGGATGCACTTTTTATCCATTCAGTGTGCGTCTCCTGTCTACCATTCTAGGCTCTATTATTTCCCTCATACCTTATTTTTCCTCCATAAATTAAAACAGTGGAAGGCGGGGAAATGAATGCATAAAAAAACGCGGAATTCAAACTAACGAATTCATGACGTAGGCTCCATGCAGAAGATCTTGCTTTCCTACTGGGAATGCAACAAAAGGATCTCCGCAAACTGTGCGCCAAATTGCGCGAAGATCGCTTGATCTCAGTGTATGGCTTGCCTGTTTCTTGCAATTGAGGCATATTGGAGAATCTGGTGGCTAATTCTAAACCCGCCATTTTTTTCTCTCTCTCTTTCTCTAAATACAGAAGCACCCGCGCTGAGATTCGAGATGGCTCTACCCGTCCCGTAAACCGAGAATATTATTACATTCCCCTCCACCCGGTCATCGATGCGATCAAATATAAGATCTCCAAACTGACCTCGACGATCAAAGCCCAATACACCCCCAGCCAGGAACGCAAGGAATATATCTGTCTCCGATGTAACGCCGAATGGACCGAGCTTGACGTACTATCCTTATACTCCGATGAAGGCTTTGAATGTCAAAATTGCGGCGCCATCTTGGAGCGCACCGAGGACGTCAAGGGAAGCGAGGGAATCGATCGCACGGGCCATGAGAAGAATAGTAAGCTCATGGCGCAACTCGACACGATGTTGAAGCTCCTCAAGCAAATCGACTCTGTCGAAATCCCGCCCAACGATTTCGACACTGCTTGGGACCACAAGGTCGACGTTGTCCGTAACCAGCAGATTAACCCTACCCGAGCTGCCGTCGTTGTGCCGTCCAAGAAACAGGAAGCTGTTCGTGGAAACCTCAAGACCGACGCCAACGCCCTCGAGATCTCTCTCACCTCCAGTGCGGAAAAATCCGCTGCCGAGCAAGCCGAGGAGGCCGCACGCAAGGCCAAGATCGAGGAGCAGAATGCCCTTCCAATCTGGCACACCCAATCTACCGTTTCTACATCTGCCGGAAACATCAATCACGTCAAGTCAGAGCCTTCTGACCTCAGCATCAAGCCGGAGATCAAAGAAGAGGACCAGAAACCCAGTCTTGATGCTCTCGACGATAAAGTTGCCGCCTACTACGCGGAAATGGAGCGTGAAAAGGCTCTCCAAGCCCAGCAAGATGCCAGCAGTGCCGAAGAAGACTCAGACGACTTCGACGAGGAATTCGAAGATGTCGGTGGCGTTTCTGCTAGTGACGCCGCCTCCCCAGCCGTCGGTGGTGGACCTACCAGTGCTCCTACTAGTGTTCCCATGGGCATCAAGCGGGAAATAGATACTGACTCTAGTGCCCCTCAAACGGGCCCTTCTACTCCTGCTGATGAGGGTCCAGCGGCGAAAAGAATCAAAATCGAGCCCGACGTCAAGAAAGAAGAATCTGACGAAGATGACGAAGAGTTTGAAGATGTTTGATTATTATTCATCTTATTTTTCTTTCCTTCCTTTCTTTGCCCTGAGCCACTTTCCCTTGTAACTGGCGCTGGCGCTCGGGTTACAGAACTTATTTTCTTGCAAGTCGCAATCATGCGCAAGGAGGAAGGATATTGTAGGTTAAATAGACCTTGGATTGTTTTTCATGACTTCCAGATCCTTGTGTCACATCTATATAGCATTGTTTTTCATTAGGCCCGATAAGGAGGAAAAAAAAAAAAAAAAAAAAAAAAAAAACAATAATAAAGAAGGCAATATGGCAAAGGTCCAGCTATTTCATTTAAAGGCCCGCTTCAAATTTCCGAGGTAGGTTGCCTTCTTCTATGGGTGTACCTGCACCTTATACACAACTATCATAGTGTAAAAATGAGCTTGCGCGAATGTGTCTTCATTTGGCCATTCAATCCAACTCCATTAGACTCCTTTCAAACACCTAGAAGACGTTCTAGTAAATGTGTACGAACTCATAGTGGAGCTGCAAGAGCAAATATGTTCCAGTTAACACATTGTAAGAAATCCATAAAAAATATGGAAAAGGGAAAAAAACGAAAAAAGATCGAGGTTCCAGAAACGCCAATTCACATGAATACAAAATAAACTGAGACGGAAATAATGATCCGTTTTAGCAATGCTGAGTTGGGGAAACGCCGATTGATGCAAGAAGAAATTTGGGGGGGGGGGGGAGAAGGGGGGGTTCATAAATTCGTTTCTCATATGTGATATAATCACAACACTTCCTATTTTTTCTTCTCTTTCGTAGCTCTTAATTTCCGGCGGAGTCTCAGGGAGAACCAGCTAGCCCCATCTCTGAGTCGCTCGCCATCATCGAATTATCTTCCCATTCCTCTGGAGAGGGTACATCAGATTCTGAATGTCCAAAGGTTAGATGATGGTGTGGATATAATAAAAAGGTGAACTTACCCGATGCTAGCTCCTCAGGAATTTCAACCGCTAATTCTTCGGTAGCATTAATTATAGCTGTATAAACTTGTGAGCTGGTAGTCTCAGGAATGGGGGGTTTGGAAAGTTAAAGCATACCTTGCGCTTGGCGAACAGCTTTTTGATCCTCGTCATTGTCACTAAAGTATGAAATCAAACAATGATCGATAACTGTGCGAATGGACTCAACAGCGCGCGCTTCCACGTTGTTTCCGGGAACGGTAAGGTAAGTTTTGCGCAACTTTTCGGTGCTCGCATACACCAACTCCTTGGCTATTTCTGTATGGCGAGAATGCCACTCATCATCCCCGACAGCTTCCATTTCTCCGCTAAACAGAATTCGACGCAAGACTTCCATGGTCATGTTTCTGACGGCTCGGTCTGGGAAAATAAGGAGAGTCGGGGCCCAGTCTGGAATTCGATCCATGAGGTGAGATAAAAACCAAGTTTCAGTAAGACCTAGGCGATCGTTGCGACTAGTTAGGAGACTTGTGAAGAAGGCAAGATGCTCCTTGCCGCCACTATTACTAATCGTCTCTACTCCTTTGGCAACATAATCAATCATAGCAATGATCCGGTCTTCATCAGGGCTTCTTCGGCAAAATATCAAAGTTGCCTCCAAGAACGGGGCGCAAAGTTCAGCGGGGGCAACCCGAAGACCATCTTCCAGAACCTGACAGATAGGTTCCATAAGGTGAGCCTCTGGCTCCGCATCTACAAGCAGGCCAACAATGGTCCTACATGCCGTCGGATTGTTGTATTGCTGAAGTAATTTTTTTAGGACTGCCAGCTCTCTGCTCCTCCCAAGAGGTCGAATGAAAAGGCTCTCCGTCAGGGTAAGTGAGAACCGACCGTTCGATAGAGGTTGGCGCTCATCATCTGCCGTTGGGAGCACGGTAAGGTCGATCTTTCCAAGTAACGTGGCCAAGAGATCCAGAAGTTTGCGGTGTGAAAATTTTCTCCCCTTTTCAACGAGTTTTAGATAAGCGAAGTATTGGCGGCGGAGTCTTTTGCTATCCTCCTGGTCAAGCCACACCATCTCTAAACACTTCAGAAGAAAGCCATTGTTGAGTATTATCCCAACCTCTTGGCTGCCAAACGTAGACAGTAACAGTAAGAACTCGAAGTAATCGTCCCAAGAGCGACTAACAGTATGAAGTGTGGACCACAGGCCCTCTAGTGTGGTGACAATACTCTCAAAGCCGTCTAAATACCGCGCATGCCACTTTTCCTTGTCAATGCTATCGTCGTCGGCCTTTTCATAGTGTTCTTGAAGCTTCGAAAGTGCGCATACGATAATTCGGATTGAGCTGTTTCGAATAGAGGCATGAGGACTCTTCAAGACGAGGTTGCGGACTCCCGCAGGTTTCTCGATTGCCCACTGGAGGACTCTATGTGACCCCTTCGGCAACTCGTTGATCACCCTAAAAATTTCTCCAACTAGTGTTTCGAGGCCCGCGGGTTCCTTGGTTCTAGAGACCAATTGTTCCAGCGTATCAAGCGCGATAAAAATGATTGACTTGTCCAATTTGGAGTTACCGACCTTCTTCGACGCTTTCTCTTCGGTCAGCTGTGCGAGGAGATATCGAACGAAAAGGGCGTAATACGGGTCTAACAGACAGTAGGCCCGAACGAAAATTTCATTTTCCATCACGATGTGATTTGAAAGCCGTGTCGGTAGGGAGACACACACAGGACGTTGGCTCTTTGTCGGCTTGTAAATACTTTTCGCCGAATCCATGCTCGAAATACGTTGGTAAAACAACATGTAAGCATTCCACACCTTGTTGAAGCGAACTTGGCCTACAGAGGCAGAGTGGAGGGATTCACTATAGCCACCAAAGCACTGTTCCGCAATTCTTGATGGATCGAATCTGCTGACGTCGGAATCATTGAACTCCACCCATGAGCCTCTGCCGTCCGCAGTTGGCCTTTCACGAATGTACGAGTAATAATGGCCAGATTCCGCGGTGCCGCTATGCACCAACACGCCAACTAATTCAAACACATCCTCTTGGATGTCCGAGTTTTGGTCTGAGAGGTAGTCGACGGTGAAGGGAGTCATATCGATGCGCTCAGGGAATTGAAATTCATCATTGATCTTACTTCGAACCATGCTGACCATGTCAAAGTCAAACCGTTTGAGATGGAAGATCAGGTTATCAGGGACATCCTTGAGACATGCTCTCTTCACAGCGTCTACATGGCGTCCGCAAGATGTACAGGAATATTTGTTGTCTCCTTGCATTATCTCCCCCTCAACATAGGCCTGCAGGCTCTCTTCCAGACTTGCTTTGCCTTTGATTTCACACTGGATGGCTGAAAAGGGCTCGAGACGTTCAGAGATATGAGGACATTCTTTGGATTTAATTTGCTGTACTAATTGCCCTCCGTAGAACGACCTGAATTTCTTTTTGTCCACAGGGTTCGAGATTTGACCTTCCCACCGATCAAAAAGCAGGTTGTAAAATTCATCAACGTCCATTTGTATGGTGACATCGACAGGCTCATTATCGTAAGTCCGAATTGCATCAACGAAATCCTGTGGATCAACGCTCTTGAGCCATGTTTCCTGCATATATCCGAAAACCTTTTTCGTCTCCTCGAGTAGTTTCTGCGAGATGCTAGGATCCTCAAGGTCTAATTGAAGCATGAAATCCCGAAATCCGACATTCATGAATAGTTGGCTTAGTAGCGAGTTTAGGTAACATGTATTGGACAGGTTTTTGAGCCCAGCGTAACCTTCAGAGGAGCGTATTGTTTTCTGGCGGTCAAAACACCAGGCCGGTGAATAGGTGTAATCTTGGGGGATAATATCTTCTAAGCGGTCTATGATCCGTGAATAATTATTATCGTACTTGGAGAGCAGACCAAGAATTGAAAATAGCTCTTGCCGCGTTTGGCTATGCATAACGGGAGTTTGGGGCACAAGAGGATCGGTGGAGGGGGCGGAAAGATCGGGAAAGAGGTAGTTATCGAAAAGGCTTTCGGTCAGATCGAAAGTGTCAACGGAGATTTTAGACGTATTTGCAATTTCCAAGCATGATTTCAAAAGACGAGAAAATCCTAGGATGACATGGTCTACTGGTTCTCGACCGACAAACTCATCTGTTCGATGTTTGAGCATGATCCCGCTCCACTGCTGCAAGTACTCGCTGAGGATAAGATCACGCGGGGACTTTTCTGCGACTGAGGCAAATACCGAGTGGGCAATTTCAAAAAATTCCTGAGACTGATCTGGGTACTCTAGAACCCGTGGGAATGTAAGGGCGAATGCATCCCAGATAGCGGCGAGGATATCGATTCTTGCAGGGGCTTCAGAAATCGCCGCTTCCCGAGCCTCTTGACTCTCTGAAAGGACTTTGCCTGGCTTCTTGTTCAATTTTGAGGGGCTGCAGATGACAGCTATATTGTCTGAGATGCCTTTTCGAATAGGAGCGCGATTTTCTTCTATTAAAAGGGAGAAGAGGAGCCGGTCGAATTGCACTTGTTGCTTTATTGTGTTCCAAAATCCAGGGTCCCGGATAGAGCCCTCAATCAATATGGCAAATGCATGACAAATGAGCTTATGAATGCTCACTTCAAGGAATTGGTTGCTGGGAAGGTGTCGACCAGCCTCCATGAAACGGAGTAACTGGGGAACTAACAAGGCGGAATCGGGAATTAGGGTTGACTCCTCTGCTAGGGGGGGTTTCACTAAACACAAGCGAATCAGAGCTAGTCGAGAAGAGCATCTAAGAAATTAAACCTACCCAGAATGGCGTAAAGAAGACACTCTACAAGACTCATCGCGAACAAAGCTATGATTGGAGAAACCGATAGGCATTTGGACATTTCTGGACGGGTCAAGGCGGCGACAACAACTCGAACACTATGCGAGACAAACGCCTGATTTGGAGAGGGCTAATTCTCATCGTTAGCTTATGAACGAAAAGAAAATAGGAAGAGCGTTTCACATACTTCAACAGCTTCTTCCCGAAGGCATTTGGAGAGTGCATTGACAGAGTAAAGGAAAAGATATGGTTTATGCATTGGGAACATATCTTCGGCTGTCTTGTCTATGGATTTGACCAACTGTAGGACCCTCCCTTGAGGTGGAAACACGACAAGAAAGTCATATATCTGTCATACAAGTTGTCAGTACGGTGATATCGCATACTCCAACCATGACAACCCAGAGCGCCTACCTCTCGAGCGAGGTGATCCTCAAGACCAAGAAGATCATAAAGGTCGTCAAAGTGTTTAAGCACCTCAGTATCTACTGAAGTTAGGGATTGGTGTCTGCGCCCAGTTACCTCACGGCTATCTGGATCTCGGCGAACAATCAACAAGCCCGAGCTGAGCCTCAAGTCTCGAAGCGTCTGATCATGCTTCTCGTGAAAATCAACCTTTTGGCCACCGTATATAGTCTTGAGTTTCGAAAACCCAGTAACCTTTATTAGAGTTTCAACGAGCTCAGAAGCGGTTGATAAGTCTCCAATCTGCAAAGAGCGAATTTTTGAATGAGCACCACCATCGAAGGCCTGATAGCGAATACTTATCGGGTCACCTTTCAGCGGGCGGCTTGGTAAATTTGGAGGCGAGTACTGCGGCGGGCTGTATTGGGGACGAGTGCGTAAACCCTGCAAGAATTGACGGAGGAACAGCAGGGAACGACCAAATCTTAGCTCCTCAGCACGAAAATCAGCATCGGAATTTTCTACTGCCATCGGCTCTCCAGTAGTGGTATCCGAGGGGAGCGATTTCAATTTAGAAGCGGCGGACTTAAGTTGATCAACACAGCGATCAACAAGAGCCATATGAGTAGCCTCGATAGCTGATCGAGGTGAGCGATGAATAATACTATGATCAAGGTAAACCTCAATAGCAAATGCTGTGGCATCGGTCTCGATAGAGCCGGGTGGCGCAGTCAAGATGAAATTCCAGATCCGATCCATGCCGGGAATCAACACCACCTCATCATCCTTCACTGTGGGTGGGGGGTTAAAGCGAACTTCATAATTGATGGTCTGCTTAGCAAAGGCGAGCACCTCAGGGATATAGTCTTCCGTAGGTGAGAGTCCAGGTAGGTATTCCTGGATGCAACGGTCAATAAACGGGTTTGCCTTCATGCTGTGCCGAGTAATGCCACAAAGCATCTCCCAGAGAGACCTTCTCCCCTGGTGTGTGAGACTTTTTGACATGAAAATCCTGTGCCAGAGTATATCAGCTAGATCTGGTGTGATAGAATCCGGCACTCCGTCGATGATACGAGCTAGCATCTGGATCCGAGAAAGAAACCCATTTCTCGAGAATGTGTCAGCAAAGTCGGTTTCACTCCCCTCTATAGTATGGGCCATCTCGGATATGACTAATAGGGCTAGCTCAAATTCGGTGGTAAGCTTCCGTATCTCATGGGAGTCTTGATTGGGGATCAAGGCATTGAGCGCCTGGATGCTGCCCACTGTAAACTGGTTCATCTCGGCGATATCCTGAACGCACCGCTCGTAAGTTTCCATTTTATCCATTTCACTTAACCCGACGTCCATGAATAAGCTCAACTGAGAGGCGGCAAATTTCTGTAATTGAGCCTTATGCTCGACAGGGAGATCCTCAGCCGCAGCACTTTCGCGGATCAATCGCACACACAAACGTAGCGGAATGGCATCCACGTGCCCTGTATCGAGAAGCTCGTGTCGGTGCCTATCGCCGTGTTTTTCACGCATATGCTGCAGTAACTGGTCACAAAAATCCACCATACGTCCATCAAAACGGACTAGGGGAAGCACCAATAGCTTAGAACACAAATAAAGTAAGGCTGGAGAACTGGCCAGGTGCATATGGAATGTCTTCACGAGCATTCCTAGCACCTCGGACACGGTCCGGGGATCGGGGCTTTCCGTAACCGTATTCCAGATTGTATCGGTATCTGCATCAGTGTACGTGGAAGTGACGACCAAGAAACCAACAATATTGCTGCTCCTACTAATGAGCTGGGGGTGGGAGTCAATGCCGACGACATATTCGACAATCCTATTCTCCCTCAAAAACCGGACCAAAAACTGGACAGTGGAGTTGTCGACGCCGGCTGGGTTCCCTTGTATATATTGTCTCCATACACTAACGAGCTCCATCTGCATCGTCTCAATCCCGTGAACGCGGAGCTCCATTCGACCATCCATGATATGTTTCTTCAAAACAGCAAACTTCCACCCATAATATACAATAGACGGACAGTCATCCAAAGCCGTATCTTCAGGGATTTGAAGCGACAGGTCTTTTGCAACGCGCGTTGCAAGCTCTGGGGAGTGGTTGCATATAGCGAGATAGACAAACGCGATAAAACGGACCGCCGAGTCACTTATCTCACTTGTTATCCAAGGCGCTTTCTTGGTGACATAGACCTGATAATCTTCGTCGATAGATCGAACAAGGTCATAAATAGTCTTCATCATATTTTCGTACACTAGAGTGTTGATAAGCTCGTCATCCACACCATACTTCCTTCGCTCAGACCCTGAATCTGTCATGTTATGGGCTACTTGTAGCACCAAAACCATTGGGGATGAAAGCTGGGGCCAGCGATTTATAAGGGCCATTACACAAGAACCGTAGTCGGCAAGTTGCTGAGCGGCATTCAGCGGGGGAGCGCAAACACTTTCATTCAGACGAGCGACCATGTTAGGGATGCCGGTACCGTACTTTCTGTACATCGTGCGGAAAAAGGGGATATTGTTAACTTGTAATGACCAGCCGAGTGGCGGAAGAAAATGCCGAGACAGCAAGTCCGACACCTGTGTGTCGGTTTCTTGCATCAACTGAGTTAGGAGTAAAGTATCCAGATGAACTATATGGAGCGTCAATTGCGCGTAATCGAAGAAAAATTCTTCTAAGCATTTCCAAGGGCCGCAACCATCATCTGGCTGAAAATCCTCACTATTAAAGTCCGTTAGTACCTATAAACATTTCAGGTGACAATAGTCCCCACGTCATTCACCCCGCCCCGCACTCAAAGAGCGAAGGATGCTGAAGATACGGTTAACTCACACTCTGCGAAGCAAGCATTCCACGAAGAGGGGGAGCTCCTCCCAAAACTCCCGGTCACCTGTAAAGGTTTCATGCGTTACCTGGTCCAGACCATTCACGACATCACCTAGCCAATTCTTCACTGCAACAAAGATTGTAATATCATGTTCAAGCCCTATAATAGATGACTTAGTCCCAGGGTCCGATCAAGGCATTCCAACCCGACTTGGGAGCGGCCAACTAATCTCATACCTTTTTCGATAATAGTACACATTTCTTCCAAGTTCTCTCGTAGCTCCTGGTGCGGGCGAAGCTTAGGGAACGATTCTGTTGGTATGAAGCGTTCACGCAACTGCACTACATCTGGTGTCAGCGGATCGCGCAAGGCCTCTCCTAACGGTTTCCAGCTTGATGTGCTCGGATCCTGATCCATGTCTTCTAGCTCAGCAACCTCGATCTCGGGGCTATGGGCGGGTGAGGATGATAAAGAGATAGCATTTGAGGCATGCGCTCCGGCGTCACTGGTGGGGTGGGAGGAGGGTTCGACATAAGACTGTTCGGTTGGTGGGTTCTCGGGGACGGAGGCCATATTATCGGCAGGAGGGGACTTCATATTGATAGTTATTCGACTGGAAGAACGAGTTGCCGACGCCGGAGCTTCCTGATCGCCTATGGCAGGAGCATCTGGGGTCTGTTCGGTGACAGGAAAGGAAGTTTCGCTGGGCGTAGACAAGAATTCGCAGGCACCACTTCCACTATCGAGGCGGGGGCGCTTCCGGGTAGCCTGAGGATCAATCTCTTCCATGGAATCGCAGTTAGGACGCGTCGAGTCGTTAGGTGTAGCGTCAGGCGGGGTGCTAGAGCTATCTAGCGGGGTAGCTGCCATGACATTTTCCTAGCTCTATTATTTTGGAGCACGGGAGAGAGGAGGAAAAAACAAAAAAGAAATGACCGGGAAAGAAACGGAGTTGGGGATCTTGAATATGCCAAGTGCAGCGGCGATTGGAAGAGGGCTTGGGAGAAATTTTAAAAAATGAAAAATGAAAGTAAGAAGGAATAACGAAGGTTGAAGATAAGATGTGTAAGTTCCACACAACGCTACAGGTGATGGAGAAGATGAAATGAGTTGCCGATAACAGGAAAAAGAAAAAAAAAAAATACAGGGACGGAGATAGGAAGAGGAGAAAATAGAAAGGAGCTTCAAGAAGACAGATTAGGATAGGAGGGTGGTAGTAGCACTAGGCAGCTATCAGTTGCTACTACTAGGTAAGTGTTACTACTTCTACTATGAACACATCAGGGTCCTGGTGTGGTTTCGGAGCAAGAGGCTGAGAGCTTTTTTGTGTTTGTTGGAGGGGAGGGGGTCGGCGTGAATGGATTGAACCAGAGCCGGAGAAAGCAGCTCTGACGTTGCGGTGGAGAAGCGGATTGGCGGGCAGACGGGAGAGCCTGCCTTGGCCGAACGCTAACCCATATATTATGTCTTAGGCTCTTAGATATTAGTGTAGGTAGTCAGACTAAGTCGGTACTTTCTCTAACTCTGATCGAATTACACTTTTTCCATCAAAAATATTAGATCTGATTTCATGCTGAATAAGATTTACCTCTTACTGACAGCACACTAGGAGGTCCATCCAGAGATCCCAGTTCCTCTCTGCTCCGGCTAAATTACTTACAGCCTCAAGAAACCCAGCCAATAGCATCCTCCGAGGCTGATTCTTCCTGCCCAGGTAGAAACCTGATAGATTGACATCTCCTACCTACCTGGGGACTGAAGGCTGCCTTAGAGAAAAAAAGAGAGAGAGAGAGAGATCACTTCAGAATAATAACGATGCCTATAATAATCATTTTATATATATCCATAGATTGCACTTATAATAATACTAACAATAATAAAAGAAACGAAAGAGCAGTTGAAGAAGAGTAAAAATTTTTTAAAAAAAAAAAAAAAAACAAGAGACACAAAATACATAACAAACATACCTAGACCAGAAATATTGTATTAAAGGATGAATTTAATGAAAATTACCTAGGAAATTGATTCAGTACCAGGTAGGCATGCTGTATTATAACGCAAACTGAATTTCATCAAACTCCACTACTTGCTCGTGCTCTGCTTGGAGCATGTGGGCAGTGCTCCCTAGTACGAGGTATTATGTTGGTACCCTGAGCTTGTATAAATCAGGTAAGTATAACTATTACAGGCTAACATACCAGGGAACTAAACTAGGTAGTCATTGATTCTGTTGAACATAGTCCCCAGCATTAAACCCTCTTATAACAAACTCATCAACCTAATTAGCCTTTTACAATGTATGATGTGGGATTTTTATGACGCACGGGAGGGCTAACCCGGACTTTATTTTCCTAGAATTCTAGTACGTACTGCTGACGGTAAGAATATGTGCTTTGACCTGGATGTACTCAGGTATCTGCCCCTAGGTACATAGGTACGTCGTACTAGGATCTATGAATTGACTTACCCCTTGCTGCCGCATAGCATAGGTAGGTACATACATAGGGGGTGTTTCCGTAAACCATGCAGGAATTCCTCCGCTAGGCACACAACGGACTTGACTGGATATCAAGCCTATTTGCTAAGGCATCAAATCTATTGCTGATGCTCTCTTTATTCTTCTTTCTTCGAACGTTCAATTTTGCGAATTATTCTTGCTGGATTTCCAACCGCGAGGTGAAAAGCAGGCACATCCTAGATAGGTTTGCCAGTAAGAAATTTCGTTCCAACTTCCGAAAAAATAAATAATAAAAATAAAAACAATACATAAGGGGGAAAGGGAGGGGGGGGGGGGTTCTCTTTTTCCAACTCGTACCTTTGTTACCACACTATCAGCTCCAATAACAGCTCCATTTCCTATCGTCACTCCAGGGAGAACAGTTACCCCGCCAGCGAGCCAGCAGTCCTCTCCGATATGAATCTCTTTTCCCATTTCGGGGCCTCGTGTCCCATTTCGTAAATCAGGATCTAAAGGATGTGTCCCACTATACAGAGAGACTTTAGGCCCTA
This sequence comes from Aspergillus haitiensis, assembly GCA_027569155.1. Lineage (NCBI taxonomy): Eukaryota > Fungi > Ascomycota > Eurotiomycetes > Eurotiales > Aspergillaceae > Aspergillus > Aspergillus haitiensis. The sequence continues at coordinate 721,287 of JAPDEO010000009.1, read as the reverse complement.
GTAAGGTTCGGGCGCCGATCGTCACTAAACAGGTGTCGATAATCACACAGTCGAAATTGATAAACACTCCTTCGCCCAATTTCACATTAAACCCGTAATCTATGTGAATTGGAGCCTCAATCCACGGCTCGTTTTCCAGGATAGCTTCATCTTCTGATGCGTCCTCCTTGGCAGGTGGAAGCGGGGTTGTGTCCGCGATGATGCTATAATATGAACGCTTTCTACGTCAGCAGGGAGATAATATATTGAAGCCAAAGAAAGAGGTACGTCATCAGTTTAGCCTTCTTTTTTTGGTTGGGGGAGGGGCTTTCTCGTAGAAATACTACTGAGTTCCCCCTATTCCATGGTAGATGTCACTGCAGACACTTACTCTTTCCATAACTCCAGCAAGCGTCGTCGAGAAACTTCGCCGGCGTTGTTGAATCGGTTACAGGCGTGCTTACAGCGAGTCCTGGCAGCTACAAGCTCCGGGGTGAAAGCATGGTATAGCTCGCCCCTCAGCATCTTCTCTTTTTCAGTCATGATGTCGTCATGTAATTCGATCATAGGTAGTCTTTTCTGACTGGGAGTTGATATAAATGTGTTCTTTATGAGGAGCCACCACATTATTGACCTTCCCATTTTTAGTCTAGTTAAGATAGCGACCAACTCCACTCCTCCATGCGGCGACTGTGTTCTGGAGAATTCGGAGCTTTTTACAGTTCAATCGAGATTAGCCAATAAAATAGCGCTAGGAATTATTTCCAGTTTTCTAGGGGTATTCTAGTACCTGCCTAGGTAGGTCGAGTTGACAGAGAAGTGACCAATGGCGGAGAGATGAAGGTTTCTGGACACTAATGACATCAGCCCTGATAGCTGTGGCACATGTGACTTAATGCGACCTACTCTGCAGTAAACATACCTATTATTCCTGTGCCAGTTTTCTTTGTTTTCCCCCTTCTCTTCGTAGCATTTGTCTACAGTTCGCTCGCTATGATCATTAATTAACAGCTGGAGGAGCGTCCACTGCCTTCACAACTATGTCGCGCTGGTAAAAAAAAAAAAAAAAAGGAAAAAGAAAAGAAAAGAAAATCAAAAATTCAATTAGTTCCCCAACCCCAACATCCTGACATACCTTGACAACTAAACCTCGCGTCAACTTGTCTTGAGCACAATTTCCAAGAGATACAGAATCTAAAACCATCCAAATGGCTTTAGACAACACTGATGTCTCCTCTGACTCCTCTCCTCCCTCTCCCTCTTCCTCCTCCAATTACCATAACAACCAACAACACTACGACCCCTGGCGGCCTCCTCGGCCCCCAGCGATAGCTCAAACCACCAAAAACCTACCCACTCTCGATATATCCAATTATCCCAGCGGCAAAAAGTCCCTCGCCGGAATTTCAGTCCGTGCCTTCATCCTCGGGGTCGTTCTCGGCCTCTGCGCCTCCCTAGCAACCTTCATCCTCCTCACAACTGAAGCCCCGCACCCTCTCTGGCGAATCCCGTTCTTCCTCGCCTCTCTCGCTCTCTTCCACTTCCTCGAATACTACACAACAGCCGCCTACAACACACGCTATGCGTCCATCTCCGCCTTCCTCCTCTCCTCCAACGGCTGGGCCTACAACGTTGCCCACTGCTCCGCAATTCTCGAATGTCTTCTCGCCTACCTCCTCTATCCGCGCAATGGCTACTTCGCTTTTACTAGCTCCATCCACGGTATCAAGATTCAAGTCGTTCTAGGCCTTATATTGATGATCGTCGGCCAGACCGTGCGGAGTCTGGCGATGGTGCAGGCGGGCAGTAATTTTAATCATACGGTGCAGGTGGAAAGGAGGGAGGGCCACACATTGGTCACACATGGGCTTTATGCTGTCTTGAGACATCCCAGCTATTTTGGGTTCTTTTGGTGGGGGTTGGGGACCCAGTTAGTGTTGGGAAATGTCGTCTGTTTCGTCGGCTATATGGTTGTCTTGTGGAGATTTTTTAGTAGCCGGATTGAGAGTGAGTTTTTTCTTCCTGTTTCTTTCTGTCATCCTTTCTTTTTATTCTTTTTCTCCCCAACCATTCTCTTTTTGAGCCCCCTTTTGGCTTGAGGTTATCATGAGACAACGACTAACCTGGGAACGTTCCCTTGTAGGAGAAGAAAGATTTCTAGTTGCATTCTTCGGAGACGAATATGTTGAATATAGAAAAAGATCCTGGGTGGGTATTCCAGGAATTCATTAATCAAATCTCTTCTACAAAGAGTGACGATGAAGAGGGAAAAATATTAATAGAAAAAGGAGAGTAAGTGAAAGATAAGGGGAATTTGGCTCTCTTTGGAAAGAAATACCATGTTTATACTTCTGTAATTCATTTCGGATAATTAGCTATGTACAGGATGGATAGAATCTTAGAAATTATGCATCAAACGTTGTAAATATACACAAGAATACCCAGTCTCACCCTCCTCCTCCTCGTGTTATCTTCATGTTCTTGTAGTATGCTAGATGCTAGATACCTATGTAGGTATAGTAGCATACTGGGGAAGGAATTTCCAATCAAATATGTTCCTACCCATTAAATCACGACCCTCAAAGTTTACTCTCTGGTGCAACACCACCCAATGCACCACTCATAAATGCGCCCTGATCCTGATCCTCTTCACGCTTTTCGGATTGTCCAAAGAGGACCGTCTCCCGACCCCCCTTGGTGCTCCACCAAGTTACACAGTAATGTGCACGCTCAACGTCCATTTCGCCATTACTCAATGTATCCCAGAACCGCTCAACACAGGCTGTTCGCATCTCGGGCACTGAAATAGCATTAATCAGGTTGGCTGTTAAAGGGAGCCATTCCTCGAGATCTTCCACGCGAAGAAAGCAGAGACTGTCTATCAGAGCGAGAGCCAGCACAGCCTGTTCGGAGAGTGGGACTGTCTTCCCCATATCCGGGCCGGTGGTGCCTTGCGTTGATGGCGGGAGGGGTTTGTCGGAGGCGTGAAGAGCCCGCTCGTAGAGCACTTCTAAGAGGATGGCGGGGAGATTTGGTTGGCGGTTGGCGATTGGAGACGGAGGGGCGGTAACTTGGATGACAGTTTTGAATGCGAGGCGGAATTGACGAGCAGATAGGTTATCAGGGAAGACCTGGAAAGGATAAGAATATGTCTAGAAATGGAGGATATACCCATGGCGGCAGGGTGGTTTAGAGCTAAATGAGCTACTTACCGCAAAAAGGTTGTCGATATAGAAGGGCAAATGCTTGGCTGCAATGGCCGCATTGTTTGGAATAGCGAAGACGGCGAGGGCCACGCTGTGAGCGGCTTCGAATATCTCGAGAAGGTGATTGTTTCCTCCCGCGGGGAGGTATGGAGCGGCAGCGGAGATGAGCAGCTCTTCACTGAGTTCTGGAGACAAGACAGTTGTGAAGAGTTCCGATGTATTTAAGAAGAATAAGTCAAGACACCTCTCAAGAGGGTGTGCAGGGATTTGACCGAGTTCGTTTGGTTTGATGCTTCGCAAGAAATTCTCCGTCAGATCTGGATACTGCGAAAGGATATCCACAGCGGCTAGAGTCACAAATGTGTGCTGGGAGGAAGAATTCGATCCGATACGTGACGAGATGAAAGCTAAGCTTCGGAGTATATGGAGGCATTGCATCGAGATAAAGGGAGCAGCTATAGATCCATGAGTCAGCGGATTATGTATCTTTCGTGCCTAGGTTGTACGGAGACAGCTTACTCTTATCCGAAGCGAGGAGGCGATCATTAATTACTCGCCCAAGCACAGCTCGTAAGACAATAACGACAGAATATAGGCAGTTGCGGAGGAGCTTCCATAGGCTGGGTATTGTGTTTTCTAGCGAGTCAGCGTCTAAGAACTCGGCCTCCTCGGCCCGGTCGATCTCTGATAACTTGTTTTGCCGCCATTGCACCAGTAATGTTCGGACAAAGTCAGCAATGTGATCGACCGACTGTGTCACCAACGCAGCATGATTAGCATTCTCAATCGCATGAGCGATAAGTCTGGAAAGCGGCCCCAGTGCAGACACGAGAGGGGTTGAAGATATCCCGGTGACTCGCTGGAAAGTGGGGGATTGCGGAGGCCATGCGAATCGCTTCCCGTTTACTTCCACTATATCATTGTCAACAGTACCAAGGAAGTATCCACCCTGTAGGCCCTCTTGCGAAAAGAATGTTGTCTGGATGAGGACAGGCAATAAGCGGTCATAGTCTAGCCGGCTCCGCTCGAAGTCCGACAGGAGTTCAAACGAATAGTTCAAGACCATAGTAATGCAACGGGCATCAATTCCATTATCAGGATCTAGTTCTTCAAGAGAAAGTTGCGCAGCTGTTACAAGGGCTGACTCGAGCTTCTTGCGAACGCTCCACGGCAAACCCTGTCTGTCCTGTCCTTCAAACCCCAAAAGGACGCCCCCGATTAACAGCAAGTGTCTCCATCGTGGGGACTTGTCATCAGCTCCACTGACAACTGCCTTCAGCCACTGCTCACGGTCGAGTTTTCGAGGCCCTCCGTAGGGTATTCTAGGGTCATCGGAGGCTTCACTTTGGAGGACCGCCATTGCGGCGGTGTTGAAGACGCTGATAATCCTCCGACAGGTGAGGAGGTCGACAGGATGGTCCCATATTGCCGGAGCTGCCAGCAGCCGCGACGCAAGTAGTGTAATATTCAACGGATTTCCGAGAACCGACAAGAGGCTCGTTGCTGTGGGCAGTAACCTGGTAGATAAGTCAGTCAGCACTCGCAGTGCAGCCGAGGCGATCAGAAGGAACCATCACTCACCTAAAAGCGTCTTGTAGTTCAGACGGTGATTGAAGGGATCGCAGGAGAGCGCCCAACGAGCGCTCCGTTGCCATGATTAAGAATAAATGCCAGGATGATGGCAGAGCGATGTGGCATGGAATAACAGGAGGAGACACAGGGACGTCAAACGAACTGGGGGATCCCCATAGTTTACATGATTGCGGTAAGGTATCGTAACCGCGGAGGAGATCACCTGCCGAGGTTAGTCTGAAGTGCCTAAACAAGCACCAATCAAACAGTGCAAACAGCCAAGCTCTCGAATTCTCCGGTTTCTTCAAGCAAAGCACCCGCTCAGAGAACATGAGCTCACATCGTTTGTGATGAGGGCTTGCACCGCTATGATAGATGTCCTGGTTTTCCATCCCAAGGCCTTCCACCGCCTTCATTAAAAAGGCGCAGTAGTGGCCTTCATGAACTCGCAGACATGGCCAGTAGTCGGGTCCCAATCAATTACGTGACCCCCGCGTTTCCATCACTCTATAACCCCTTTCCAAACCCAAATAGCGAGGCCTACTATCTCTACCACACCAGCGACATCTGGCGATTTACGTTTTTCTGGACTCTGATATTCTATCTCGCGGGGTACCTAGCGGTAGCAGCATGTGCCATTCTTATGCAAGGCCGGAGTTGGACGGTCTGTCTCGCGGTGCCGATCGTCTACATTGTCATTGGAGCTCTGGAAGCCCTTTTTGCTGGGAGCATCATTGGAGTGGTGTGAGTATCTACTAAATCTAAGCCCTGCGGGATATATATCTCAAATACCTAATGTTGAATGCTTGTCTTGCAGTCTCGGAGCTGTGTACGAAGCAGGTAATTTCAGAATGTCTACTTGGGTTCCCATTATCTGGGCTGGTGTCAACATCTTGGTCTTGATACTTTCTAGCTTTCCAATGCAAGGGGGGCTATGAGCTTCTAGCGTCACTGAAAGCTATATGATGGACAATCGCAAACCCACGAGTGATTAGAGAAATACACAAAACATCGCGCCGAGAAAATGCAATGTCTGTCGCCTTTCAGTGACAGACCGGAACTTTGTCGAAATGAATATAATAATTGAGAGCCAACCCGAATACTTTTAACCCTCAAGTACCATTGCGCCCATTTTGTTCTGCGTTCGCTCCCTGGTAATAATTACCGGTTATATCCATTGTCCATATAACTTCCTCCCAAACCTGGAAGACCTCCAGAGCCCATGGACGAAGATGTGGGCGGGAAATTTTGAGAGAAGTTTGGCGGCAACGGGATGCCTTGACCAAGGAGTTGCTTCTGGAGTTCTGCGAGATCAATATTGACGGGTGGGGTTCCTGACGCAGGAGGTTGCATTGGAAATCCAGGGAATCCGTTGTTTTGGGGAAAGTTGTTAGGCTGAGAGTGCGATGGGTTGGACATCGCTGCGGCTAAACGGCCCGGGTGCATCTGTGGCATAGAAGTGCCTAGTCCGGGCGCTGCTGTAGGAGGTGGTGGGGGCTGTGCACCGCCAATTCCTGGTAATAGTGATGCCCCAAGCCCGTCGAGTTGAGGCCCACTTCCAGGAGGCGCAGTCTGTATTCCAGGAAGGAGCGTGCTTGCAGATTTCTTCTGATCCACAAGGCCCTCAGCCTCATCCTGTAGTTCTTGTTCTTCCTCTTCACGCATTTGTCGTCTACCAAAACCACGACTCCATGTGCCTTGGGCCTCGGCAGCTTCCTCTCCGATATGGAATCGATCTTTCATATAGCTTGTCTCGCCAGGTCGAGCACGTGACCAGAATCGTGTGAAATTATCTTTAGAGCCAGACGCCAGAATATGGCCAAGAGGGTGCCAGTCGAGTGACCAAATTGTGGCACTGTGAGCATATTGTATCTTATGGGCTGGGTGGATTACCTGGGCGGGTGTATTTGCCGGATCAGGACTATCGTAAGGGGCGATGGTGGGAACCTGCCCCGATGGCAGATTAGGCTCATCAAGCAAGTAATGGTATAAAGACCCATCTTCACTACCTGTCGAAATCAAGGAACTATGTATAGGATGCCATGTAAGGGAAGAGATCGGTTTTTCATGGCCGCGAAGGATGCAGATATCCCGCATCATGCGTAAATCAAAGACCCTTGCTGTCTGGTCTCGGGACGAGGTTGCCAGAAGATTTGTATTCACCCGTGAAAACCTCGTCGCGGTGACTGTATTTTTGTGGCTGTGGAGCGTCGTTAAGCATCTTGCTGTGCGAGGATCCCAAAACTTGACCTGATGATCTTTCGACCCCGACACTAAAAGCCCTTTCGTTGAATGCCAATCGCATGACTTGACATCCCAGTTATGTCCGGAGAGGATGGTGTCGCATGTGCGTGACGTGAAATCGAAGATCTTTAGAGTTGTATCATCGGATGCTGAGAGAAACTTAGTATCACTAGGCGACCATGCTAGATCCCGGACAGCATCGTGATGGGCATCATCTATCGTCTCGACGTTGTTGAAATTCGGTCGCCAGTACTTTACGTCGCCTTTTTGTCCTCCGGATATCAGCCAATCATGGCTATGAGACCATGACAACGAGGTGACTCCGGCCTGTAACTGATCATAATGCGCCTGTATCACAGTTAGCCAACCATAATCCTAGGAATTGAATTTGTCATAGTCGCAATTCGGAGCAAAGACGTACATCCATGACCGTTTCAAAATTGAATGCTGTTCCATTCCATAACATAAACTCTCCCGTATGCCCGCCTGTCAATAGGCGTCGGCCTTCTGGTGTCCATCTTACAACCGTGATGGGCTTCTTCGACTTTCCGATAGACTGGTGCAAGTGTCGTACGGGGATGGTGTCCGCCGGCGAATGTATTCGTGCGAGAGGAGGCAGCATCTAATGAACAAAAGATAAAGGTCAGCCCGGCGATCGCACTCAGCTCAATTTTCCAAAATTCTTGTAGACGACTTACATCCACTATGTAACTAGCACTTGGTCTCTCTGTCTCCAGTCGATGGCCGCCCCGGTACCTCGGCCGCCGCGAGCGCATCCATTGTACCATTGACGAGCCATAGTCGGTTACCAATCCTATGGAGAGGCGATCAGTTAATTAATCTTCCAGTAAACAAAAAAGCGAGGGTAGGAAAACGTAATGATATCCAAGATCGCACATACTCGGTCGGCGGGGGCCAGCAATTCCACCCTCATATGATTTTGGGGCCCTTCCGAATGACTGGGGGTCATTCCCAGAGTCATCATAGAAGGCCATCGCAACGACGTCAGACCTAAGCCGCACGGGGAGAAGGGAGTGAGACTAGGTATGGGAAAGAGAGGAATCGGAGAAACCCGCGACCATGACAAGGGGGGAAGAAAACGGCCGGGGAAAGAAAAGAAAGAAAACAAGGAAAGCAACACCACCAGGGTATGTAATGGAACGGTGCTTATGTGGGCTAAATTTGGAGGTGAGAAGATCCAGGCCCAGCCAGCTGTCAAGGAAATAAAATAACCGTCAAGTTTCTGATATCAAGAGACACTAAGGATAACAGTCGTCCGTTGCTGGTGGTAGAGACTGCCTTAGGCTGGTTTGGCGACGACGAGAATAATCCGTCATCGATCACTGATTGGATCGGGGCAGAGCTTACGACCCAGCAAGACGCGCTCTCCACTTCATCTGTGACTGCAACCCTTTTGGATTTTGCCCAGTCCAACTCAACTCGCTACTGCTAAGGTCGATTAAACCTGGTTGGTTAGTTACCTAATATTAATAAGTCTGCTATTTACGAACTAGCTAACTAATTAATTTATTAATATTATTATTATTATTAACTTTTCTTTTCCCTATTATCTCAACGGCTCTCCTTCCCTGGTCCTTCGTCGAGGGCCTTTGCTCAAACTTTGCAGCTATGTGCAAGCTAATAATAACCCCGCCGTGCTGCTCTATCTTCTCCTCATCTTCGCCTCTGTTCTAGACCCTGTTTTAACGCCCACGCACGTCCTCGCCGTGTCATAATTGACCGGAATGCAGTTGCCTTTGAGGGAGATCCTTATCTAGTACTCCGAATCAATCCCCGCGGTTGGATTGCATTGAGGGGGGAATAAAGAGACACCATACTACAGTCTCAAGCTGTCGAGCTTTTTACACCTACTTTGAAATTACTTCGTTAAATAGTTAAACTTTTCATTTTTATTATTTTCCCCTTGAAATTCATCATTTACGTCTTCAAACGGGCATCCGTCAGGGGGCCAAAGCGTCAACATGGACTCGGTTGAAGCTATCTCGTCCTCTTCCAGCCCCTCCTCCACTGTCGCCACTACCATCATTCCCGACAAAGATACTACTAGCAATAATAGTCATAATCATAATCGCGATTCTCTGCTATCCCCATCCCCACCCTCTCTTAATGGAGGTGACCGGGGCCCTTTGAAAAACGAACAGAATCACTCCTCTCAAGGGAGGAAGGGAAAGTATGGGCATTTTATAGATGTCCATTCGCGAGTGCGTCACGCATGTCTTAGTCGCGACTCCACTGCTGTACCAAGCTTCATAGGGTTTCGGAATCTGATGGTGGTTGTTCTGGGTGAGGAACCCTGCCCGAAATGAGAGCGTAAATGTATTTCCGTCATTGCTAATCTTGTTCTCTCATCTCTAGTGGCTATGAATCTTCGACTCATAATCGAAAACTTTTTAAAGGTGGGACTAGCTGTACGAGTCACAATTGAATTAGTCTGTTGCTAACCCTCTTTGTCTAGTACGGCGTTTTAATCTGCATCAAGTGTCATGACTATCGAAAACAGGACGTTGTCATCGGAGCTATCCTTTTCCTTCTTGTCCCTTGCCAGCTCCTTTGTTCCTACTTCATTGAGTTGGTTGCATCCAAGCGCGCCTCATTGATAGTCGGCCAGGGGAAAAAAGAGGACCGTGTGAAGCAAGAGTCCAGGATGACATGGTTTTATATTGCTTTAATGCACTCCGTAATCACCATCTTTGGTCTTCTAGTGACGAGTTATATCATATACTATTATATTAACCATCCTGGGATTGGTACCCTATGTGAACTCCAGGTGATCATTGTGTCCCTCAAATCCTACTCATACGCCCTGACCAATCGCGATCTACGTCGCGCTATGCTCGGCTCTTCCTCAACCGAGTTCGAAATGCCTAAGCTGTACTCGCCATGTCCGTATCCCAGGAACATTACTATTGGGAATCTCACATACTTTTTCATGGCACCCACGCTAGTCTACCAGCCTATATATCCCAGGACACCCCGTATTCGGTGGTCCTTCGTGGGGAAGCGCTTATTTGAATTTGTTTGCCTTTCCATGGTCATCTGGCTTCTTTCCGCTCAATATGCTGCACCGCTGTTGCGAAACTCGACGGAAAAGATCGCGGTCCTAGATTTCACCTCCATCTTAGAGCGGGGATTGAAGCTCTCCACGATATCTCTAGTTATCTGGCTAGCCGGGTTTTACGCGGTCTTCCAGTCATTGTTGAATGGACTCGCTGAAATCATGCGATTTGGAGACCGTGAGTTTTACACGGATTGGTGGAACAGTGCTAGCTTTGGCATGTATTGGCGGTCTTGGAACCGACCTGTCTACACCTTTATGAAGAGACATGTCTATCTCCCATTGGTCACACGGGGCTGGAGCCCTTTTGCCGCGGGAACTGTGGTCTTTACAGTTTCCGCTGTCCTGCATGAGGTTCTAGTCGGGGTTCCAACCCACAACTTGATTGGTATGGAATCCGAGTGTCTGAAGAAGCATCCCAAGCTAACCAATCATTCCGTTTAGGCGTCGCTTTCATGGCAATGTTATTCCAGCTTCCACTAATTTTCCTCACAGCACCGTGCGAAAGACTCAAAAACCCACTCGGCAAGACTATTGGGAACACGATATTCTGGGTTACCTTTTGTGTCGTTGGTCAGCCCTTGGGGGCATTGCTATATTTCTTTGCCTGGCAGGCGAAATATGGCAGTGTCAGCAGGGCACAGACGTAAAATCGGGACATCGAGAGGGCTATGAATTAATAAACATGCATCCCAATTTTTGTATCCTTTTGGTCCCAATTGGACCTGTTTTGTTTTAGGTTACACGGGGTTAAACGAACACGAGGTAAGAAATGAGCGCCTCGTTTGAGGCCAAGTGTTCACTTTTTGTTTTTCTCTCCCGATGGGAAAATTTAGATAGAAAGATTGGCCTGGACGCTGTATCTGTAGGTTCAATTATTAATTGGTTAGAAATCAAGAATCCTTAAGAGAGCGATGGAAAAGGGCTCGAACAATTCTAAAGGAGCTAGCTTTGGGGCATCCTGTAATTCGACGATGCCTAGGTATGCAGGAGCTAAGCCAGCGAATGAGGCCAGGCTACCCCAGTTCCTACAAACATGCATCTTATATTTTACAATCGCTGTCGAAGCCATTCCGTGAAATTGACCCGGACTTAGATACGTGTACAACTACAGGGTATCTCCAATAAGAGGCTTCAGCTTGTTTTACCTATAAGCCCCAATGCATTCTTCAAGCCGTTGTTGGGCTTACAATTTAAGTGATTAATAAAGCATTGTCATACCATGAAGGTTAGATAGTAAGTAACAAGAGTTACGTAGCTGTTGATGTGGTAAGATGTCGTATTCGCCAGCAACGTTCAATTCTTGAGTGGACCTGTATAATTAGCGATGCAGTGTCCAAGATGCCCAAGGCAACGAGGACCTTTACGATTTGGGAGGCTCCTTCAAACAGAAAAATCAAGTAGAGGCTGACGATTAGGTAGGTGCCTAGTAAGAAAAGGACTGAAGATCGTCGAAAAAAGAATCCTTTCGATAGTAATGGAAGATGGTAACCATGGATCATTCACATGGATAGTACCTCAGTTCGTTGCTGGCGTACGTTAGCACTGGAGAGCCTAAACAGCACACTAGCGGACGGAAGCCCGGCTTACCCCTCGTTCCGGTTGGAAGCTCTTCGCCCGTCTTCCGAGCACCCTCAAGCTGTTTTTTAGTTTAGTATTTATACGGTGTATGCACCCACCCATCTACAGTACATCCACATTTACATCCCAGCCTCAGTCCCTGCTCCACCCCCATTGTTGAATAAATATCATATTATTTCTAGTTAGCAACTCAATTTCTTTCCCAATCATCCACAATGGTTTCCATCACCATCCCAGAGAACTACGGGTACGTGATTATTTAATGTCGTTCCTCAGCTTCGAAAAAGAAAAGAAGACCTTAAATGCTGAATAACTAACATTTGCATGTTGTAGCGCCGTCATTGGTGTTGCCCTCGGCGCTATCCCCGTCCTTGGCTACATCCACGGCACCATTGTTACAAGCCTGCGCAAGCCAGCCAAGGTTCCCTACCCGCACACTTATGCGACCCCGGAGCAATGCAGCTCAAATGTACGCAGCCCCCTCTCCGTATTGCGCGTAAACATACATACGTGTTTATACTTGGGTATCCCCATAATCAAAACTAACATGAAGTGAAATCCCACCCAGGCCAAAGCCGAAAAATTCAACTGCGCTCAGCGCGCCCACGCCAATTTCCTCGAGAACGCCTCCCAAACCATGCTCTTCACCCTCGTCGCCGGCTTGAAGTATCCCCAACTCGCAACCGGCCTGGGCACCGCTTGGGTCATCTTCCGCGCCCTGTTCCTCTACGGTTACGTGTACTCAAACAAGCCACAGGGTAACGGTCGCTATATGGGAGCGTTCTTCTGGCTGGCCCAGGGTGCTCTTTGGGGATTGACCGTTTTTGGTGTTGGACGGGATTTGATTTCTGCTTAATTTTATTCCCCATTTCCTCCCTGCTAGGAGAGGAAAAGTGAGAGATTTGGCTGCCAATCTTATCTATCTATTTATACCTGTATGAGTATATAATTGAAAACTACTTTTATTCTAATAAAAGCTTGTTATAATGAATTGAGTAGATAGTACATACAACTCCCTCCCGGCAAGGCCTTGTTAATATTCCTTCTTACATCCTCAATGACGTCTATGGATACAAGTTCTAACAGGTAAAAAAAAAAAAAAAGAAAGAAAGAAAGAAAGAAAGAAACCAGTTAATCAATTAAGATTGGGCACTGGATGAATTCATATACATCACTCAGAATCTCGGTTTCTATAGGCTCCTCCAAATTTAACCAACCCCACAACGACAGATCCGGAGACGGAGCAATATTAAATCCACCATCAAAAAGTGGGCTGTCCTGTCAAATGATCTCATTCTTTTAGAAAAAAAGAAAAAAAAAAAAAAAAGGTTGGAGGGGTACCAGTACAAGCTCAAGAATTCCTACATAGATTTATTAATTTTCTCAATTCATTCATAACCCCACGTTCATCCGATTTCTCCTCACTTCACCATGTCATCCAAATCCCATCTCACCTATGCCACCCGCGCAAGCAACCATCCCAATGTCCTCACCAAGAAGCTCTTCGAAATCGCAGAAAGCAAAAAGACCAATGTCACCGTCTCTGCCGACGTGACTACCACCAAGGAATTGTTGGATCTTGCTGATCGTATGTGTTCTTCTTCTAGAACAGATATATTATATATATCTATATACTCCCTCTATCCCTTTCTCCTTTATTAGAGGAAAAAAAAAGAAAAAAGAAAAGCTAACAATACCCATCCAGGCCTTGGCCCCCACATCGCCGTTATAAAAACCCATATCGACATTCTCTCCGACTTCAGTCCCGAAACCATAACCGGCCTACAAGCCCTCGCCCAAAAACACAACTTCTTAATCTTCGAGGACCGCAAATTCATCGACATCGGCAACACCGTCCAGAAGCAATACCACGGCGGTACACTCCGGATCTCGGAATGGGCTCACATCATCAACTGCAGTATTCTACCGGGCGAGGGGATCGTCGAGGCGCTTGCACAGACAGCTTCGGCGCCGGATTTCCCTTATGGCGCGGAGCGGGGCTTGCTCATTCTCGCTGAGATGACCTCGAAGGGTTCCCTGGCTACTGGTGCTTATACGAGTGCTTCGGTGGATTACGCTCGGAAGTATAAGGGCTTTGTTATGGGGTTTGTCTCGACGAGGTCGTTGGGTGAGGTGGAATCTTCCAGCCAGGGCGAGAAGCAGGAGGAGGAGGACTTTGTGGTGTTCACTACTGGGGTCAATCTTTCGTCCAAAGGGGATAAATTGGGTCAACAGTATCAGACACCACAGTCGGCGATTGGGCGCGGTGCTGATTTCATTATCGCGGGTAGGGGGATTTATGCCGCTGCTGATCCTGTCGAAGCTGTGAAGCAGTATCAGAAGGAAGGCTGGGAGGCTTATTTGGCCAGGGTTAAGGGTAACTGAGGAGTTCTCGGTACGGTGTGTGCTCATACTTACGACCTAGGTAGTTAGTAGGTAGGTAGGCCAGACACGAGGACGAGGTTTATGATTGGATGAAAAACAAAAAAGGTCTCCTGCAATATAAAGGAAAGAAAGACAAAAGAGAAATTATAATTTTCCTTCACCTCACCAACTAATTGCACTTCATACCCCGATTCCATCTTTCATATAGATACATGTTTCCGTTCCCCCACCCCCCCAACGAATTAGTTCTACACATTCAAGGCGCTGCAACTAATAAATAATCAACAGCGCAACATACATCTCAAGTCTCGCCCTGTCTGATAACCCAGGCTCATCACTATAACCCTCCAGGACTAGGGAAGGCAAGAGAACATAAGCTGTTGTTTGTGCTGTTGTCGTGTTGTCATGTTGTCGACCCAGGCCCGTCCCTGCCACCCACCAAGGCCTGCAACGGAAAGGTTTGTTGTCGGATGTTTGACTCGCTTGCTCGTTCGGTTCGTCGATCGTTTACTACTTTGTCGTGTTCCCTCGACTCGGTGTTCGCTCGTTCATTCGTCCCTCGTGCGTTGCTCGATTCGTTCAATCGTCTGTCGACCCAGGCCCATCCCTACCACCCACCAAGGCCCAGAGGGGAAACCCTAAAGAAATAGTTAGTAACCAAATGTTGTCGTTTATCGTCAATTGTTCCGCTTGTTGTTTTCTCGTTTCTCCGGTTCATCGTCTATTGTTCAAATCGTCCCTCTTCCCTCTTCCCTATATCTTCATTTTGTCGCCATTTTCTCGTCCGTCGTTTCGCCTGCTCCTCGATTCGCCCCTTTCCCTTTTCCATCTCCAACTTCCTCCATATTCCCTCGTCTGTCGTTTGTCTATCCGTTCAATGTCGTCTATCGGTCGATTTGTCGACCCAAGCCCGTCCCTACCACCCACCAAGGCTGGGAAAAAAGGCCAAAAAAAGCCTATGAAATCCTAAAAAGAAAGAAGTCAGTAGTCAAATGTTGTCTCTTTCGTCCGTTGTCATCCATTGTCGCTTGTTCGATCCGTTCAATTCGTTCGTTCGCTCGTCCATTCGCTCGTCCATTGTCGCTTGTTCGATCCGTTCAATTCGTTCGTTCGCTCGTCCGTTCGCTCGTCCATTCGTTCGTTCGTTTCGTTTGTCGTGCCTTTTCCCTCATCTCATCAACCTATCCATCCCCCATCCATAAACTTCCTCCTCTTCCTCTTCCTTCCTCTATCATCCCTCTTCCTTTTCCCCTCCTCTGTCATCCGTCGCCCGTCGTTCATCGCTCGCTTGCCCGTCCTTTCGCTCGTCCGTCTGTTCGTGTATCTGTTGCTCGTTCAGGTTGTTGACCCAAGCCCATCCCTACCACCCACCAAGGCTAGGGGGAAAAGGGTCGATAGAAAAAAAACCCTTATAAAAATCTATAAAATAGGAAAGTTAGTAGTTCAATTGATTCTGTGTTGTTAGTTGTTCACTCGATTTGCTCGACTCGGCTTGTTCGCTCGTTTGTTCGTTCGTATGCTGGATCGTTCGCTCGTTCGTTCGTTTTTCGTCAATTGTCGTTCGTCCGTTCGTCGTTCGTTCGGTTGTCGACCCAAGCCCGTCCCTACCACCCACCAAGGCTGGGAAAATGCGCTGAAGAAAAGCCCTATAAAGCCCTAAAAAGAAAGAAGTCAGTAGCCAAATGTTGTCCTCGTCCGTCGTCGCCCATTGTCGCTTGTTCGATCCGTTCGTTCGTTCGTTTGTTCGTTCGATTCGCTCGTCCGTTCGTCAACTGTCGTCTCCTTCCCTTCCCACTCTATAATCAGTCGTCTGTCGTCCATTTGTTGTTGAAATTCCTCCTCTTTCTCTTTCCCCTCCTCCATCTTTCCTTCTCTATCCCTTCTCCTTCACCCAAGCGACAGTCGTCCGTTCGCCCGTTCGTTCGTTATTCGTCAGTCGCTCGTCAGTGGTCGTTCGTTCAGTTTGTCGACCCAAGCCCGTCCCTACCACCCACCGGGGCTGGGAAAATGCGCTGAAGAAAAGCCCTATAGAGTTCTGAAAAGAAAGAAGTCAGTAGTCAAATGTTGTCCTCGTCCGTCGTCGTCTATTGTCGCTTATTCGATCCGTTCGATTTGTTCGTCCGTCCGTTCGTCCGTTCGTTCGTTCGATCGATTCGCTCGTCCGTTTGTCAATTGCCATCTCCTTTCCCTTCCCACTCTATAATTTGTCGTCTGTAGTCCACTTGTTGTTGAATTTCCTCCTCTTTCCCTCTCCCATCCACCATCCCTCCTCCTCCTCTATCCCTCCTCCTTCACCCAATCATCAATCGTCCGTTCGTTATCCGTCAGTCGCTCGTCAGTCGTCGGTCAGTCGTCGTTCGTTCGGTTTGTCGACCCAAGCCCGTCCCTACCACCCACCAAGGCTGGGAATAAAAGGCTGAAAAAAGCCTATGGAATCCTAAAAGAAAGAAGTCAGTAGTCAAATGTTGTCTTTTTTCGTCCGTTATCGTCCATTGTCGCTTGCTCGATTCGTTATTTCGATTCGTTATTTCGATTCGTTCGTTCTATTCGTTCATTCGATTCGTTCTTTCGATTCGTTCTTTCGATTCGTTCGTTCGTTCGTTTGATTCGTTCGTTCGATTCGTTCGTCTGTTCGTCAATTGTCGTCTCCTTTCCATTCCCACTCTATAATTTGTCGTCTGTAGTCCACTTGTTGTTGAATTTCCTCCTCTTTCCCTCTCCCATCCACCATCCCTCCTCCTTCACTCAATCATCAGTCGTCCGTCCGTCCGTTCGTTCGTCGTTCGTCAGTCGTCGTTCGCCCGGTTTGTCGACCCAGACCCGTCTTTACCACCCACCAAGGTCTATCAATGTCGTCTAACTCGGTTTGTTGTTCGTTCGTCGACCTGAAAATTATCCCCCAATCCCCCATATCCGTAGCTTGTATGCTAGTTTCAAGTTCTATCCAAAAATCCAAAAACCCAAATATCCAAAAAAAATATAGTATATCTATTAATCAATTGTTAATATAAATCAAACAATCACGTTGTTAGTGACAAGGTACTTACCACACTCCCCACCCCCAACGTTTGATAACCCAGGCCCATCCCTACCACCCAACCAAGGCCTGTGAGAAGAGGAAAGTGTGTATCTATAACCATTAGCAGACAACTGTTATTCTTCAACGATAATCAACACCAAGTAATAAGATGTACTTACCTTTTCATCACCACACTCCTCCTCAAACGTCTGATAACCCAGGCCCGTTCCCAACCTCCCAACCATGGACCTGGTGTGTCAAGCAAGACCAGACATCGGCAATTTGTTTTTTGTTTTTGGTGTTTTTGTTGTATCCCTCCCTCCCTCCCTCTTTTTTTTTTTCTCTTTTTTTTTCTCTTTTTTTTCCCTGTTGTTTCCCACCTTCCCTCCCTTTTTTTTTTTTTTTGACCTCCCATCCACCTCGACAAATGAAAAGAAAAGAACAAAAAAGAAAACTAACTAAGCTATCTAAAAAGGACCTCCCACCCTCCCAAGCAGAACACCTCCCAACCCGCCCAAGTAGTACACCACCCTCTCCACCCAAGTACTACTTGTCTGCTTGGGAAGACACAAAGTGTCCAACCAAATGCAAACAAGCAAAACAAGGGACAACCAAGTTGCTCTTGTTGCTGTTGCTGTATGTGAGAAAGGAGGAAGAAGAGAGAGAGAGAGAGAGAGGACTCGAGGGGAGAGGGAGGTCGAGGGGATATTTATACCTGGGGAGGAGGACTCGCTTACGACTAGTATGAGTTGGAATTGCATTCACAATGACGGCTGTGAAGTGCGAGTGAGTCACTGAGCTTGTTTTGAATAGAAGTGAATGAGAAAGTTTTACTTACGAGTGAATTTAGAAGGGGATTTGGAGGGGGTGTAAGAGGTAAGTAACGTATGGGTTGCTGAGACGAAGAGCAGTGAAGCGACCAATGACAACGCGACTAGACCGCGAATTCGCGGTGTCCTTTTACGAAACAACACTGTCAGAAAGAACAATGTTCTCATTATGAGATAAACACATAGTTAGATCCGAAAAATAATATACAGAAAGTGAGTCACTCCATCTGTGTTGAGGGTGTAGGTCGCCTACGGGAATTCATACTCCCAGAGCCACAGCCAATGAGATCGAGTGATCTTCTATAGTTCGTGCGGCAACCAATCAAGGCTTTGGGGTCCCCAACCACTTTGGCACCTGTCACCCACGGATCATTGCTGGGGAAGAATATACCAATTCAACACCCAAATGTTTGGTCTGACGAGTAAAAATTGAATATAGGTCCGTTTTACCGTATGGCGTACGTTTCTAGCAATTCAATTGAGTCAGACCCAGTGTTGGTGAGGTGTTGATTACCGCATTCTTTCGAAACTACCTTTCTACCAGGAACTCTCTACGAGAATTTGAACCGAAGTACCTGAAAATTAGAAAAGTAAAAGGAGTCATACTTGAATTCTTAAGGGGATAATTCGTATAATTTCAGATTTTAGAAGGCCGAAGGAAAAATAAAGTGAGCCGTAAGAATGGAGCATTCGGTCGCAGCGGATTTCCAAATAGAATACGCGAGTTTTTGCCGGAAAAATACACATACATCACGTCATAATGAATGAATTGAGTGTATATTAAAGCCTGAATCTTTCCATTCAATGACTAGAGTAAATGTTTAATGAGCAGTAAGAATTAACCTGATATTTACTATACACGAAACCCAAGCCAGCCGACAAACACACAGGGTCTGAGGAGTTTTATTTTTATTTTTATTTTTATTTTTTTTTTTGGTCTAGCACCCCTTGTGTTACGTTACGAGGGTGAAGAGATGGAATACTCGCTTTCAATTTCATACCTATGCATATCAATGGGATGTCATCCTGCCGTAGGCAAGTAGGCAAGTAGACAGTTACCTCATAAACAAGTTCTATACTTCTATACTTAAGAGTAAAACGTCAGGTTCGGAGAATTGACCCATGGAACCAAGCAGCCCCCGGACCCGACGGGAGCCAGCGAGTCAATCAACCTGGGGAAAAAACAGGGGAAGATGTTTCATCCATATTACGAATTGGCTTCTATATACGCCAACAACCCCAGAATAAAGAGAACAAGTGCATGTACATCACGAATTCTTCATTGCTAACCCACTTACTACCTGTATATATGTACCTAGTTATAGATAGGGAGGGAGATAAAGTAAGTTCATCGAATAAGAGCTGCAGTCTTGAGCCGGATGAGGTCGGGATCCACGTGTTACCCGAACCACACACTATTGGGTCAAAAAACGACGATGGCTGACTAGTCGCGAGGCTACTAGAGATTAAATTGACCTCCTATCTACTTCTCTATCGTCTTTGGGAGTATTAGCTGTAAGTTAATTCTATTGTCCTCCTCTTTCTTTTGTTTGAATCCAGCAAATTCCCCGTTCTTAGCCTTTTTTAGTCGGTTTGGATGGTCCTACAATCCTCGTCGATTCGGGACAGGCGTTGCCAACACGATGATACGGCCTCGTATGTGGTAGGGTGAAATCGGGAGCTTATCCCGCTTGACATTGGGGTATACACCTCTATCTCGAGAATTATCCGGCATTCGTGAGCGGAGTTGTGCTCCGTTTGACGGCGTGCCCTGAACAGCAAGCAGCAGAGATAATGATGGGATAGGAGGACTCTTAGGGGAGGGCTTCGCGCCACCAACACTAAAATGAGAACGAAGTCAAAGCGGCAAACGAATAGAGAATGATAAGTGTAGAAATTAATATAATATTGTCAATTATTACCAGACGCCGACTGAGAATCGTGCTTTTGTTGGGGGCAAAGTGGATAATCGTGTGGCCAGGCCGGTAAAATCCAAGCCCCTCTCGAGAGCAATAATAATTAATATATTAATTACAATTAGGAACGAACTTCCGATGGGTCGCGGGCAGATCCTGGACTAGACGCATTCCTTACCGCCTTCCAAGGCCATACAGGGAACTGGCGGTCTGGTCTGGTGATCCAATCAGCAGTCATGATTGGAAAGCACGCTGGTCCAAGCGGGGCACATGGATTCAGGGATTGGCCGAAAAGGAGCCGGCCAAGTGGGGCGAGATCATCGGTCAGTGTGACCCCATGTCGAAGTCGAGGGGGTCTGGAATGGACTCGAAGAGGGTCTGACTCGTCCATTCTCCAACAAACTAGGCTACGAGAAGGCAAAGCTCGAAGAGGTCGGGAAATTTCAACGGCTCTCTGATGAGGAGGGGGTTCCTTGGCTTTATGTAATGTTTCTGTCGGTGTAGCACGATAGATTCTAGATATCAGAGAGACTGTGTGTCAGCAACAAAGACGTTTCTCACCTCGATTCCACTCTTCGAGGCCAAGTGTCTTAGATCGTACCTTGGTGTACCTATGCAGGGACAGCGACCTCATGAGGAGGCCTGACCTGAGATGTCCCTGCAAGGGGGATCATTTGACAGGATAGAGTGATGACTGCCGTGGGGATGTCCCGTGGGCGGATATTTTTCCTTCACTGGCAGTAGCTGCTCTTCCTCCACAGTTCATACTCTGTTGTCTGGGCAAGTTGCGAAAAAATACATAGTCGTAGCTCTTTTCCTTTTACAAATTGTTCAGCCAGTGCGGGGCACACCCCTCTTTCTCTGGTGGTTAATTCATGCCTAAAGTCTAGACTAGCGTCGCTAAGTGGGAACCAATTCTGCAGCCTGGTATCTAGAGCCAGACACAATCTGTTTCTCTTGCCGCTCCCTATTAATGGCGTTTTGACTGTGTTTTAATTATTATGTTGGCTTGCTAGTTGATTTGTATTTGTATTTTCTTATTTAGTATTACCTTTTTTTTTTTTTTTCTTCCCTCTCCACCGGTGAAACTCCATTTTTAAGTATATATAAATCACGCAAGGCTCAATATTTGTTTTACTTTTATGTTTCCCACCTGACCTCTCTCACACTTCCCTTTTTGCTTCTGGTTTCTTTGGTTTCACTAACGCCTTTCGTTATTATTATTATTATTATTATTATTATTATTAGCTACCTTCAATACCTCTCAAATTGTCCGAGGGCAATTATTCGCTCAGGATGTCTCCAACCATTTCCTACCAGTGAACTAGTTTATAGTCCTGGTGTTGCTCTCCGTAGATAACTTTTTCCAACCTTATTCTCACCGTGTGGCTTGCCTTGAAATACTGGTACATACGACATCCACGATTTGCGCGATTATTATTCCTGTTGCACTTGCCTACGCCGCTGATCATCTGCGTTCCATTCGTCCTCTCTTCTGGCAAGGGGCATGTGAAGTTTCTACCGAGATTCCTCTCTTCTTCGAGCACCTGATGACGCAGGCGTTTTTCAATACAAACATGACTGCCTCATTCACATGTCATCGCCATCTTTCTCCCGGTGGCGGCTACGACGACGATTATGCCCAACCAGGGAACAATCCTCATAATAAGAATAGCAACTCGCTCCACATACTTCGCTCTACACTTACATCCACTCCTCTTCACTCCAATCCCGGGCAGGTCCCGTCCTCTCTCTCCATTTTACCATCCCCCGATCTCTCTGCCCGGACAATATCTCCGACAGTGGCCCTGGGTCCTTCAAAAGCCCTCGCCCATCCCGACTCCCTCTCGGAGGCATGCATGCTCGTGCCCTCGGCATTAGACCGTTCCAGTACTCCATCCAGCATGGAAACCGACATTCCAGACTCGACCAGATGTACAACCCCGACCTCACCTCCGTCTCGTTCGCCGTCGCAAGCTCTCCATCGTACCCCCAAAAGGAAACGAACTGTCTCACCCCCATCTCCATCCTCAAAATATACAGAGCAACTCCGCTCGGCCTCTCGTAGCACTCATCGTTCGACGCCTCATAGTCGTGGTAGCTCGCTTCACTCCCACCGTCGCACAGCCACTACCGCCTCTCTAACACCATCTGTATCGGACTCGCCCGCTCGACGGGAGAATCTCCTTGCTCTCCACCGGGAATCCTGTCGCCTATTCCAAGACCCGGACATCATCTCCCGGCCCCCTACGCAAGCGAGACGTTCTGCCTCACCTGGGGGACCACCATTTCATCCTCCTCGTCCAATCCGCACTTCCTCCAATCTAAGTTCCCCTCCCGTCTCTCCGATTCTCTCAAACCGGCCATCTATTTCCACTCGTGAAAAAGAGTACAGTCGTCCGCCTCCAGACCAGGACCATAGTCCAGTCCACTCTCTCTCCACCATCCAGCCTGTACCAACCGTGATCGACTGGACGTCTCCTTCCACTAGACGTCGCGAGTACGAGGAGATCGACCGGGCTACCAGTGGTGTGCGAGGCTTTTGGCGCCGGGTGGCCCCCCGATGGTGTCAGTTCGGCGACAGTCGGGTACCATTCTTCGAAGAAGGCAAAGACGGCAAGGGAAACTACGAGGGTAGTGTTCGTCGGTTCCGGATGGATATTCCTGATGAACCTACCTGTGAGAGGTCTCGACGAGGGTTAAATCTAAAGAAGAAGCTGGTTGTCACTCGACTCAAATCGAGATCATAGATCAAGCCTTTATTTTTGGGTCGTCTATCATGGTAGGATATGAACGAGCCTTGCTTTGTCTTTCATTACGCTTGTGGTTCTAGCTCTGTGTTTTGTTCTTTTTCAGCGAAGCCGAGGTCTGAATTATGATACCCAGTAAGATCGCATAGAAAGTTGTTTTCTTTTTCTTTTAAAGTTAGCTTTAACTCTATTAATTAAGTTTATTAATATTGAGCATTTTTAACATTAATCATTCATAACTTTTTCACTTCTATTGTTTTTATATATAACGGAAGTGTATCAACGCCCTATAATAAAAATAAAATAAACCACAATACCGTAAAGATGATGGGTATATGCAAAACAAAACACACGTAGAGACAAAAAAGTAAAAGCAAATTCCAAATCTATATCCCGTATCACATGAGATCAAAATCATCCAAATTATCACGATACCGCATGATACTCCTCTTGATCTTGCTACTATCAACCCAAGTCACGAAATCCTCCATATTCCTTGTAACCAAGAAAGCGGGATCAGTCACCACTTCGGACCCGACTCGAACATGACCTTGTTCGATGAACGTGACAGCCTAGACGACAGATTTCGATTAGTTAGCCCCCAAGTCTATACAACATAGATATGTATATAAATCCACAACCCATATCCAAGTTTAACCTCCCCACCCAAAAAAAGGAACGAAGGAGGAAAAAAAAAAAGAGGGAGGGATTAAAATAAATACCGTCTTAATATTCTCCACCATCCCCGACCGAGCCATAAAAACCGCCAATCTCCTCCTACAGAACGCACTAACGGTGACTTCCCTCTCGACACGGGACAGCCCCGCACCCTGCTCCCGGGATTGTTTCAAGATACCCATGCGCCACAGCTTATCGAGGACTTCGGACTCGAGTTTCTGGCGGACAGGGTCGGCGTCCGGGTCGAGCTCGGAGAGCTTGTGCGCAAGCTGGCGGAGGGAACCGCACAATTTGGAGTATTTGGTATAGTCCATCGGGTCTTGGAGGTAGTAGCGTTGCCGGACGGCATGTTCGCGGTGGTTGTTGTCGCTTTTGTATGTGTGGAAGTTGACTTTTCGGAGAAGTCTATTGTTATTATTATTCTAGTTAGTAAGGGTTGATTGTTCAATCACTTTCGGATTTTGGGAAATATTTGGATATGAACGGGAAGGGAGGGAGAGAGAGAGGAAGGGATCCGGACTTTTTCTCGTGGTATTTGAGTTGGCGGACCATTTTGATTGTTCGAGAGAGGAAGTTATATCCCTTTTTTTTTTTCAGTGGTATGGATAGATAGGAAGATTGGTTTATATGATGGCCGTGAGCGACATATAAAATAGGAAAAGAGAAAAAAAGAAAAATTGACACGAAGGCGGTGAGGTTCTGCCGGCAGGATGTTGGAAGCTGCTCCTATAAAGTTACAAACTAGGTAAACTAGAATATTGGTTCCGCTTCTTGGCAGACATACAACTAGCCTCTACTACTAATCCACAATTACCTGCGCCCCTCTCTCGATCAAGAATTCCATTATCGCTTTGCGCTTAACCAGCCTATCTGGTCTCCCTGCAGCAAGGCCCAATGAAGTAAACCCTTCCCTTGTTTTCAAGTTCACGCAGTCTGGGAAGCGCTCCACCAGGATTTCAACCACGTCCAAGTGCCCCTCCAGTGCTGCTATATGTATCGGGTGTCTTCCGTGAGATTTTGTTATAGACGCAAGTGCACCATGATTCAGAAGTATTTTAACTATTTCCGTATGACCCTGTCGGGCAGCGATATAAAGGGAGGTTGCACCATCGTTATCTTCATGATTGACCGTTGCACTAGCCTCGAGAAGGCATTTCAAACTTGCTGTTTGTCCTTTAAGAGCAGCTGCCATCAAAGGAGTCCAGCCGATTTTGTCAGCAGCGTTGACATCGGCGCCGTATTTGATCAGAAGCTGGATAGCTTCAACGTGCCCATTCTTCGTAGCTTGGTGAATCGGCCGCCGAAGCTGATCCCCGAAGATGATGTTGGGATCTGCCCCCTTTTCTAGTAACAGTTGTGCAACTTCAGCGAAGCCATGCTGACATGCGAGTATGAGAGGCGTTATATTATCCCCATCTCTAGGATCTGCATTTGCTCCCTTTTCCAAGAGAAATCTCACAATTTGCTCATGTCCATTGAATGCGGCTTCATGCATTGGGGCGCCTCTTGTCGGCTCGAAGGTTACGTTGACGGCAGCGCTATACTCATCAACTAAGAGCCTCACAAGTTGAATATTTCCCGCCCCAGCCGCTATGTGGAGAGCGGTGCACCCGTCCGGGTTGGGCAAATTCATGCATCCAGGCTGTTTTTCTAGCAAAATTTTTGCTAGAGATATTTCCCCACCTGCAGCAGCCAAATGGATTGGCTGTTCTTTGCCTTTATTAGCAAAAGTGGCCGTCCTAGCATCGATATGCCAAGCAGCCTTAGGCGTCGGTAGCCGCCCTTGCTCAAGAACATTTGGGTTTGGCCTTTTGCCGGCGTTCAATTCTCCCGAATAGCCTAGAACTGTATCTGTCGGCCAGTCTGGTTGGGGTGCTGGATCCTATGTTTTATTAGGAAGCATTAGTGATTGATTTTTTCATCGCTACATCGTTTACCGCAGACACTATAACTTCACAAGAGCCTGGTTTTACAGGAATAACTTACAGAGAATCCTCTAGTTCTCTGCCCTTGTGGACCAGGAGAAGGGGATCCCTGAGGAGCCCCATGTCTCTTGCTTGGAATCCCAAAGTTATAGGGTTCCCTACAAAAGGAGTGACACTGCACATACCCGGAGTCCTGGTCTACCGGCTGCGGGCTTGGCTGCTTAGATGACGGTTCGGGCTCTGACGCTCCTGGAGGCTGTTGTAACGATTGTTTTTGGTTTTTTATTATTTGCCATTCTTGGAGTTTTGTTCGATATTCAGCGACGCTATCTTCAGTATTAATTATTTGTCCTGACAAGCAGCGTTCACTAATGGGGCTTTCGTATGCTAATACTTACCTAGCTTTGAAGTTATAATCCCGCTCCATGATCTCGACGCATTCATCGAGGAGTCGGTTTTCATCGATGTAAAGACGATGGATCGTCGCCTTCACGCGGTTCCATTCGTCATTACTCTTCTCTGGGGTTATTTCCGTGTCATGTTCCTCGGATAAGGGGCGATTTTCCAGCTCCATATTGTAGAATACCATAAGTAAACTCAGAAAATGGTGAGAGGGTCGAAAAAGAAAGGAAATTACCAGGTATAGAAAGGGCTGAAAGGAGATTTATAGTTTGGACGGTGAGAGGTTAGGCCTGAGGCTGTGCAAGTCTGACGGCAAATCGTCCACTAAGATTTGTTCGCGAGGTCGTCTACAAACGTTGCCTAATGCAGGTAACGACCAGCCTTGGGGCTATTTGTAGAAAATAATAATGTTTTCTCAAATAAAGCCTTCTGCCCTGTAATAATGGGATTTCAATATTCAAGCTCGGCTCGGAGGAATTGAAGGAAAAAAAGGGAAAATATCGCCAGTTAACTGACATGCCATTCATTAATCGGCGCGCCTCTATATATTTTGTCCACAAATAAAAGAGTCCGAATTTGGAACTTTCGCAACACCTGAGGCCACCTAGAGAAGATAAATCGGTCCTATCCCAATAACATCCCGAAGACCAGTGCCTAGGATAAATCTGATCTCCATCCATATAAGCTTCTGACATGGCTGAAGTATATGCCTAAGGTAGTACCTTCTATCATCGGGAATAATCGTGTGTGTGTGGGGGGTGGAAGGGCTGGTTTAGTAACACGGCGAAATGATATACGAGAGACATTTGTGATTTCCATAGGTAGGAATCTTGCGAGTCCTTTGCATTGAGATTATTTTTTATTTTTATTTTTTTCTTTTCTATTTGAAAGTAACTCATTGAATAGAATATTTACTAAACTGGGCAATTCATTATCTCCAAAAGACTTTGCGAGATGAGATGAGATGTGATGTGATTAAATCAAGCACAAATGAAATGGAAAAATTTATGACATGCGTATACGGAGTATCTCAGGTATCAAGCGTCAGAGAGTCCCCGCCTCGCATAACAAAACGAATTCGCTGGGAAATTAGATGGCTATTGGTGGCGGTCTACTGTGTAGAGTAGATGTCACTGCAGAGACAAGAGTATACCTAGTACGGTAGGTATGATAAGGTATAGTACCTTGGGTATGGAGGGAGTGATGGCGCATGTGGAGCAGAATAAACAGAGTAAGTTCCTATTTATCTAAAAAGAAGGTACCTAGGCCTATCCACTATTGGTCGACTGATTGGGCGTTTATGGATGTAGTGGATGGGGGCAGGGTATGCTTCTGCACGGCATACACAGCGGCGAATTTGTTGTCAGGTTTTATATTATCTAGGTATGACATTCTTAATCTAACTGGGTAACCCAAACTAAATATACAACAGTACCTGGTGACAATCATCACAGCTCATCTTTTGCTGGTGGAGGAGACTCGACTATAGGTCTTCCGCTATCCTTCCCCAGGTCCACACCGTTCTTCTTGCGCCACTTCTCCCATAGCGCAAAGAAGTCCTTCTCCATTCCGCTCTCCATTTGATCCGGGAGAACCACGGTGTACTCCACGTAAAGATTTCCAGCCCCTTCATCAGCATGGTCGTGGAGGTGTCCTCCCGAGTAGAAGGGCATACCCTCGCCCTTGACTGTTTCCACCGACAATGGCTGCACGACCTGGCCGCGCTTGCGTCCAAGCTGTACTACATGGCCGTCCAAGTGTGTGATATTGCGCGTCCATCCACCCATCCACGCTTCCCGTAGCGACAGGGTTTCCTTCCAGAACAGATCGCGTCCCTTTCGTCGGAAAAATGTACCATCCGTTCGGTGTTCCTCCGCCTGGGCTAACTCCGGCTCCTTCTCCTCGAGAATCAACACCAGATCGCCCGCAATCCAGTCGGGGCTCTCATCAGCCTCATTCTCGAATACCAATCGTGTTCCCTTGTCCATACCCGGTTCCACCGTAGCCGCCGTTTCGACCTCCCGTCGCACAACCCGCTGTCCATGGCAGACATGACAAGGCTTCTTGATGGTCTTCCCTTTTCCACCGCACTTATCACAGTGCGTTTGAACCTGTTGGAACATCCCTGGAGCCAACATGTGCTTCTGGATGACCACTCCTCGTCCCGAACATTTGTCGCAAGTAACCACACGACGGTCTTCCGAGCCGGTTCCTTCACAAGCGTCGCAGATCTGTTGTTTCTCGATCAGAAGCTCAAAATCCCGGCCGTTGTAAAAGTCGCGTAGGGGCAAGCCGACGCGGAACTCCATGTCAGGTCCCCTCCGATGTCCGGGGGCATGGCCAAAATGTCCACCGCCGCCGAAGAAACGTGAAAATAGATCGAAGGGATCGTTCGCCTGTCGACCGGCACTTCCTCCCTGACGATGTTGCTCGACGCCCTCATGTCCGTACTGGTCGTAGATCTTGCGTGTGGTAGGCGTGGATAGGATTTCATATGCTTCCGCGATTTCGACGAATTTCTCACGTGCGGTTTCGTCACCTCTTTTTTATTTAATTAGAACCAAGTAACATTGGATACCATAGCAGGAGCAAGAGACAGAAATACTACTCACGGGTTCTTGTCCGGGTGAAACTTTTTGCTTAAGTTCCGATAAGCCTTCTTGATGTCCTTCTCTGATGCCGACTTGTCCAATCCCAAAGTCTTATAGTAATCCTCTGCAGCTAGCGCCAGCTGCACCAGCGCCAGCGCAATTGTGAACAACAAGAAGATGAGACGCATTGCGAGTTAATTTCGTCCGCAGAGCTTCATTTGCCAACTCATATATCTAATCCTCTTCTTGCGTCGAGAGAAGAAGAGTGGAGGAAAAGAGCGGGGTGGGGGAAAGGAAAAATTGGCTGTGGTTATGAATATGT
The DNA here is from genome assembly GCA_027569155.1 of Aspergillus haitiensis. Taxonomy (NCBI): domain Eukaryota; kingdom Fungi; phylum Ascomycota; class Eurotiomycetes; order Eurotiales; family Aspergillaceae; genus Aspergillus; species Aspergillus haitiensis. The sequence continues at coordinate 692,811 of JAPDEO010000009.1, read as the reverse complement.
GGCAGTAATCAATTATCCCAGAACGGAAAAGGCTGGTCACGGATGGTCGATTCCAGGTCTGTATACGTATCAAATCAAAACGTCCCCCCACGTTTTCTTCTTATCTTAAATAGAAAAAGAAAAAAAAAAAAAGGCAAATTCTACAAAGGAGGATAGGAAGAAAGTTCCCTTGAGATAGAGGGTGGGTATCACCTGTTAGAGCTCTTGAAATAAATCGGGGATCGAGACTGATAGAGGTCCATCATCAACTTTGAACCAGCCCGATCTTTTATCCCAGCGAATCATGTTCGTTCCTCGGAGCTTTCGATTAGGTGGCCGCAACGGAGGTCTTATTTATCCGGTCCGACATAAATCACGTGTTTTATAGTGCATAGAAAGAGAATATTTTTATTGATTTATTTGCAGTTAATCTACTAGGAGCATTTATAATGGAGAGAACTTATTTGAATCTAGTCATGATGGGCAATATCAATGACATGTTAGAAATCGGAAGTAGTCCTTGGGCGTCAAGTAAATAAAGCAAGAAATCGTCAGTAATAACGGAGCTCTCGAGGACTACTATCGATTTAGGTTGGGAAACACATCTGATGATATTAACCGAAAGACGTGGACTTTTTCACCTCACAGACACCGAAACCGTGACAAAAGAGAGAAATAGAAAATCGATTTGGTCTATTCGAGTATGGTCTCAAAAGTGAGCGGTTGACAAAGAAAAGTGGGTTAAATGGCAGAATATGAAGTATTCGACAATCGACAACACCCATACTGGTAAAAAGATAGGTTGGTTTCTTAGAACTTTCTGTCAGTGAAATCGAGAACCTGTGCCTTCTCTATTATCCCGTCAAGGCTCTGCTTAAACTTTTCATGTGCGGGATCCTGCCGAACATAGTAGTCTCGATCTTCTTCACTAGCGAATTCAACAACGAAAGCATGTGTCATGCCATTCTACTCCGCGGTATCACAGGAGAAAATATTAGTGAGTTGCCTATTGATGTGGGTACAATAGCGCACCTGGATGTCTTCTATTGAGTTATCTACTCCGCCGAATGATGAACGGATATAGGGCTTTTGAGATAATGGATGTAAACACTCATCCTTAAGAGCCAGCATACGATTACAAGCCTAACCCAAAGAATTATTCAGATTTACACTGTTATTTGAGGAAGCCAGCCGCCCTTCATCTGTAGGAGGGGTCACACTCACACCAATCACGGCTTCCGCGCTGGCCCCAGGCTTGAACTGGAAGAGAACAATATGCGTTACTGCCATATTAGGTACTAATTGCTGTATTGGTGGTAGTGTATGAGATATGGCTATTTGAAAACAGAATATTGACAAGAAGCAAGACGGAAGTGAGGATAAGCCTGATACCTTTCGTTGGTGAGAGAGTTTGATAAGGAATGAGAGTCAAGTCTCCATAGTCCGCCAAGCACCTCCCTCGAAAAGGAAATTGTTGTACAGATCATTAAGCTACTAGGCCTGATTAGGTTGTCATGTGCTTTCGCGACAAAACACCACAAATCATTCGCACCAATAAGAGTAAAAGATCAACTGGAGCAAACCAGCCAGAAAGTCCATAATTGTAGAATGTCCCGCTGATCTCGCATGAGCTTCCCAAATAAATCGACTAAGCCATCAGACCGGAGCATATTAATACAGAACGATGGATAACTGAAGAGTGACAAGGTTCTGCTGGACTTGTCGTAGTTTGGGTGGAGTGCCAAAGCATTTAACCATCTAATTTGAAGGGCTACTTGAGGGATGTTGATCGATCAAGCATGCTTAGCTTCTTTTTAGCTCTAAATTTAGGCTATACCCTAATTCTAAGTATTTCAATTGCAACGCCTGAGCGCTTACTATCAGGTCAACTATGGACTGTTGGAAATGACAGGACTCCTCGGCGGTTAAAAATATCAAGACATCCTGAAACCCCTGTAGACGGTTCCATAGATTAGCGACGGCGCGGGGCATGCTTGGTGCATGTATTAAGGAGCGGGCCGCTCTTGCTAGGTTAGGATCTGCGGGACTAAGTCACTGTGTGGCTCTAAGCCCCTCCTTGTATTAAGAAGGATGGAATGGCATTTGTCGGCCAGGCCTTGGGATGTCTGACTTGTTGCATTTCAATCTTAGAACATATAGTCCAATTCCCTTTTGTCTTGCTGTGAGCTTTTTCTCCAATCTCTCCTTCATTCCCACCTCCTCCCCTAGTATTCTACAGCATCGATTTCTTAGGCCACTTCCAATCCCCCAGAAATCGCGGCAGCACCCTCTTCTCTTCACCGCCACTTCCCATTTTGCTCGCCAAATTAGCCTTAATTAGTGAATTTCATTTGATCTCAAAATAAGTCATGATCCCATCGATCCTAAAGCCGAACTATACTTGGCCACAGCGAATGCAATCCGTAATCCGGCAGACCACCCCTCAAGTACCAGCTGTCCCCAGTCGATACACGAGAATACTCTGGGGCTTGATTCACAGGCTTCTTTATTACTTCTCTTAATGGTACTCCTCTTGGTTCGGCCTTCTATTTGATGGACATATCATTCAATTACCATTTGGTCTTGTTGTGAAATGGACGGACAGGACGAGTGTCGAGGAGGTGGTCTCAATGCAAATGGCAAGATCTGCCGGGATGCCTGTGCCCAAAGTCATCAATTGTGGTGAACACCTAGATGCCCCCTTTAATCGAAGATTTTCCATTTTAATGACAAGGCTGCCTGGTGTGTCCCTTGAAAACTCGAACGACAGATTGCAGGCTGATACCGAGGAGCCTTGGCTAGAAGAGTTGAGATTATGTGTCGCTTCTATGCGATTATGGTCTTCCCCGGGGTTAGAGACAATATGTTCCCCTATTGGAACCTGTCTACGGAGCTCGCGGGTGCCTAGGCATAGCATGGGCCCTTTTACCAACCTGAATGGCTTTTACAGATATCTTTTTGCGCCAGCCTCCGCCCATGCATTTAAATCTGATACTGAGTATCAAGAGACTCTTGCACGCGCGAAAAAATTGCAGAATCGAAAACATAGAATTGTGTTTACTCATGGTGATTTGAAGGCACACAACATCCTTGTCGATGACGATGGGCATTTATCTGGATTTCTTGACTGGGAATGTGCAGGCTGGTATCCTGAATATTGGGAGTTCACGACTGCTATGCGCTTTGGGAAAGATAGCTGGTGGTTCCAAGTTGCTTCTTGGATGGGTGGGATTCAATATGGAAGTGAGCTGGACTCTGATGTAGCTCTAAATCTATTAACGGTGGACTCTTATATAGGCCTTTGAGACCGAAGCTTCCAGGTATTAAATTGGTAGTATGGATACTAAGAAGCATGCAACCATCGGCTTAATGGATAAAAGAGCAGTAAATTAAATCAATATGCACACGAAAAGTAGGCAACTAGTATGTAACGAGTATTTAACTAGTTATATGATCTATGCTAAGCCCAGAGGTCTTCCATACATAAACTAGTTCTTCCTTGAACATGTAAGAACTAGTTTAAGTAAGAACTTGTTTAAAGCTTGCACTGCACTACTCTTACTACAGATAATGATACTTTTTAATAAGGGTTTGAGGTCATGTAACCCCATAGATTATTAGTTATAGATTACAATTCTTACAGGGAAATGAATTCTAAATGTATTTAGATAATATTTAAAAAGATAATGGACTTAACATATCTTATATGAGCTCTTCAAAATAAGGGAACTACACTATCATGATTGTATTCCGGTGACGTACAAAGTCTATTATGGAATTAGAATTGTACTTATGGTATTATGAAATTTGCTCTCCTTTCACTGAAATTTCAGTAATAAATGATTAAGTCCGTTTTTATAGATTTAGACGGCCGTACAACTTTGTGAATTGGCAAATAATAAGTATTACTTCCGCCACCACTATCCATATTCTTTCCTTTATCCTACTTTGTGTGCCCTTTTTCATGCTGTTGAAGGGAGTCCCGGTATGACAGACTCGCTTTATATGCTCTCCGAAGGGGCCAGTCGCCTTCGACAAGGCATCCCATGTGTGCTTGCCGACGAACGCCCTTGCCTTGGTGGCTCACACCGCGTCTTCAAGATCATCTTTGAAGACTCCATACAGTGGGCTGCCCGAGTCAGCGACGATTCCGATAATTGGAAAAACGAACTTCGAGCTGTCAGACAGTTCCGCCACATCAAGAAGCAACGTCCGAAGATCAAAGCACCTGACCTCTTCGTTGAAGAAGAGTACTACCGCGTGGTATATTCGGAATGGGTCAGTGGCCAGCCTCTTGCAATCTGGAATTCCGAAATCCCTTTGCTTAAACGTCAGAGGCTTTTGGATGACCTGGCAGAGTTCTTATTGCAACTATGGACTACTCCTGTTCCTCCCACCTTTGCTCAAGAAAAAAAAAGTTGCTTGTACTCTACATGGCTCACTGAAAGTTTGGATCGAGGTCTTCGGCGAACCCTCAGAGGTACTGCTAGATGGGGAAAGGCTATAAACTACTTGATTATGCGGTCCATGATCCTGGATTATGCCGCCGAGTATGATGAATACTCTGGCATCGGTTTTGCCCACGGAGACCTGAATGCCTATAATATCATGAGAAGTGATGATTTCCACCTGACAGGGTAAGCATAATGCGTTGGTTTCTGATGTGATGTTTTGTATAGTCCCATTATAACAGATGTGCTCGATTACAGGGTCATTGATTGGGATTGGATGTATGTCGCGCCGCTGCCAGCCATTATTCATCACCCTTGGTTTATAGCCGATATTCCTGGATGGAATAATGGCGGTATATCAGAGTGCGAAAGCTTCGAAGCAGATCGTCGTTATCTTGAGAATTCAATCAGGGAAAAAGAGATGTCGCAACAACTGCCTCTTACTGTATCAACATTGTTGAGTGACTCCGGCAGGCGACTATTTTTCCAATCGGCGTTTCACTTTAAAGGTATCCATGAGGAGTTTGTCAGGATGCACTGCCCTTGGACAGAGGAAAATTTCAGGGCTGCAACGCCACAATTAGACGCCGTGCTTCGTTTGTACCCTGAGTTGGCTCGTGAAGAAGGAGTACGAGAAGTCAAAGAGCTGCTCCAGGGCAGCGGCAAGCGGCAAGGAGAGGAAGCATAGCGAGTCTTCAACTGCCAGGGCAGAGAATTGATAGCTGTAGTCTTTCAACAATTAACCATAAAATCTCTAAGGGCATGAGTGTAACCCTACATGCTGCTCTACCTAGAACTAACTACCGGGAGATGGGGAGAAAGACTCGTAAAACCGCGTCGAGTGCGGCCGAAAATGGCCGTCAGATAACCGTCACATCATTAAATGGAGAAAGGTCTTGATTTTTAAGTATAAAGATGTGGAGGATAGAAGAAAGCTGGACTAAGATTAATTAGATTAATTTCTATAGTGCTACTATACAATACTCGGCCTCTCTTTTACTTATTCTTTGACAAGTTGAATTAAGAATATTTTCGATTACGAATTGAGTGACCTCCCGTTTTTGTTCTACTAAGGAAATTTTATTTTTGGAAAGATTTTTATTAATTTTAGCCACGGGGACAATCTTCAGTGGCAATTTTAAAGTGTGGGCAAATAATTATTGTTCTGATCCTGTGGGCCCACAAAAAATGCGCTTCAAATGAATGGATGTGTGGAAACTACAAGTCGTAAAATGTCATAAACATAGGGCTGCGGAGAAATACACACAACAATACCTACTAATGCAGTTGAATGAAGTTAGCGCGGAATATCAAATATTGTGTTCCGCCACGTTCTCCCAGCTCCTTGCGTCTCATCACCTTCTTCAATGAGCTCCTGGGCTTGCAATGCCTCCTCATGCCACACCTTAACGAGGCTACCAGGGGCATATATGCCCTTGAAGACACCATTGCTAGGCGCGTTGATACCAATTCGAGTCTCAATGTCGTCCGATACCGGTTTCATTCGAGCTAAAACGGCTCTTACGAAGCTCATCAGGTCTTGGGGGTTGGCGATGCGTGCAGCGCGCAGACGTTCCCGGGCGAAAACCAGCTCTCGGTTCAATGCAAATGCTGCTTGGACAATCTGCTCTGCGATCCGCTTCTCTAACACGCGACGAACCATGTGTTTGAGAAATGGCTTGGTCAACCACAGCAAAAATTTCCATCTACCGCGGTGGATTTTATAGTCCAACTTGTGAATTCGGACACGCACGCCACGGAGTGTGAAAATTCGCTCTAGGCGATCCCGACCAACTTCAACGTCTAGGGAAATATCAATTCCCCGCCTGTCAAGGTAGAAGCTGGCAATTCCTTCATCTTTGAAATGGAAAAAGAGCGAAGAATGGGCTCGGATCCAATATCCAAATTCCTCTGCACTAATGTTTAAGCCACAGACTGTCGCAGTAAAGGTGGTCTTGAGGTCGGTCACGGTCCTCTTGGAATGCTTCTTTAATATATCAATGTCATTTCGCGTTGTGAGGTGCATACGATAGGGAAGAAAAGATGAATAATTAACGGTGTGGCCTGGTTCCAGGATCAAGTTTTCTACCAACAAGTCTACTTCTGGAGAGGAGATTTCCATACGCGGGATTGGAATGTACTGAATGCTGCGAACAATGAGGGGGAGAAAAGTTTCCAATATGTCCGCCGGTAAGTGTTCACGTCGATCTTTGTAGCCAGCTGATGCATCGTTGTAGATTTTCTGAGAAATGCGCACCCATTTGGATATCGCCTCGTCTTGAAAGATTGTTTCTAGGGCCCGCTTTGCCTGTGATAAGAAATTATCCACATCTTGTCGTAGACTGGACTCTCCGCCGACTTGTTTGGATTGTTCCTTCAGCTTCTCGATCTTCTCGGGTGCCGAGTCAAAGGAGTCGGGATTTGTCAAAAATTCCTGTACTGCATGACCGATGTCTGAGATTAAATCCTCGAACTCGGGATCTCGGGAGGCGTGCTGCAACACATCGTTGAACCTTTGCTCCAAAACTTGCCATTCATTTGGATCGCCCAGGGACTGAAGCAGCGCCCAAAATCGGCGGATCGCTTCTTTAAGATCTTCATTAACCTCAATCTCTTCTTCACTTGTTTCGATGACATTTTTGGTTGCATTCGCATAAATTTTGGCATACTGTTGCAATAGACGTCCTAGAGTTGCAATCGAGTCGGTGTAGTCTGTCCGTTTCCGCAGATTCAGAACAGTCTGCTTCAACCGATAGACTAAGGTCTCTTGCTCCCCCCCTCTGAGATGTTCTTTGGTTGATTCAAGTGCGTCCTGACCGACATGAGATAATCCATTGCCTACAGTTTCTGAGGCTTGTGCTATGTCGTCACGCAGCTCATCGCTAGATGGGGCAGGACCTTCATCAGCACCGGCACCATTAACAGCAGCGACTTCCTCCTGTGATGGTTTCAGCTGCTCTCCGACTTTTTCCGATGTACTTGATAATGAGAAGGCCGTATCGGAGAATATCTGACGTCCGATCGTCGTCAGATCGTCCACAAATAATCGAAAATCCGCATTGGTCAGCAGGAGGTCTCCCACGGTACGAAGACTATCATAAGCTAGTACACGAGATCACACCGATTAGCCCTTGAGTCTTCCTACTAAAATAAACTGACATTATACCTCACTATCAGACGGTGGGGAAGTACGATACCGGCTCTAGCATCCGCCTTTGTTCTAGCAGTCGAGGCATATCGTGAGATCTCGCCTGTTTGGGCCGACACTCTGGCTTGGGAAAGGTGCCATAGAAACTCCTGCAGCTGATCCTCGCTGTTTTTGGCCTGCAAGAGCTCGATGAACAGCTGGATCCACAGGCGAGAATCGCGAATTAGTTGACGGCCGACCGAGCCGATGTCTGGAGTGCGAGGGCTGAGAACGTCCAAGGTCAAGAGGGTACGAAGGTTAATAATGACTTGCTCAGTAGACGGCATGTAACCCTCTGACAGGGCACGGAGCATCTGGTAGGTATGCAATTTTTGATGTAAGTGGCGTTGACGGGTTGTCTCCTCCTCGTAGCGAGGGAGGAGGGGCTCTGTCTCTCGTCCTGACATGTTCGGCATCGGAAACGGCGATATGGCTCACCGCAGAGCCTTCTTAGGCTTAGACACGATGTTTCTTTCCTCCGGAGGGTGAGTTGGGTAGATGACGAAAACCTCTTTGGGTGTAATATGCAGACAAGACAAGGAAAATCCCTTGAATCAGCTAAGAGATGAAGAGAGGGTGTCGGAAAACCAAATGAGGGGGTGGACAACGACAGGGCTGTCTAGACCAAGCCAGCCAGCAGTTGTTGTAATGATCCCTGTCCTACAGCTCATTGGGGAGCTACTAAGCTCTTTTGAGCTCCCTTGCGTGCACAGCTTTCTCTTGCGTCACTACTTCTTGCTGCTTTATTGTCAGGTGATCTTGGACTATTCTAACTTGGTCCAGAGTTCGATCCATGGGGTCATTAAAAATTTAATTGAATTTTCTCCATGTGATTTACAGTATAAATTGGGAATGCATTGAAACAAACATGAACATTCCAATTATATCTTACCTTAATTATAAAATTATTGTGCTGCAATCACTACGCCCAATCAGGAAGAATCGAGACCCCGTTGGCTGCCCAGCTGCTCACGGACCACCCATCCTTTCTGACCACCAGTAAACCTGCCCCATATTATCGTGTTTATCTCATCCTTATCTGCTTCCTCTCCCCCATTTTCTTCCTTTTCTTCCTTTTTTTTTTTTTTTTTTATTTTTTTTTTCTTTTCCCTATCGATGCACTAGCACAAATTGGCAACCAACGCCGAGCTCCAAGTTTAGCAAGTAGAATAAGTGCCCCCCTGTTCGTTCTTGCCTAGCCCTCCCCAGACTATCCTATATCGATATTGGAGTTTTCAAATATCCAAGATGAGTAAGATACCGAAGTATGAAATTTTCTGGGTAAGGCTAACTAATAGTTACAGATTCTGACACCGTTTTAAGCTAATATTTCTTATGCTTTACTTGAGTGTAGAAGGTTCATGAGTAATACTAGATAGTTTTTGACCCGGTGACGTATAAAATCATAGTTTTTAGAGATTCATTACTATCTTATGATGTAATTAAAAAGGAGAGTATTGTATAAGCTTTTGGCGGTATTGTTCATGAATAAGTTTTAGTGTGTTTGCCCTTTCCCCCCCCAAGATATTGTAAATTATTTAAAAATGTAATATAGGTTTATAGAGATGTAGTTATTGGACTTGCTTACGCACTTCTAGGTACTGACAACTTAATTCATATTTGAGGCGGAATAAAATAGAAGAGTGAAGTCAAAATGAATTCTTTATGTTAGCCACAATAAGGTCAAATCACCAGTCTCATACACCTTTTTTTCCTTTGCTTCGAAATAGACATACACAGCTGCAAACAGGCCCATATATAACCAATGATTCTGAAAATCGTGGACTCGACAGGGGAAGACATGTTAGTTGGGATATCTTCATATAAATCGTATATATGATCGTGCTTAAAGCTACCTAGTTAGGCTAAGCACGTAAGCACCTACGGTACCTATTGTACGTAGGAGTACTATTAGTTACAACTTACTACTTGCTGAATTCAACATACCTTCATACACTATAGATTTGAATCTAGTCCGGCTAAGGAAAAGATCCACAATGTAGCAGTTAGGAACTTAGGATGGATAGACAAACTGTAAAACATTTTGGAGTCTGTGACACTTTCCTTTTCAATCCGACCTCCAGCTCCCTTAGAGGTCGGTGGATCAATTAGTTAGACTCGATGTGAGTGCTGTCTCCTAGTAGTTAGTGAGCGCCACCATCTCCGTCATCGGGTCCCAGAATCTGATAATCCAAATGGCTTGCGTGATCCATTTGATGATTTGCGGGACATTGATTACTTTGCATGACGGGTGAAGAAGGAAGAAAGAGGGGGGAAAGAGGTTTGTATATTTTTCTTTTCTTGTCCTTCCGAAGCTTACTTCTTGTACCTTGTGATTTTCCCAGCCGTAGGTAGGTACCAAAAGATGAGTCAAGCCTACAGTGTAGGATGAATGGATAGTTAGACATCTGTCAATGACTAGTTTTCATTCAAGTGCTGGTAAAATCCCAAATCGAATTGTACCCGAAGTGGAGGTTGCTTTTCGTCCACAAAACTCTTTCTTTGGTTTCTCCACGGTTTTTCTTCTTGGGGCAAACAATAAAGAGTTAACGATGGTGCTCCATATTATTATTTCATTATTCCGTTGCCAAGCTCGCCCAGTGGATGCCTGACTCGGGGAGATAATTTCAATTCGGAGTAAAAGGATGGGGAAAGTCGAGCCTTGGTACCTCAGCAGTCAGCAGTCAGCAGTACTTTCTCGACATATACAGTAGTCTTTTTGAGTCATTCCATTTAATATTATTGCTGTATACCTGTTAATTTGTACCCGACGGGCATACGGGCAAATTAGAACTAGTTCCTTCGTTGCCGAACTATCAATCATAATTACAACCCCTATACTTGTGATTAGGGATACTTGGTCTCGGTAGGTCACTCACTCAACTAATATTGTCGTTATTATTAATGAGGCCCGACTGGACTCGAACCTTTTCTTTTTTCCCCTTTCAGTCCGTTTCTTCACTTGGAAACTGCACGGTCCAACCTAGGTCCATTTGACCAATGGAACCGAGGCTGACAATCTAATTCGATGGAGCTGAAGCTATTTCCTAGGTGGATGCGGAGAAAGCCCACGAGACACACTAATGATAGTCATCGGAAGGACTAATATTAACGAGTGGAGATTCACGGGTGGAGAAACTTCAGGGCAAAGTAAACGACGGAAAACACGCCTGCCTAGGTACCTAGGTTTGTGGCAGGTCTAACCTGCTATGGGCCTATAGAAGTTATTATTATCCAGTAACCTGTCACTACTCACCACCCAGAGAGGCAGACTCCTCTATCCGAAGCTCTTTTCGGCCGGAACCGATCGGCGCACAAAGGAAAAAGCTGTTGTTTCAGCCCTTTCGCCTTGGAGAACAACAGTAATGGTTTTGGAATTTTGAATTTTGATATTTTTTTTTTCTTTTTCTTTCTGTTTTCTTCCCCCCCTTTTTTCCTTTCGTTTTATTTATTGATTTAACATTGAGACGAAAATAAAATCATCCAAAAGTAGAAAAAAGTAGAAAATCACGCATTCTAATAATAATCATCCTTTTTTTTAAGATCTCTCTGTATGTGTTGTACACAGAAAGGTAATTGTCTCACTCATTAAAAAGGACTTATCTGGTATGTTTTGAGTAGTACATACATCCCTACCAAGATACGTGCGTGATGAGTTGAACTCCGAGATTCTATTTGTAGTTGAGAATACCTTTTTTCCTTTTTTTCCCCGCTTGATTATTATTATTGTTGAGAGGCCTTGCAAAAGAAAAGAAAAAACCCCAACCACTGGTAATAATTGTAATCTTCACAATCCAACAAGTAGATACCTAGGGAGGTACATACCTACCGATGATCACGGGATACAAGTCCGAGCCAGTAATAGCTGTACTCTGGACCTCTGGATCTACTTGTTTCCTATTCAAAGTAGTGACAAAAGCTGCTTGCCAAAAACCCTTCATGAGTCACAACTGGAATAATTTGTTGATTATGAACTTCCCAGTCTGGTTAAATCCCGGTTACAAGCCGAAGTCGGTCAACATCCGGGCCGCGCAGCTACGGGAAAATCAACCAAATGGAAAAGAAGAGAGGTTTTTCTCTTTCCTTTTTCAGTTGTTATAGTTTTGCAAACAAGACCAACATGTAATAATATTATATGCATCCTCGATCACCATCGGGGGTAGTTGTAATAATAATGATAAGAAGAATAAAAAGAATATGGTGGCGGTACTTAGACAATTTGGATTCTACTTCCTTACTAGTCAAGTCCTCATCTTCCATGATGTCCCGACTTCCCCCCCCGTTTCAGTCCAGAATCCTTCCTCTAAGCGTTAGTACCGAATAGTCTATCCGACTATCTTAGCGCTCTGCCGGGAATGGTATTTAGCTTGAGAATTGAGAAGCAGAGGGTTATCTTAGCCTAATTATACCACACGACACCCGATCCACTAGGTCCCTTTTACTGGTAATTGTATTTGAATCGTCTTTCCGGGACCCAATATAGACTCTGGTTCTGGGTCTTGTGCTCCACTGTAGGGATAAAGAAAAGAATATCTCCCATTCATCGGGTAGTGCATCGGATATTGGCAGTAGAAGTGGTAGTAACAATTATAACTATTACAAGATAGAAGACAGAATTATCTGCTTCATCCACATACAAGGTTTGTAGCTTCGTGAAGCTAACAAAAAGGATCTGTCGATAATTCACCCTTTTATTTTCCTTGTGATTGAGATCGGTGCGTTATTATTTGACAGCTTCAACATCGATGCGTCATATACAACACAAAGTCCGAAGTTTATTACTTAACGAAACTTTGGGGGGAGAGAAGGGAAAAACAAATAAATAAATTAATAATAACTAACAAACGGAAGCTTGAGAGTGAGGATCAGTCTAGAATTTGCCGAAAACATTCTGTAATTTTGTAAAATTATTGGGGCGAGTCCCATACCCGCAAGTCAGAAAATTGAAAAAAATTTGTTTTTTCTTAAAAAAAAAAAAAAAGGTCAGTAAACAGAACGAAAATAAATAAATATGTAGGAACAAAAAAGCCTCAAAGAATCGGACATTTGGAACAGAGTTAGGAATATCTCTCTACATAGATACAGTCAGACAATAATATTCAACATCCCATAATCCTTCGAGTTAAAAAAAGAAAAAGGAGAACAAGGGGGTCGTGTGTCCTCAACAAAAAATATCCAAAGTCATACTTTTTTTCCTGCTTCCCAACTTCAAATAATAATACAGATCATCCTCCATCTGTACCCGGTCCTACAACGTAGCTGTCGTCCTGAGCAAAGAAATACCTCACCAACATCTTTCAGCCCTTTGAAATTGCGCCTTCTCATTCGCTTTTCCTGCCCTTTCATTTGCTCTGTGCGTCTTTGTTTCTTTTTCTCCGCATTGTCGGATTCGGAGAGGCTTCCCGTTTTCTCCACACCGTCCCAATGCCATTCGTTTCCTCCCCCAAAATTTCCTAAAAGCTTCGTATCCCATTATTTCCACTCCTGTGACTCGGTTGAAACGGTTCGCTGCCATGCAACCATCGCCCCCCCGATATCCACCGTCGCGATCCCGACCTCCCTGACTGGTTCCTTGGTCCCCGACTCTTCCCGATTGCTGCCCCAGACTCATCTTTCTGGTATTCTCTGGCCCTGGTTCATAGTCTTCGCGACGACCTCTGTTTGGAGATCACAAGGGACTTCTTTAGATTTTCGGAATGCTGTGGATTCCTTCTCAGGGGCCTCGTTCAATGTTAGTGCGCAAGAGAATAATACATAAAATAAGACTGCCACCTTTGGCTTCGTCATCTCAATTGCCTCTTCTCTCTCGACACATCTCCTCTCCTACCTCTTCCTCCTCATCTGCCTCAACTGCTTTTGGTGTTCGTTCTAGAGGTATCTCTACTGTGACTCAGCAACCCACAATGGCTCGATTTCCCGCGCAACAAAGCCGGCCAGTCCATGCGACCCCATATGTGAATCATTCAAACACAATGTAGGTCTATTACTATCTCATTTCTTCTAAGTTGGATTCATGGATTTTGTATGCTTGAGATATGATATTGTTTTGCTACAGTTGGCAAGGTTGTAACCTATGGTGATGCTAGCACAAATTTTTTAAAGAGAAAAAAAAAAAAATTCATGCACTTATTATTCTGTCTCTTTCTCCCTCTTTATCTATTCCCCTCACTCGATTTGCTATCCTTGGCTCTTTTCTCTCTGCATGCCCTAGTGTGAACATAATCACTGATGAGGGGAAACTCGTGTTCTCCAATTTTTATAGGGATCCTAACTATGATACCGCCAATCCCGCCTATATTCGCAAATATCTCCGCACATACGGCTTGACTCCCCCGCGCGCCGAATCCTACGAGGTCCAAAAAACTCGATGTATGTATTATATTTGAGGGGTGAATAGAGATGGTGGAGTGAGTGTCATGGCTCGAGAGCTAACTAGGCTGCAGGTCTTGCACAGTTGGCCTTGAAGCAAACAGCCATTGACAAATTCCTCTATCTCAGCACCCTTCGCAAAAACAATGTGCATTTATTTTACCGTCTGGTGACAGACCACCTTAAGGTGAGGGGCGAAAATGCTTTTTTCCCCATATATTATACTGTCGCGGATCGGCAAATTAACCGTCAAATAGGAATTGACCCCTCTGATCTATACCCCAGTCGTTGGAGAAGCCTGTCAAAGATGGTCCGAGATCTACCAACAGCCGGAAGGTGAGTTACGCAATCTTCATCGAATTATCTACATGTGACGAATCAACGCTAAGAGCTCTCTTGTTAGGCATGTACCTAAGCTGGGAAGACCGGGGTAATCTGGCCGCCGTCATCGCCAACTGGCCGCAGCCTAATGTGGAGATCACATGCATCACCGACGGCTCCCGAATTCTCGGTCTAGGTGACCTTGGCATCAATGGAATGGGCATTCCCATTGGTAAACTAGCTCTATACACTGCTTGCGCCGGCATTCGACCGGAAGCTACCCTCCCCTTGACTCTAGACTTGGGAACCAGCAACAAGGCCTTCCGAGAAGACCCGCTGTATATGGGTAGCCGTCGTGACAAGATTAGTCCCGATGAGGAGCGGGAGTTTATGGATGAGCTAATGACCGCCCTAACGGAGCGTTGGCCAGGGTAAGTACATTCTTCATACACTACCCAAGATCACCCGAAAAGCTCGGAAGCTAACGGGGCCCTTCAACACACTTGCAGCATTGTTATTCAGTTTGAAGATTTCAAGAATCCCTTCCCTGCCCTCGAGCGTTACCGGGACGTCTACACCTGCTTCAACGATGATATTCAGGGCACAGGTGCCGTCATCCTCGGTGGTGTTATCAATGCCGTGAAACGCTCTGGCTTGCCTTGCAAGGACCACCGGGCAGTCTTCCTTGGCGCAGGAAGTGCCGGTGTGGGTGTTGCTAAACAGATCGTGGCTTTCTTCATGCGTGAAGGTATGACCGAGGATGAAGCACGCTCGTGCTTCTACTTGGTCGACACGAAGGGACTAGTGACTGCAGATCGGGGAGACAAACTCGCCGATCACAAGGTCTACTTCGCCCGTACTGATAACAACGGCCAGCAGTTCAAGACTCTTGAGGATGTCGTTGACCATGTGAAGCCGACCATCCTAATGGGTCTATCAACTCTAGGTGGTGTGTTCACCCCTGACATCCTACGGAAGATGGCCGAGTGGAACAATAGCCCCATCATTTTCCCTCTCTCCAACCCTTCTTCCAAGTCTGAGTGTGACTTTGAGAATGCTGTGACTCATACCGATGGTCGTGTTCTCTTTGCCTCGGGCTCTCCCTTCCAGCCTCTGTCCTTCACCAACTCCAAAGGTGAGACCCACATGTACTACCCTGGACAGGGTAACAACATGTATGTCTTCCCTGGAATTGGTCTCGGAACCATTCTCTCCAAGTCCGTCAAGGTCACGGACAGCATGATTTATGCCTCTGGTGAGGCTCTTTCCAAGGCCTTGACCGCGGAAGAGATTGATCGAGGTCTCCTCTACCCTGACTTGACCCGCATCCGTCAAGTCAGCATTGTTGTGGCTCGAAATGTCATCCGTGCTGCTCAAGACGCCAAGGTTGATCGCGAAACCGCTCTACGTACCATGGATGACGAGTCTCTTGATGCTTGGATCAAGGCTCGCATGTACGACCCCCACTCCGAGGTGCACGCTTTGGAGCGAGAGGTCGGTGCTCTTCTCTCCAGCATAGGACCCCTAGCTCTGAACGGAGTACCAGATGATGTTGAAAAGAATGCTAAATTGTAAGGACTGGCATTTCTGACTTCACCTTTATCCCTTCCATTTTTCCCTTAACTATTTTTTTCTATTTCCTTTTTTCGGGTCTCCTACCTATCCCGCATTCTCGAAACCTTTTTCCTATCATCTTTATTTTCTTTCTTTTTTCCTTCTCCCTCAGCTTTTGCACTTTCTAATACTGGCATGTCCAGGTTGGGTTCAATTTGATTTAGAGCGCGTTTCTTGCTTGTTTTTCTTTCTTTGTGATTCGCCACCTTTCGCTTGGAAGACAGCATCTTCCTGTATACCCTATCATTTCACCGAATCCGCCTACCTTTAATACCTTTTTCTCTCTACTGTCGCATGCCAAATTTGGGTTTGGGATTGGTTAACTTCTATTTGGGTCCTGGGTAAAATTTGGATGATTCAATGAACCAATTGATTAAAATAATTCTTTTCATTTCTTTCATCTCCCTTAAAGCTTAAAACGTATACTTGATTATTAATGATTCATGGTTGTGATGGATCGGATCTCTGGATTTTGGTTTATCAGCGGGATCATCTTCTCTGGACGATCAGGTTAGGTAGTTTGCAGAAGCCAATACTAATGATGATAAATCATGGTCGCAAGCTTAATCCAAAGCAGAATCCAACTAGCACGTGAAGTGGAGCAGCGGATAGATTCATATTCCCGGCTGAAGCCTGATCTGCTGGCTGACAAACCTCTTCGTCTGCTCCGGACTTTAAGCTTCTGCAACCTTATTGCCAATCCCTGCAGGAACCTGCTGGCTCCTTTCTGACCTGAAGGGCTAGTTCCTAACTACCTACACATCCACCACCCAATGAAATGCTACAATGTACGCAGCCCAACGGTCTTCCATTGATTCTTTTCCACTCCCGCTGCCACGGAGGGGAATGAATGGATTATGTGATAAACGTCTACCTAGGTAGGTACATCATCTTAGAACTGCTCATTCGAACAATTATTAATAACCTAATAATTCATAGCAACGACAGTTGCCCCACCTTTTCCAATGCCAAGGCGTATATCCATGTGGAACCGAGGCTTTTCCACAATATCTCCTCTCGCGGCCCGTTTGTTTGTCCGCCGACAAGATATGGCTTTTTGTTCCCTTTTTTGAAATTTCACTCAGTTTTAGATAAGAACAACGTGTAGGATCCTGTCATTTCTCATCCTTTCCTACCCCTTATCACCCTTGTAGAATTTGACTCTTCTCCTGCGGCAATGTCTACTTCTCTTCGCGATGCTGTGAAGCTTCCATGCGGGTTAGTACTACCCAACCGCCTTATAAAGGTAAGAAGATCGAGTTAGGTTACGTCCAGTGGAGGAATAGAGTTCCTAATCATCATGTGATATACAACTACCTAGGCTGCAATGGCTGAGATGCTGGCCGGGTCAGAAAACGTCCCAACACCATCTTTGTTGAAAGTTTATGACGAATGGGGACAGGGTGGATGGGGTGGCATTCTCACAGGTTGGTCATCAAATTTAAAGTTGCTTCATGTTTCATAACAACCTTCCATGATTAGTTAAATTGACAATAGCAATACTAACTCTAACCTAGGAAACGTCCAGGTGGACGTAAATCACCTGGGTTCACCTTTCGATCCCGCCCTCCCATTGGGTCAATATACGGACAAGGAAACCAATGCAGCTTTGGTTAAAACCTGGAGCAAGTATGCGGACGCCTGTCAACAGCACGGTACCCCCTCTATCGTACAGATCTGCCACCCAGGGCGACAGTCCTTGCGCGTTGCTGGACGCAGGGGTATCTTTGCCTCCACAATCGCACCCAGCGCAATCCCTCTACAGCTGGGCGATAGTTTCCTGCAACAATGGCTCAGCTGGTTGGTATTTCCGCCGCCGCGTGAAATGACGCAGGCCGACATTGAACAAGTCACTCGTCAATTTGTAGATACTGCTCGTCTTATGGCGGACAGTGGATTTTCAGGGATAGAGTTGCATGGCGCACATGGATATTTGATCGGTATCTCCTACTTCCTCCCTCCCTCCCCCAACCCATTTGGTAGTAGCTGCTAACTTTGTGATCCAAAGACCAGTTTTTGAACCCAAAGGTATGGCTTTTTTTCCCCCTCCCTCACGATTTCAAAAAACAATATATTCTAAATTGTGGAGCAACAGTCAAATAAGAGAACAGACGCCTACGGCGGCAGCGCCGAAAAGCGCGCAAAATTCGTCCTTGATATCATTCGTCAAACCCGCAAAGCTGTTCCCTCAACCTTCTGTATCGGTATCAAACTCAATTCTGCCGATCATAGCTCTGCAAGTTTCGAAGATACCATGACTCAAATTGGTCTTCTCTATGAGGAGGGGATTGACTTTCTTGAAATCAGTGGTGGAACTTATGAAGATCCAAGGGTTGTCCTTTCCCTTCCCCCCTGGCCCATTCTTTTCTCAAATCTCATCCCATCATCTTTACGATAATAGTGGGGAAAAAAAGAAAGCTAACAATCAGTAACCAAATAATTAGATGGTTGGATACTCCACCACCCAGAAATCAACCCGCACCCTCTCCCGTGAAGCTTTCTTCCTCGAATTCGCCACAGAGGTCCGAAAACGATACCCAAATCTCATCCTCATGCTGACCGGAGGATTCCGCACCCGATCTGGCGCCCAGTACGCCCTAGACCAGAATGCCTGCGATCTAATCGGGATCGGCCGTCCCGCGGCCATCGATTCCAAGTTCCCTAGTTTACTCCTCGATGAGAGTTTACCGGACAAGCAGGCCGGTCTGCAACTTAATCGGGTTCCGTTGCCTTTTTATGCGAAGTTCATTCCGATCAGTGTGATTGGGGCTGGAACTGAGACGGTATGTTTATTATTCTTTCTTTTTCCTTTCTTTTTTTGGGGGTTGGGGGAGGGAGCGTTGTGGTGGTGATGGTTTTAGAAAGAGTTAATTTTGAGCTAACCACATTTTATATTGTACAGTCATACTATACTTATCAAATTCAACGGATTGCTAAGGGACTAGCTACAATTCTCCCCGGTTTATAACTGTTTAGTATATAGCAATACCTTTCTTTCCTTCAAACCCCCCCTTCTTCTCACCCTTAATGACAGACAAGTTTATCTTATGCTTATGGTTCTTACGTTTTGATAAATCTGTCATCTGGTAGGATCTCTACTCACACGACTTATTACAATGGTTTATATATGTAACAAAGTAAATCAAAGATTACCGAAACAGGCAGGCAGACAGATAGATAGGTGTGCGTTTGAAGCAGCCTTTTCTTATTATCTAGATAGTATACATATGTATGCATATACAAGTACTGGTTAACGATTACTAAAGCGGATCAAACGGCGCAGGGTCACCACCACTCCACAAATTTCCCGAAAAGTTCTCCAATGTCTCAAAGTCAGGCATCCAGAATGGTCCATCCTCGAGATCAATCCAGGGTGCCAACTGAAGGGCCATTCTCACGCCATGATCCTGGCTAGCTGGGTCAAAAGACTGGCCTAGCCCAAGTCCTAATGCTGGATTATTTACATTCGTGGTTTCGATGCCCGGGTGATTGCTACTACCATTATGGTTGGGGTTGCTGCTGTTGTTCATATTCGGGAACTCGGGAACACCACCGCCTGGGGGGCCGGCAGTGCCGGTTCCAGCTCTGGGACCCGTAGCCGCACCGATGCCGATCCCGGTACTACTATTTATATTATTTGCGGCGGCAGCGGTAGCGGGATTCACAGTCAGGCCACCGCCGCCCTTGCCGGCGCCCCCGAAGCCAGCACAGCCTGAAGAAGAATGTTGGGCAGTCATTAGTTCGGCCATGCCGGCTGTTTTGGCTGTATCGCTGCCTTCCAGTTTCTCCATTGCTGCATTAACAAGTAGTTCGAAGGCGTCGCGGTATTTCTTGACCCAAGTTGCACGCTCGCCCATAACAAAAAGGACGCTGGAGCAAGCGCGGATGTCGTTGCTCATCTGGACGGTCCAAACTTGGTCTGTGTGTGTCCAGAGGGCGTAGAGAAGAGTGATTCCGGCCATGAAGACGGTTTGGACGGCAAGAAATGAGTGGCCATATTCAAGGGTTTGGTGGAGGCGTTTGTGAGTTTGACATATGTCCCCGGCAGCACGGAGGCAGATGTGATAGTAAGGATCAGTGAGGGGAAGAGAGGGTAAAAATGGTTGTATAAGGAGACGAAGTGCGCGGTTGTAATGGAGCATGGGGTAATCGAGGTCAGAGGCAGCGAAACGGCGAAGGGCGGATGCTTTCCATTCCTCAAGTTCCAGGAAGAGGCGATCCATTTTGGAGCGGAGAGTGTGGAGCGGACGATCAGCGCGGTAGATCTTGTGTTGGATGCGAGAGTCAATACGGCGGAGTTGAATGAGATAGATTGCAAAGGTGAGGGTTGTGAGGCGGTTGTTTTCTGGAGGCGGGCTGGTAGCTGGTAGAAGTGCCGGGTCGCGAATGTCATCATCAACGTCGAGTGGAAGTGGAAGGTCAATATGTCGGTCAGAAATGCTGAAGGGTCGACCGAGGGACATAGACACGACTCTCTCGAGGTAGTATACAGTCCAGAAGAGTCGGCGTCGCATCTGGGCGGTGATCGGGTCCATATTGATCTCATTTGCCTTGCGGTGCAATCCAAGGTCGATGGCGGTTCGCATCGCGAGCCCAATCATGTACCAGACACCTTGGCTAGACGCGGAGCGGAGATGATATACAACTAAAAGAGTCATAGCTTCAACGTTTTCTACAGATCGTGTTTCACACATGGCTGGCACTTGCTGGAGAGCCGTAATATAAAATCGCTAGTCTCGGTTAGCATTGTTATTTAAAAAAAAGAAAAGAAAAAACTGGAGCTACTAGAGGGGAACAAGGGATAGGAGTAGGAGAGAATTACCTCTGGCGGGACATAATTATATTTCTCACTCAATTGCATCGTAGTCGCGCCAATCGCATACGTCAAGTATAACTTAAATATCCCAAATCTCTCGGCCTGTGTCAACTCCTCGCGTTTGGCTTTGGCCAGGCGCCAGCGAGCCTCATGTAATCGCCAGATTTCCTTACGATCGAGGAATGGGTAGCGCACATGAAGTCGGGTGAGGTAGGCGTGGATTATGCGCGTTCCCATTTCGTCGTTTGGCGGTTCTGTGCTTTTAGCCAAAAGCTCCTCCATGCGGAGAGTGCGTGAACGGTTGACGCTTGGGGTTGATGGAGATGGCTGCGGAGGAAGACCCGTCGAGCCAGCGGTGGGAGCTGTAGGGGCATTTGCGCCCCCACCATTAGAGAGAGAGGGTTGGTTTCGTGATGGTGAAAGAACTTGGTTCCACACAGTTGCCTGTACCATTTCGCCGAGATTTGCGGCCAGGGATAATCCTGAGCTTGACCCAATGTATGCGGGCGCTTCGTTGGTGTTGATGGCAAGGAACCCTACAAGTTCTCCAACGGCATTGTGGTCAATACCTGTGGCGCTTCCATTGGCAACTGTTGAGCCAGTTGGCGCCTGCGTTTCTTGATTCTGAGGTGACAGGAGAGCTGCCACGGGATGCGCAACTTGGCTACTTGCGCGACTACTGCTCATGTGTTTTGATTCCAATTGCGACTCGAGAAAAGCAACCCGCTCTTCTAGAGCACGGGTATATCTAGGCCGGATATTAGTATAGATAGATACTCATGGGAGCGAGGACGTAAAGAAAAACAAGACTCACTCATTTTGAGAACCATTCTCTTGCCGGACTGAGGACTTGTCGCATTCAACGCCCGCCTTGAGACAGTTAGAGCAGGCAGGATACTCGTTATCGCACTTAACATTGTCAGCACTCGGACCAGACACGGATACTATTACACGTGCACCCTTCGTGGCGACGCAGTGACTGACCTTCTGCTTCCGGGTCTTGCATCGAGTACATGCAGTTCGTCCCCGCTTTCGGGGGTTATAATCGCGAGATGGGGATGAAGCCCTTGTCTGGGGGGCAGTAAGTTCAGAGAGATTCATGACAGGACGGCATTAAGCCGGTCATTGTTGATAATGATAATAATGATGATGAATGATGATGCTTATAAATGTACTGCTGTTGTCGGTTCTCGTTATCGGAGAAAACGCTTGGATCTGAGAAAATCTCTTGGCGCTTTCCAGGCAGGTGATAAGCTCTGGTAATACCAATACAACTTCGTTATTAATACGACCTATGAAAAAAGGCGTTTTTCATTTCAATATCTTAAGAAGGCTGATTATTATTATATAGGTATGAACATATGGACAACATTCTCTAAGTGGAAGAAGCTGGTCTGCACCTCATTATACAATCTGCCATGCATGTAAGAGATCCAGGCCGGACGATGGAGCCAGATCCGGCATTGTCAAACAAAGCACCTTCAGCTCTCTGAAATAATCACCAGAGTCTGGTCTGGTAATGCCCTATCCAGAACACGCAAAATTAAACAAATGAAAAAGAAATAAATGCAGAATTGGGTATGAAACATAGCAATAAATGGTTAGCGCAAAGAGGACAATAGAGAGCAAGAAAGCGAAAGTGGTTGTAGCTCATGAAACGCCCCGAAAGAGGAAGAGAGGACATGTGGAGAGGAGAATAAAGGAGGGGGAAAGCCAATAGCTAAGTAGATTTACTTTGTGAGTGAGAATGTGCAGATGGCATCGGAGCCTCCAATGGTCCCGGCCTTGGCGTCCAAGGAGGCTGTACTCCGCGTGTACTGGGCCTACGACCTCTGTCATATCTGTGTGTATCCACTCCGCGTTCAGTAGCAGCCTCATTGTGTTGGGCAGTCTGCGTTGGAGGACCGGTTGCGCTAGGGGTAGTAGTCTGATCAGGCCCTTGCTGCTGAGGCATATAACCCCGGCCTGTGACATTTCCTTGATTTGGGAAAAAGCTTTGGTTTAAGGCTCCACAGCTTGTGCATGTGAACTCGATCTTAAAGTTCGTAAGAACAAGAGTTGGCGCAGATGCATGTCCAGGAGGCTGCTGGAATTGCGTGGGAGATTTAGGCCGTCCAGGCGGCCGGGTCGGTACCTGGCTCGGGGTTGGTATGGGATAAGGGGATTGCTGAGAGCTAGGGTGGGGATGTGTAGGGTGACTGATAGATGTTTGTTCTTGTGGGATAGCCGCCTCCAGCGGCTGGTGATGCACTTGAGGTGTGGGTGGTGGTGGTATCGGACCTGGTGGTGCTGGCTGAGGATGCTGTACTGGAGGGAGTGATGGAGGTAGGGGCTGAGCAGGGAGTGTTGGAGGAGGGACGGTTGGGTTACGCTGGGCTTCATTCTGGGGGATTACATTCGGTTGGTGAGGCTCTGGGACCCATCTTTGGCCCGGAACACTACTATAAGCGGAGCTATCGCCCTGCCCGTCTAAAGGAGGTGGCTGACTTTCTTGCCGATCCTCTCCACTAGATGTGTTTGCCCCATCGCTTGCATTCTGCGAGTTGCGCTGTTGTAATCGAATCAGAGCGCGCTGGGCCTGTCTAGTCGATATGTCATAGCCATGATACCGTTTCACCGCGTCCACAATATCCTGTGCCTTGATCTTGCTCCTCATGTCGAAAAGCTTGGGGATTTCACTAAGAAGGAAGCGCACATGGGAAGCCTCGGACCGTGCAGGGGTTTTGGATGAGGATGTCGCATTCCTTTGACAACTATGATTGTCTTGAAGGCTACTGATGTAGGTCGAGTTTTTGTTCGCCCGGCAGACGACGCGAAAAAAGCAGTTGTTCGAGGACCGGCAGCCGATCACCACGCTCTTCTTGTTGCTCCGTGTTACCCGAAGCTCCCAGTGCTGCCTCACCGATATACTTCGTACCAATGCCTTGAAATCCTCAAGCGAGGAGAACCGCTGGCCCACGTGGAGCCCCGAATACAGCTCCGTCATTGCGATCAGGGGCAACGGCGCAAAACGGTCAGCGGAAATTCAGTCCCAAAAGAAGCTTCCATTAGTGAGTCACTCGACGTAAATGGGAGCTAGGAGTTGGAACGGTCGATATCGCATCGTTTGCGTACGAAGAGTCCCTAAGCCTAAAAGAAGAGTGTAGTAGCTGTATGTGAACGCGAACCTGACGACAGGGCATGGGTGAAGGGCTCAATAACGTAATTAGCATCACCATCCAATGAGGATCGTCTAGACCGGGCGCCTAAAAAGCCCGGGCTTTGTAAAGGGGCGATCAAATGTCGACCAAAAGAACAAAAAAGATGAGCGGATCTTCTAGAAAACACAACAGTTTGGGGAAGAGCAGGGGTAAGGAGGAGGTTAAGGCAAGGTAACCAACCCGAGCTACATGGCTCTTTGGGGAGGGGGCAGGGTGGAGTTGGTGAGGAGAAAGAGACAAGGGCAGCAGGCCTATTTCCGCCTAGCGTCGCCTTTCTAGAACGACAGACCAGACCGCTCACCAGTTAACTACTCACCACTCATCCTTTCAACCCACGACCCAACAACAGCCGCGGCCTATTTTTCGGCCACCGATTCAGCCCAGATCCTTTCCTCCTTGCAATTTTTCGCAGAGATACCGCTGTGTACAATATGGCGTCGTATGGAGTTCTTGATCAGTTAGACGAAGGTCGGGCCGTTCCAGATGCACACTTTTTTTCCACCCCCAGCTAACCAATCTTTCTTTTCGGTCCTAGATGCTCTCCATAAGTCGCGCCTTCTAAATGTCGAAGAGAAGCCGTTTAAGCGGATCACGAAACGCCTCCTGAATTCGGGATCCATCATCATTACCCATGCGACCCTTCCAACACCCCCACCCGATGGCGCGGACGAGGAGGCTGCTACGGCAGCGGAGGAGGAGAAGCGAAGGAAGCTGGAGGAATGGCGTCAGTTCCGTGACGATGTAGCCTTAGACTTCGCCGCTTTTGAGGGCAGCATTGCGCGAATCCAATTTCTCCTGACAAGCAACGAAAGGGAGCGCGAGCGGTACAAGGCAGAGAAACTTAGAATTCTCTCAACGATGCAAACAGTGCGTGACAACACAACAGAGTTAAGAGCTCAGTTGGAGGAAGCACAGCGACTCTTGGCCCTACGGAAGAGCTACGATGACTTAACAGACAAAATCACCAGTAATCGACTTCTGAAGCCGCGCGAAGACCAGCAAGCCAATCTACAGAAACTCCAGGCGGAAATTTCAGAGCTAGAGCGAGAAAGCAAGGAGTATGCAATGACTTGGGCAGAACGGCGAGAACAGTTCGGTCGCATTGTGGAAGAGGGTATGCAACTTCGACGGTTGATTCGAGACGAGAAAGAAGAGGTGGAGCGCAGAGAAGGTATGCAAGAGGGCGAGGAGGGTGACGATGGAGATGTTTCCAAAGGGAAACAGAGTGGTGCCAACACTCCTCGTCCTGATTCCGACAGTTTAACTCCCTCCCATCATGGTCAGGAAGAAGCAACTCGATCGCCTCTTCCATTGCATACCGACAAGATTACTACGGGCGCAGCGACGCCCCTCCGCCAAGTAACTATTGCTGACGAAGAAGAGAAGTTGACCCCTCAACAAGAGGACTCCACAATGGTAGATGAAGGTGAGGTGACCGGGGATGAAAGCTCAATGCGGCCTAATGATGATTTAGAGGAAGGAGAGGAGTTGCCGGATGATCACAACGTCGACAAAATGGATACTACGTGAACAAAATATAAATAAAATAAAAGATAACGTACAGACTCTGCAAGCATTCACGGTGTTGGGGTTTAGGCTTATGGCGTTTACATATAGGAGCTTCCTTTTTTTTTTTTTTATGCAAATTCTTAAACTTTTGTTGTGCCTCCTCCATGATTAAATCTTCATCTAATTATTAACAATTGTCCCAAAAGGGGAGTTATATCTCATGAAATCTCTCGCTCAGCAACCCTAGCATTTGCAATGGCGTCCTTTGCAGCATTGATATGCTCAACGTTACTCTCAGGACCTTTTTTCCCCTCCTCAACCTATCAAATCGTATCAGCCACCAACATGATGTTTTCCCTACTTAGATATCCATTCGCAAGTTTAAGAAGACTTACCAGTAAACCATTAAGCTTTGCTATCGCCTCCTCGATCTTCGTTTTCAAGGTTGGGAAGAGATTTTCGGTTTCTTGGACAGCACGGCGCTATGGATTGGAGAAAAAAATATTGAGCATCAGCTATCGGGGATACCTTCCAACTACCTACCTACCTACTTGCACATGCACACACACAACCCACCCAATCATTTAAGTGCAGTCACGTAAGTGTAGGTAAGGTAGGACAAGATGTATACTTAGGATAGGTAGGTGTGGGAATTACATACCTCCTGCTGTAACATGTAGTCTCGGTTCTCATCGTCACTGCTCTCCTGAGCTTCCAGCTTCTGGATTCTGGCTTTCTGACCTTCCAACTCTTTGCGATAGGACTGTTCCTCCTTGACTAGGCGGAGGAGAGATGCAGTGTGGATTTCCAATTGAGAGCGTGGAGCCATGATAAGATTTTCTTTGCCTTTATCTTTAATTTTTTATTTTTTTGTCTTTTCCCCTCTTTATTTGCCTGGATGTCTGGTATTGGTCAGAGCTGTTTTATTGAATAACAACAATAAGTATAATAGCAAACATAAACAAAGTAAGATGGAAGGAATGAGGGGAAAGGCAATGAGTTGGCAATCGAGTAAATAGATATCAAACAAATAGAATTTTTTGTTTGGATAAAATGTTTATATCACTTGCGCATTATACTCGCCCGGCATATGTATGTATATCTATGCCCCTCTTGTGGATACGCATGACACCCCAAATTTACGAGGTGATAAATATTGAAAAGAGTGTTCAAATATTTCATGACTTGCTCTTTTTTTTTTAAAATTTAATTTTTTGCCCTTTCAGAAGAGAAGATAATTACCTTTGATTGCTTCTTTCGTACCTAGTGAGATTGACTGCGGTGGATTTAGGAATTTGATAGCGATGTGATGATGATGATGCTTTATTTCATCACTCACTCCGTAGCCGTTCAAACCCCTCCATCCATATGGTCGGGTATTTTTTTTTTTTGCATTGTTTGACTTCACTGTACACACGTGATGTAATTTTGACGAGCCAATCTATTGTTCCACCCTTTGACTACTTACGGAGTACCTAGGTAGGCTACCACACTACTAATAATTATAAACATATCTCCTAGGCAATGATGTAGCAAGAGGTACGGATCATCACCTTGATAGAGGTGAAAATCTCCCCTGGACGGCAAGGAAAGTCGACCGCCGGTAACCCTAGGCTACCTAGTGTTCGAGTTCTAGGTACACCTTACCCACTACTACCTACCTAGTACCTGCATCTAGATACCTAAGGCCAAAAGCGCTGGGGCAACTGGTGCCCGAGAGAGAGGTAGTGGAGCTCTGGTTCTAACCTATATCAATAATGAAACGAACTGGCACTAAACTATTTGACTCAGCCTTTCGCCAAGTAAAATTACGAAGGAAGGCAGAATCGAACCGGGGCCCGGATTTACTGGATCGAAAAAGCATGGGCTAGTACGTCGCTAAGAGCAGATCTCCTAGTCATCTAGTTTAGCCACCTCGTATATAGTATGTACCTAGGCAGTGAATTCTGTGCCCTGTTGTTTCACTCGATAGCCTAGCCGGGCGCTCTCATGGACCATCCTTCAACCCCGTAGAAATCAGCCTCACACATGAAATAGATCGTCTACTCCTAAATCCCCAACCACACATATACACATCTACACGAGGTTTGACTCACCCGTATTGCCGAGTCTTGGAATTGGAAAGAGAAGAAAGGGCTACTTGGCAGGGCAAGGCTGGGTTGTAGTCCCCCTCAAGTGACTGACTAGTGAGTTCCCATCATGACTGAGCCATGGCGTCGGGGCACAATTTACAACAAGCTAGTATAGAAAAAGTAAACCAAATAAAAAATGACAACAATAACACATAAGTAAATCGAATAAGGAAAAGTCAAACCATGAATAATGTAAATATAATGTCATCGAGTGTCCTTATAAAAACTGGTCGTAACCCCAGACAATTGTCACTATTGATCTCAATCCTTGAGAATATCCCACCACTTCCATTAAATTAAACACACCACTATCGCCAAAATGAGGTACGTAGCTACGTGCTGGAAATACTGAGATATCTTGTTCTGTCTCATATACTTACTCTGGGGTACCTATAGATATGCTATTTCTGAGCCGAGTGAGTACCTGGTGCTCACTGGAGCCGGAATTCCGGACATCCAGATCTGCAAAAAGGCCTGGGTGATGCCATGGCAGAGAGTACGTTATTTCTTTTCGATTAACAGATGGTCCTCCACCCCTAAAGGAAAGAAAGGTTTTCTAAGTGATGTTTTAGTGCTCGAGAATCTCAGTTGTGCCGTATGACTTTTCGCTTAATCTCCAGGCTATGACCATCGAGAAGCTGCAGTTTTCACTGCCGGCAGTCTTTACGATTGGTCCTGAGGATAAACTACCTGCACTTCGAAAATACGCTCTGCTTCTTTCGGGAACAAACTTGCCCAACCAGGCGAATATTAACACACAAGCGGGGAGAAACCATGTTCAGGACATCGTTAAGGGCATCATTGAGGGTGAAACCCGTGTGATTGTCTCTAGCATGACGATGGAGCAAATTTTCAAAGAACGCCAGATTTTCAAGGCGAATGTCATGAGCAATGTGAAAACTGAACTCGCCCAGTTTGGTTTAAAGATGTACGACGGCCTTCTGCTACCTCAAGTGTACAAGCTAAAGCCTTTGACTGACTATGATATAGCTATAATGCCAATGTCAAAGAGCTCCAGGATACTAATGGAAGCGAATACTTTGCTACCCTTAGCCGAAAGGCTCATGAAGATGCTCTCAACCAGGCAAAAGTTGATGTGGCAGAAGCACGCATGAGAGGTGAAATTGGAGAGGCGGAGAAAAAAGGTAAAGCGAAACAGGAGATTTCCAAGGTGGATGCAGATACTGCAGTCTTGGAGACAAAAAGAAAGGCCGAGAAAGCTAAGGCCGACTCGGAGCTCATGAACCGCCAGACCGAGCTGGATGCCCAAGTTCAAATGGCAAGGATCATCGCTCAGCGTGAAACGGAGATGAAGGACGCGGAGCTGAAGAAGGCAGTTGAGTCCAAGCGGGCTGAGACAGAGCTCGAGACCCTGAGAGCCAAGCAAGTGATGAAAAGCAAAGTTGAGCGCGAGTCTGCCCAAGAGAATGCGGACGCTTTGCTTTACACCGAACAGAAGGCTGCAGATGCAAGACTGTATAAGCAGAAGATGGAAGGAGATGCTAACAGTGAGTTTTTCAAGCCCCGGGTGTGACTTTCTCTCAGAATAGAGATACTAACATCTTCTAGCCTACCGTGCGAATAAGGAGGCCGATATTAATAGTACGTTTGCCGAGTCATTAAGTGCATCACGAGTGGTATGGGATATACTGACTTTTTCTAGTGTACCGTGCAAACACGGAAGTTGATGCCAAATGTATGTTTCTCAAGTTCCAGCCTACTTTTTTCTAAAATATGCTGACTTTTTTTTTTTTTGTTTAGCTTATCGTATAAGCAAGGAAGCGGATGTCAATCGTAAGTTTATCAAGGTATATAGTACATCTTTGGTGGGGTGTATTGACTTCTTTTCTAGTCTACCGCGTGAACAAGGAAGCAGATGCTACTAGTAAGTTTGCCAAGCTCTTCAATGCACGATTGATACGACATACTGACATTATCCTAGCTTATCGTGTGAATAAGGAGGCAGATGCCAACCGTAAGTTTGCCTAGTTATTCAGTGCCTCCTTGAGTATTCCTGACCTTTTCTAGTCTACCGTGCGAGCAAGGAGGCCGAGGCAGCATTCGCTATCAAGCAGCGCGAGGCCCAGGGTATAATTGAAATCGCGAAGGCCTACAAGGCAATGGTTGATGCGCTTGGTGGTCCACAAAACTTCCTGCAATTGAAGATGATTGAGAGTAACACTTATGAGAAATTGGCTTTGGCTAATGCAAAGGCCATTCAAGGCCTTCAACCAAAGATCACCACGTGGAATACTGGTGGTAAGTTTTCTTACCCTCTTGAGCATCAGCCCAGTTGCTGACATTTTGGAAAATAGACAACGCTAGTGGCTCTGCAGATGCTCTGGGCCCTATTCGAAATATTTTGCAAGGCCTTCCTCCCCTTCTTTCTACTATCCAGGACCAGACTGGTATCGCTCCTCCATCATGGCTGGCTCAATTACCAGATAATGCGAATTATGTTGATGTCAACAAACTTTCAAAGAACTTGAAGTAAAAGGCTCGCCTTGATCTTCATGGTTTCGATCACTTTTATTTTTATTTATTTTCTTTTGTGTCTTATACTATTCCTGGCTTGTCACTGGGCTCTGTCGCTTAAATTGTTTCGTTTCCTATGTTGCGAAGGCGCTGTTTGTGTGATTCCTGATTTCTTATAGAGGTTAACGTACTAGTTAGTTACTCAATAGATAATGTTTTTTGCTAGCTTCAGCATCTCCTAGATACGCCAATTTCCGTCAAAAATTGTCGAAGCTCATTTATTGCGATCAGACAAGGTAAGGTTTGTGTATGTGTTCCTATAGGGGTTGAACATCTCGAGGCCTTATGATGATATGATTGGCTAGTAAAATCATGTGATGTCGTCATCCGTCCGCAGCTGAGATCGACATCCTCCTATAAAGAATGGGTTGAAATAGTAGATGACACTCGTACATCAATCAAGTTCATGATCTAGACTGATTTTATGTTTCTTTTTGCTAGTCCAAAATGATCTAAGTTAGCCATATGCTTTTTTTCTCATTAAAATTTTAGTCTTCATCCGAAATTACGACAATGCCTCCACCTTCGCTTCTCCAACTCTGCACTGCGGCCGCAATTCGGAACGTGAGATGTAAGTAGTGTTTCTGACTTACTTTTAGGATATTTTGATCTTGTGGAAGTATACTGATATCCATTCTTCCCCAAATCTTAGATCTAAATGACATTGGCAACATCCCTTATTCCCTTGCCCGCCCCTTCCTCCTCAAAATCGAAAGCCCTGAGAAACTTGTAAGTTAATAGCGTCTACCTGTCGACACAGATTAACACTTACTAAATACTTTCTCATAGAGGTCTCTAGAGCTACAATCCCCTCATCTCATGAACGATGACGCCGAACTTTGGCACGAATTTATAAAACGAGATATACCCAGGTGGAACGAATATGAGTTGCCAGAGCAGCCTGATTGTTGGTACGATGTCTACTGCGACCTTAGGGAGCAAGTGCAGAGGGCAGTCGATGAGGACGCAGAGAAACTAAAGATGGCTTTGGACGGGATCAACTCAGAGCGCGAGAAACATAGCGCTAAACTAATCACCGACCGACGCACTGTTCGGCTTCCTCAAGAAAGGCCGACTGTAAAGCAACGATATGCCATGTATGATCGGAAAATGGGCGGTATTAGGCCATCTTTTATTGCCCCTAGGGCTGGAAGTAGCTCCTCCGCCGACCCCTCAGGAAACCATCTGTGGTCCTTTGAGCGTCCCTCTCTTCCACGGGAGCAGAAAAAGAAGAACAACATTTTCGCTGCAAAGAAACGAAACACTGCCCTAGCTATTCCAACAAAACAGCTCAATAATAGAGCTACCCAGGTTAAACAAGCTCCGCGCTCATTGATAGAGGAGCACCGCCGAAGCGAACCGGCCGCTCCTCGAAGAACCGACCCACCAACCCTTAGAGCACCCGGTCGATCAAACTTACAAAAAGCCTCAAACTATCGGGACCAAATCGGTCCAGCAAGTAGCCCATCATTACGAGAACGGGAGGCTAGGCTACGCTCAATAACGATGCGCCATACCTCGGGCTCATCGAATTCATCAAACGATCCATCCTTAACAGTGTCTTCTACCCCGCGTTCGTCTTTGAAAAACACCTCATTGCCACCCGCTAAGTCTATAAAAGAATCCTCACTCTCTGGATGCAAACATCTTTCTCGAACACAGAACGGATCCCCTGAATCCGAACCCAACCCCGAAATAGAAGAGTCGAGGCTGTCCCCTCCGCCACCTCGCCTGGCTCCCATCCGAAAGAGGCCTGCTCCTAGTGTTTTCATTCAACCAAAGAAAAAGAAGGTGATATAATTACCAGTATAGCGCCATTTTTTTTCTTTTTTCTTTCTTTTTTTTTTTTTTTTTTTTTTGAATGACAAGTTCAGCGCATATTTTACTACCTAGCATTAGCGTCCGGCGTACGTGGGTTGCTTTCGTCATTTTGAATTGAACCTTTTCCTCCTCCCGCTTTTTACTTATAAATGGTTTATATATTCCTCTTCTCACTTTGCTTCTGAAGACGCTGTTCAAACCGAAAACTTTACAATTTCTCGTCACGGATCTTTCTAAGGTTGAAAAAGATATACCCCACAGGCGGTGTTCACATGGCGAAATGGTTCAAATTACTATATTTCATGGCGTTTATGCGTACGACTCTTATCACTCGAATATACTTGCTATAATCAACATATTTGCTTATTACTGAGCGAATATAGTTATGCTTAAGAAATTTCTCCACTCTCTTTCCTCTTTTACTTTTCCTTTCACGCTTTTTTTTATATATATAAAAAAAAAAGGAAAAGAAAAAAAGGCTATATTTCCATCATGGAGTGTGTATTAAATAGGGATTGTCATTACTGCATTGCTAATAACACATAGGATGCGAGAGTTGATATGGGAGAACAGTGGAGTGGATACCACTTCGAACTCAAAATATCAACAGGATGATGGTAGGTAGGCATAGTTTCAGGACTTGGGTTGGAAAAGGAGGGGGCTTCCCCCCCCCCTCCCCATTCTTAATCCTTGTTCACAGGGTGTGGAGAAATGGCCCAGTTCCTCATGTATCACTGAGATATGATAGGATACATGTGAAAAAGAAAAGAAATGACTCCAAGCTGCCTCCTTTGTTGACACCGAGCATCACTCTTTGTTATGCCAACCACGACATCCACCTCACTAACCTTTCCATCCGCTGCCCTTCAAAAGTAATCGAAATGTTTCCAAACGTCGCTAGTCTAGCTCCGGTATCGAGTAATCATTGCTCAAGGTGAAATAGATAGATGGGAGAGGTACAGGACATGACAGGGTGTTTACAAAGCGGAGCAACCGCCCCGGAGGGCAAGGACAAGATGTAGCGTTGCGCCACCCTCAAGGTTGTATTCTGCTGCAGTTTTATCATCGGCCCTATGAACCAAGAGAGAAAGTTGGTGAGTCATTAATCAAGCGGGCTGAAGAAAGGTCGGTGCGTACATTTGCTTTCCACCGAAAATCAACCGCTGTTGAACAGGTGGGATTCCCTCTTTCTCTTCGACGCGCTCCTTTATCCGCGATACCTGCATTAGACAGATAGTTTAGTGACTATTGATATGTTCATCATGATTATACATAGTGTATTGTGCCAGGTGTATATAAGAGGGGGTCGCTGCGGGGAAGGGGAAAGAAATACTTTGTAGTCGGGCTCGATATCCAGCTCGATCTCCTTTCCGGTAAGCGTCCGAACTCTAGTTCAAGCAGCGAATATCAGCACTCAGTTCAGCAAGGTGTTAAAACTTGCGCATCGTAGGTAAAGTCCATGGCTTGCAAATGATGCAACACCGGGCGCCTGGACAATGAAGAAGAGAAACCCCTCACTTGATCAACATTTTTGACTTGAGTCACTAAGTTCTAGATTTTCGTTTTGAGTTCTTTTTTTAAATTATTTTTTCCTGAGAAAGGCGGTAATAATCGGATGCGTCAAGAAGAGGAGGAAACAAGGTGAAATTGAGGAGAAGAAGTACCCTTGAGGAGAGAGATGGTGACGGAAAGCTTCGCCGTAGCGGGGTTTTGAGTGGGGCTTAGATTAACAAAATAATTGTAATCTTTGTATGATGGAAATACTAATGAACTAATGACTGCCTATGCTAGGTACCCAAGCTCTCGGCCTGATGGCCTCTCAATTAACTAAACAATGAGGTTTAGGATTTAGTAGTGGTTAGAAAAGGTTTCTTTGGGAATTTCCAAGGTCTCACTATTTTTGTAAAGCTTGATTACCATTTAGGTACTACCTAGGCATGCATGCAGGTAGGAAAGTAAAAACAAATATATATTTATTCACATTGCATTCCTGCCCGGTAGCCATATATATATGTACCTCAGGCTATTAACCAGCCAATTCCGCCAGCCTATTAACTCTTCTTCACATCCACGAAGGACATACTTATAATTATCTACAATGACTAGAACCTCTCCCACATTCCCTTCCTCACAAAACGTGAATCCATTCGATCAACTGATATCGGAAACTCAAGGCGACCCGGTATTTGTCCTCTCTAGAATATATACACATATTTTTTTCCCCTTAATTCACATACGACTTAGCCCGATTATAACCTATTCTCATCAATTCAATATTCATACAGAACAAAATCCAAGGCCATTATGAAACCCACCGGTCCAACCGGAATGCCCGATTCAAGAATGAACTTCTTCACCCCAATTTTACCGGCTGGAAAGTAGACGAGATCCTCCGAAAACTTCAGAGCCAGACCGCTACAACGAGCCCCATCATCGGTAATGGCGACGATGAAACTCAAAGCAAAAGCCAATTTACCGATCATCGCCATAACCTAACATTCTACGCCCGCCCACCTCAGCACGTTAAGGAACTGGTGGCTGAAATTCAGCAGGAGATTAAGGATGTTGCTCCGAGTGGGTGTTCCCCTTCCCTCTCTTTCTCTTTGTCCCTATCGCCTATATGTTTGCCCTTTAGTCCAAAGGGTCTACTGAGGTAAAGTAAAAGTTAAACGATACCCGGGTGTTCGGGCAAATATACAACAAAGTACCCATGTACTAAGGTGTTTACGATAAATTAAACTACTGCAGGTCTTTGGTTCACACCGATTGATTCTCTTCACATAACCACAATCGAAATAACCAGTTCCCGAACTAAGCCGGAGATCGATGCCCTGGTCTCTCACATGCTCAAGAGTGGTGTCGCTTCAAAACTAGTAGACTACACATTAAGTCACCGCGCCCGTTTAGTTAGACCGATTGTGAGCTACGATGCCTCTGCGATGGCTGTGAGTTTTGTTCCAGCAGCAGGTGAACCGGTGTACCACCGCAGCGAAGAGGGTGCAGCGGGTGGTGGTGATGATGAATACACCTATCACCATCTACGACGGGACCTTGCAGCCCATGTAATGGAGAGCGGGATACATTTGACAGCGAGGTATACGGTGCCTTCGGCACATGTCACGATTGCGCGTTTTGTTACACAGGATGAATTCCTGTTAAAGGATGGTGGTGTCGATGGAGAGCGAGTGGCTGCTTTGGTGGAGAAGATAGAGAGTGTTAATAAGATGCTCCAGTGCAAGTATTGGCCGCGGAATGATGGGACGGTGCATCGGAGAGGGGAGTGGGTGGTTGGACATGAGGAAGGATTGGAGTTTTGTAAAGGGACATCTTGGTATGGAGGTGGAGAGAAGGTTCTTGTTGGGAAGGGGTGGATATGATTTTTTATTTTTTTATTTAGAGGAATGCATTTTAACATAGATATGCCTTCACCTATTTATAACCGAGTAAATAATTAATATAGGCTCATCACAAACTGGAAAGTAAACAACCAACACTGAAACAAAAATTCTTTTGGTGGGTAATTGTTCTGCCTTAGGCATGAGTAAATATTGTCTTGGCATAACCTAAACTGGTTAGTTCGTAACCTCCAAATAGGGCCCGGGCTAAGCGAAACGAAATCCCACAACCCACGGCCAACCCGACTCGATCTTCCCCGACAAGAGACAATCAACGACCAGCAACTCGCGATCCGGCCAAATCAGTCAAAATGGTAAGAAATAAAACCTTTCGTGAAATTGAATTCCTGTTGTTCAGTTTTCCTGGAAATCGGAGAAAAATATGTGATTCGAGAAGTCGGTTGTGCATTGCGATCAAAAGCCAAGTTTTTCTTCTATGGCGCCCTCAACCTCCCACCCGGATAATGAAGCACGATGACGAACGGAAACCCTCTCCTCCCATTTTTGAATTACAATGCGAACCTTTATCGGAAACTTGTCGAGAGAACTTGAAATAAGTTGACCCTTTTTCATGGGAAGAAATGGTGAAAGACGACGAAGGGAGAGGGCCGAAGACGAAGGAAAGACGCTCGACAATATATTATTTTCCGATACTCAGCGAGGATTCGAGGGAGCCAAGCGCACGATCGGATGATGCCAACTTTTTCGTTTCCATATAACTTTTCAGTCATGGTGAATTCGATGTCCCACGATGCAATGCGTCATGGATCCGAATCATGCGGGGAGGGGTTTCTTTTACTTCTCATGAATCGATATTTTCTCCGATGACCGAAAAACAGATCTCCTGAATCAAGCGAAAAATAAGAATTTAGAGAGAAGTTGTGGATGCTGATTGTGTATTCTTCGCCAGGTCAACGTTCCCAAAACCCGCCGGACGTTCTGCAAGTCCAAGGAGTGCCACAAGCACACCCAGCACAAGGTTACCCAGTACAAGGCTGGAAAGGTGATTCCACCTCGATTTCCGATTCAAGGATGACCCCCCAACTGATTCGGATGTGATAATATAGGCCTCTCTGTTCGCCCAGGGTAAGCGCCGTTACGACCGTAAGCAGAGCGGTTACGGTGGTCAGACCAAGCCTGTCTTCCACAAGAAGGCTAAGACCACCAAGAAGGTTGTCCTGCGTCTGGAGTGCACTGCCTGCAAGGCCAAGAAGCAGTTGGCTCTGAAGCGTTGCAAGCACTTCGAGTTGGGGTACGTGTTTTGTTTATTTTTTGTTGCCTTTCTACCAACTTGATCTTGGAAATACTAATGGATATTCGTTTCAATAGTGGTGACAAGAAGACCAAGGGTGCTGCTCTTGTCTTCTAAATTTTGCGATTTCCTTGTTCGGCTCTGGGTTTCCTGCATTGCACAATGTTACTGGCAATGGAAAAATGGATTAGGATTTCATATTTAGAATAAAAAAACAAAAGAATATATGGCCTCCTAGCTGATCGGGTCTCTTGACGAATTTTATTACCTTGTTGATGACTGTAGACTTTCATTTTCTCCTCGTAATTAGCTATCATATCTTGGCTTATTCTGGTCAGTCTGGAACCCTGATCATTATACAATAGAGTGTGAGTCCACCCTGACACTTTCAGACACTTCTTTTTTTATTTTATGTATGTTCAGATATACTGTACCAATAATAGCGAGCTCCAGAATAACTCCTAATGATGTGATTGTATATGTATGGTACCCAACCATCAGATGGCTAGGTAGTATATAATATATTCTAATATCTATAATCTACCTAGGTAAGTAAGTAAGTATAATGCTGGCATGAGTAAGTGAGTCAGCCTATTAATTCATCTCTCCTCCAGGTGCTTTCCTTTTTGGATCCAGCAACATTGATGAATAAAGTCATTTTCTATCATGGTACTCAGACTTAAAATATCTAAAATCCAACTCATCTGTGATATATTCAATAACAATTAAAATATAACTTATCTAGCATGTAACTTATCTAGATAGGGCAGCTGAATGTAGTTAACAGGCAGTCAGTTTATTATATTCACTTCAACCAACCTACTTACAGGGGTGCAATAGTGCTAGAGCTCCACAAATTCATCCTGGACCATGACCCTCTTCTCGCACCTCTGATACTCAAACCTCTTTATAATTACCTTCTAGGGGAAAAAAAAAGACCCTTATTATACCTAGATGGGATTGTCATAGTTCTGTGGGATGAATTTAACTTTCATGTAAGTATATACAACATTTGGAAGAACTCTTATCTCTATCAGTGGGTCAAAAAAAGACAATCAATCAAAAGAGGATTTGCTACCTAGGGAACAGGAAGATAGGGATGGTAAAGAATTACAATCAGTAAGGATGCCATACTACCTTCCTATCTAGGTTCTGGCAAAGCTAGGCTGACACAGCTAGTTTATATATAAACGTCGTAATAAGTAGAGCCCTTGACAATACCCCCTAAGATTATAATTAAATTATTAATTAACTATAGGGCTGGATCACGTAAAGTGAATATAGAGTTATAGCCATCTACAGTATTTAATAGAATCTATAATAAACTATGTTACTTCCTTACTCTTAACTAGAGATGTGTGATCGCAGCAGTTCACAGAGATCACATGATGTGGATTGAGAGGAAAACGAGCGAGCGAATACCGCGGCCGAATGAAGCATTCATATCGATTTCGCCATACCGAGCGTAATGTCGGCATTGGGTGAATTCTGTGGGTGACGGGCTATAAAGCCAGCCGCCTCCCCCGGCTCTGCAGCGTACGACGACCCGAATAGGAATTTGCCATGATTTCTATTCGGACGCCTCCCTCCTTAGTTAGCCGAGTCGTTAAATGAAAATTTTATACCAAAGGAGAACCCTCGTAAGTCCTTGTCAAGTCAGATACTACCCCGTAACGGAGGACCAGATCTTTACTGTTATAGAAATCCTCACCTACCCCGACGGATTTCTTACCCACCAGCTAGTTCACTCCCGTTGTGGGGTAATTCTCAACCTCTGTTGACAACAGCTGGATTTGTACCATGACTTATCCACCGTGACTGGTCATACTATAGGAGAGTGCCGTGCAGACAAACAATCTATCACTGAGGCCAAAAGACCCTAAGGACCAGCCGCAGCGCTGGTCAAACCGGAACCCTCCTTGATATTGGACTCGGTGGCATAGCCGCGCGTCGTGACGTAACTATATCTTTTAATTTTTCCACTCGGAGTCTGGAGTAGCTGCTAAATCACAGAATCCAAGGGCTTCTCCCGTCTCAGATCAGTCGGCTGAATACGACTTTCTCCTCATTTTGTCCCGGTACTCTTAGCTCGCGATTGGACGACTTGAACCGCAATTATGGGCCCAGGACGAAGCTAACGAGCACAAGATCAACGACCCCGAATTGAGACTTCTTTTTTTTTCCATGATGATCTGGGTTTCGGGCAATGCTGTTCGTCCCTGGCTACCGTTGAGCCAATGTGACTGTGATTATTGCACTATACTGTTAACGAGGAAACGGACATGCACTCCCCCTGGTTTACAAGCATGGTTCTTGGCTGGCAATGAGAACGGGTGAAACAGCATCGTGACAAGCCTTCCAAGTGGCCCGCTAGATCCATTAGCTTGGACCTGAAGTGGTCCTTTGCCCCTGAAGGAAATACTACATCATCCACAGTCCCTCCTCCAAACGGCATTGTCGACCGGAGATCATTTGCGGAGCACTTTTGCATTTGCCACTCGGAATCTGGGGTCAACGTTTGTTTCCCCAATGTGCACCAGTCATGCATAGGCATGCGAACGTCCGTCAGACTGGGCCCAATCTATTTGCAGACCACTCATAGAGCTTTGTTCATGTGCTACTCGACCACAAGAGATCACCTCGGTTTCAGCGTCCTTTCGAAGCTCATGTGAGACCTTACCTCCAGGACATGAGGGTGTACATCCCTTATAAAAGTCCCCTCCAGCCCCTGGTGGAATTGCAAATTTCTGTGCAGTCACTTTCCCTACCTTAACTCCCAAATCTCCTGCAAAAAATATACTATCTCATCACCCTATCCTCTCAACAAGCAAAAATGAAGTTTAGCACCCTCTTCCACTTCGCTCTTGCCGCGACCTCTGTCCTGGCCGCCCCGGCCCCGGCCCTCATTGAGGACCTTGAGATCCGTGAACCCATCGCCCTTGAAGAGCGCGCCAACCCCGTTCTCGATATCATCGCTGGCATCTCCGCCAAGGTGACCGCTCTCAACACTGCTATCGTCAACTGGAACGGCGGCGACATCTCCAAGGTTACCGCGGCTTCCAACGCCCTGATCACAACCATCAACAAGGGCACCACCGCCATCAAGAACGGGCCTGAACTCAACAACGCCGAAGCTCTTGCTCTGACTCAACCCGTCCAGGCCCTGACCAAGAAGGTCGAGACCGCTGTCAACAACCTCATCAAGAAGAAGGCCAAGGTGGTGAGCTCCGGCCACATTGCTGTCGCTAGAACCGCTCTGCAGAGGCAAAAGGTCGCTGCCACCAATCTCTCCAATGCTATTTCCAACAAGGTCCCTGCTACCCTGAAAGCTATTGCCGCTCAGTTATCTTCCGGTATTATCAAGGCCATCCAGAAGGGTATCAATGCATACAAGACGGCGTAAAATACATTAGCCACTAGGCCCAATCGATCATGGATGTCGTCGGGTTAGAGATCGGATATATAAATAGAAAAAGAAACTACAGGGTGCCTAATGTTCAAGACAAAGCCCCAAGGCAGCTACATTGAGACTTGGCAAATGTGTATATAGAGATAAATATATATCATTAGAGTGGAAGGATCCGAGTATTAATGTCAAGAGAGTAATTAATTGTCATATTGGAAGTTGTGGCTCAGACGAAGAACATTTAGGTAATTGACCAGCTCTCTCTTGCCAAGTGCAAGAGGGGAAGTCTTTATTGGTTTACTGATCTCGGCAAAAATGCCATATTTCCAGGAGAAAAGCTCTCGGGGCCGAAAGAGGATACAAAACTCATTGGCTGAGGGTAACTGGTGTTTCGTGTTCGCCGCATCCCTCGGTTCTCACTTCCTAAAATCTTCAGGCGCCTGGAATGAGGCGTACTGCATAGCCCTAAGACATACTCAAAAAAAAGGGTCTTCGCCAACCCTGAGCGGAACAATGAAGACGCCATTGTCTTGGGCACAGCCTCTGGGCGCTCTTTCGATGCAGAGCTGAAGGTCATTCTCCGCAGCAGGAGTTACATGTGCTGCTGCTGAACAGAGAATATCAATGTCACCACGCCCCCCATCCCTCCCCTCTTGCCTGTCTCCCTTCTGTCAGCCCGCCTACCAAATTCTCTTCTCCTTCCCCCTCATCTCCCAATACGATGAACATCATCAGGCTTTCTCTCCTTGTGTCCGCCATGGCTGGTCTCCAGCTCGCCCAGGCTGAGGCCCTTGCTGCCATGGCCCGCGTCACTCAGGGCCCAAGCCTTGACTTTCTCCGTCCTCGCCAGGATATCTGCCCCCCCGGTGGCTACACGATGTGTGCAGACGGCAACGGCTGCTGCGAACTCGGAGCCCCCTGCACCACAATCCGGGGTGAGCCCGCCTGCGACTCGCCCTGCAATGGCAGTCCATGCGGTGAAGCGGGTCTCTGCTGCGAGTATACCTGCTCGACCTCCGCCGGGGCCGCCATCTGTGTCTTCAGTAGCTCGACCTTTGACTTTGATTTCCCGTCGCTCACCTTCGACGAGACCTCCATCAGCATCCCCACCAATGTCATCGATCCAACTGCTACGCCTGGTGTCGACGATACAACCACCCCGGGGGATAGGCCCACTGTTGCGGGCACGAGCAAGCCACCGCTCCCGACCACGACGCAAGGTTCTTCCGATTCGGGCTCAGGTGATAGCGTTCAGGATATGGCACCATCGGTGTCAGTGGATATGAAAGCTTGGGCTATCCTGGGAGTGGGGTTGTTCGGAGCCCTCGTCGTCTACCTGTAAACTCTAAGGAAGCTCGCTGTTCTTGATGATTCATTTCATGGCCGTGGGTCACTTGTTTCGAGATTTTGCACTCACGAATTCCTGTTCCTGCTCCTGTGAGATGTGTGTGCCCCTAGTTTTATCTCTCTAGCTAGCTCGTTCAACTCAAGCCACATATTTAAATATTATGGAATACCTGCTATGGAATACCTGCTTTAAGATGATATTTCCTCTTTTTTTTTGGTTCTAAAAGTCATCGACTAATCGGCCGTTCTCAGAAGTTAGATATCTATCTATCCCACTTGAACGCATCTTCGCGACCATCCCAAATTTGGTCTGTTGAGGCAACAACATTTTCACAGGTCCCAGTTTCATGATGAAATTGATTGCCCCGATCATTTCCAGTCACCCCTGATCCAAGCTCGTATGGAGCCCTCTCATAGGCCAGGACGGCACAGTCTGTCTTTATGACCGTCCTAGGAATCTCGTATTCGGCTCTTGGCAGCCTCCATAACATCCGGACTCTAAGCTTCTCCCCCTCGAACACATAAAGAAGCGAGATTCCCCCCTCAATCAGTTTTTGGTATCTCAATTCAACGGGTCTAAGCTCCCACACACCCATCCGCGATGTCCTGGATCTCGCAAGCCACCGTCGTCGGCTCTCTCCTTCTGGCCCTGCCAGGATGGACTCTCGCACAATCATCATCATCATCAACAACATCAACAATAACGACGACTGCTCCAGACACCCAAATCACCCCCGCTCCATCCGAGTCAGTTGCGAGTGGGAATGGTGCGACGATGCTTCGACCGTCAAGCGGCGAAATCGTCACAGCCGGCCAGATGTACACAGTCCGATGGACGCCGCCACCACCTGGTCCGTTGGCGATAGAAGTATACACCAGCGAGGTCGCAGTTAGCGACTTGATTCCCAGCAGAGAGGGATGCGACGGATGGCTGGTCAACACGGATTGTGATAAATTCAACATGACTCTCGCGAGCGGGTCGACTAGCTACGGTACGTATACCTTACCCTCTCTTCCATTCTCCAATTTACGGGGGCGAGCGACAGTGATATATATATGTATGTTGTTTCCTGGTCCCCTGGGACTAATTTTACGCGACATATATATACAGTGTGGAACCTGACCAGCCCGTTCGGATACTACCTCTTCGACTACACCGGCGAGGCCCAGGTGCGGCTGGGCGTGTACGTGGACAATCTCTCATACGGGGATATGCCTAGCGAAGATGCGCCGTGGTACGCGGAGTCGGAATTCACGATCAGGGAGCCTGAGAGTAGTGATTATTGGACGGTGTCTTATGGGACGGCAACCAGCCTTCCGACTACGACTACGACTGCGACTACGACTCCAACTGGGACTGGAACTGACGCTGTGACGGACGCGGCTGTGGCTCTGGGCATGCGCGGGAGGTGGACAGTGACAGTGGGTGTGTGGGCGATGCTTGTGCTGTGCATTCAACAACAACCATTTTTTTAAAAAACATTAATATGGCGCCGACAACGGAGCACTCACTTACTGTTATTCCATTCCCTGTAATTTTAGAACTACCCTCTGATACCTGTGGAGAAGAAGAAATTTCCTTATCCCGTTGATGTTAATGTTAATGTTACTACTATCCTTAGCAGGCCCCCACAGAAACAGTTCTTCCTGCGTTCGTGGGACTGGTAGGTACATATGTCTACCTACTTGTAATTGAATTCCGCCTCTCGCGCCATAGCATAGCAAGCAGTACCAGGTAGGTTACCTTAGTACCTAAGGTAGGCTTAGGTAGGCTTAGGTAGGTAGCTCAACTCGGATCTTCCATGATTGTTCCAAGTTGAGCTCATTCGTCCCAATTCGTCCCCATAATTCCCTTTCCCTGATGGTACCTTACCTTACCTGCCTGATACAACCAAACAACCAAGTACTAATCAATCAAATGATGCCAGCCCACAACACACAACACCTGTCCGTCTGTGGCTACCTACCATGGCACTCATATATCCCTCCCCAAAAGGGAATTAATTAATGGAACATACCTAGTGACATGATCCCTGCTGGATCCCTGGATCCCTGACTGACTTGGCTTGGTAGCCTTTTTTTTTTTTTTTTTGATGTACAGTAGATACAGTACCTACGCTACCTTACCTTACCTACCTACAACCAACCAACCCTTGCCTGACAGCTTAGACTTGGAACTCAAATTGGGAGGAAGTCGACGAACGACAAGGCCCCGTCAAGAAAAGAAGGATGGCTAAATCGACAAACGGAAATGGCCCCATTATTCTCTGGTGTGTATATCATTTTTTTTTTTTTTTTTCTTGGGTGTGGTCTGGTGTGGATATCAAGAGTCCCATTACCTACCTTACTTATATCTACATTCAAGCTAGCTAGCTATCCAGCCAGCCTATAGTTGAAAATCTGGTCTTCATCTATGTGAAGCCACAGCCAACAGCCACTTAAGTACAGATGGGGGGCAGTAGAATGAGCTAGGATAAACTAGGACACCAGGGAAAAAAAAAAAAAATACTGCTCTCCAAGTCCCGAGTCTCCACCGACGATTAACACTGCTGCTTTGGCATTCAACTGGACATCGCCAGCCACACCACCAGCAGCCGGCGCCATAAAGGCAAAGAAAGCTTTTCCCGTCTCAGCCAGCCGCCTTGCCGTTTTCGAAGCGCTGCTGCGATCTCCATGTAAGACTCAACGGTAGCGCGGATTGGCTGTCGAACTCCGTCAGGGAGCTGGTCTATG
The DNA here is from genome assembly GCA_027569155.1 of Aspergillus haitiensis. Lineage (NCBI taxonomy): Eukaryota > Fungi > Ascomycota > Eurotiomycetes > Eurotiales > Aspergillaceae > Aspergillus > Aspergillus haitiensis. Next base: position 648,744 of record JAPDEO010000009.1, on the reverse strand, counting down.
CTGGCGACAGATCGTTGGTAATAGTGGTCGGCGTGGGCGAGCATTTTCTGTTGCATCAGATGAGCTTTGGGCGATGTAGGACACTCGATGAGTTCAGCAGGGGTCAATCCAATTTCCGCAAGCCACGACGCTGGGATATAGACCCGCTGGATCGCTGCATCCCGTACGATATCTCGGGCGATATTCACGCACTGGAGGGCCTTTCCCATGTCGGCTCCGGCTCTGGTCAAATCGATGAGGTGATTTGGAGGGTAGATAGGTACATTATGGTAGTGGTAGTGGTAGACGAGCTCCAGGAGAAGCGTCGCTATAGTCCCCGCCACTCGATACGCGTAGAGATCTAGGTCGGCTTCCGTGCGAATTGGGGACTGACCTTCCTGAAGGTTAAATAAGAGATCTGTCTCGAACCCCTTCATTAAATCAAAAAGAGCTTCTTTCGGCAGGCGCTGGAGGGGTAGAAGGCTGATGGTCGATCGCAAGTCGTTGAGTTTATCGGATTCTAGACACAACGGAGCCTTTCTTGGTTGGGTTAAGTTATTGCACCTAATGTTGAGCTCGTTCAAACAACAGTCGATCCAGTATCGTGCACTGTGGGTTTCACCAGGGTTATCAACCAGATTGTCCATGACCCGACAAAACGAGTACCTAAGAGAGAGAGTTGCATAAGCGAAGCGAAGTGGAAGGAAGAAGGGAGGTAGGTGATTGTTCTCACAACAATATTAAATCTATACGCAGGTTTCCTTGAAACAGCGCACTGCCAATAAACATACTCTGACTGCTCGCTTGCAAACGAGTCAATGCCTGTGAAAGTTGACTGACAGTATCGGTATTGCATCTTCGAGGCTGGTTGATGAAGCTTGCCAAAGCGGAACGGAGAGAAACCTTTGTGTGGGGGGGCTTTTTTGAAACAAGGATCTGATATTCTTCCAATACAAGAACGTAGTCAAAGCTCACAAGGCCCCCAACAAGCATGACATTTGTGAGAAAAAAGAATGTGGCTTCCCTACGACACCTCATGTTCAGCAAAGCAAAATAAATATTGAACAAGCTACCGACTTACTCGATTTCAAGCCCTCTCCACAACTGATAATCCAGCTTAGTGCCTGGTTCAATCGCCCAGTAGCCAGCGCTGATGGCATTTGCATCCGCGATCCACAGGAACAGCGTAGGCAAGCAAATGGGGAACAGCAACACCTTCCATGGGAGATTTGTGATGAATGTATAGGACACCGACCTTCCGACATTGTGGGGATCAGCAAGAGGTAAATAACGGCAGAACGTAGTCGCCTAGCGTACCATTGGAGCATCAAAACGGGTGAAGCCCAGATTAGGATAAGGCCAAGGTATGTCACGTTTTTAGAGGATTGAAGACAGCCAATTCCAGTTAGAAACAAGGAGAGCAGCGCAGCTTGTCCAAGATCTCGGATTTGCGACGCCCTTGAGCTTATCCGCAGATACGCAGGAAGTACGAGCGGCTTGCACACAATGCAATAAAGCACGGTAGTGATATATGTTTGGATAATGAAGAAGAACACTTCTTCGAGCGGGATGCTGTAGATCGTGAGGCCTACCACAGCGGTAGGTGGGTATGACCAGATCTTATTGCGGATCAGGTAAGAGTCCCAGGGGATTGTTGCCACAACAGCTATCTGTTCGAAATCATGTTAGTGTTTTATGGCCTTGATATCGAGATGGCATGACTGCTAGCCTACAATACTCAGGGTACATATTCTGTAAAAATCCCTCCGGGTGAAGAATGGCCCGTACGCAATGGTGAGTATTCCAGCTAAAGGAATCGTATAGGTGCAATGACTGATTGAAGGTTAGATTCGTTTTCTTACTGAGATCAAGGGAAGACGCTGTCATTGCTATTCTCACAACATAAGGTAATCTACACCCATTGTGAATGATATTGAACTTCTGAATGCTTTTTTTTTGAGATGCGTGATTACCGAGTCATCTTATGCATCTGCCATCATTTGTACTCCCTCTCGAGGGGAGTGTGCTGCAGCCACACCGGTTAGGCTAATGCCACACCCACTCTTCTGGAGAAGATCGTCTTTTGGCCGGTATATATCTAATAGCCTGAAGATAAAATTATCACTTTGCAGATATCCCAGAGTGTTGGAACCAAGCCAATGGTTAGAGTCGACACCATGGTAAGAGCAAACATGATAACAGTCAGAATCAACACCACTATCAACTACTTAAGTAAGGTAGACATCCTGGAGAATTTTCTTCTCCCTGGCCCTGAATATTATTGTGAGGGCAATCTAGCTACCCAACAATTGAGATAATTAAGATACTGATTAGGGGTTGTGGGTGATGGGTTATACGATTGAAGGCCTGGGGCTCTAATAGTAGTTAGTAAACATGTGCAAAAAGGTGTGGCATTAGCCTGGCCGCTGTGGTTGTAGCCAAGGCCCCCCCCCCCCACACCTCTCACAAAGAAGAGGTGAATATACGCAAGGGTTGAATCTAATAGTTCTAATAAAATATACAAATCTCAAAAGTTTATTTTCTTGCATCAGCTCCAACTTGACTATTTTAACATCGAAGAGAAAGTTGTATCTTGGGTCTGATTTCTTGCGATTTACACTCAACCTGATTTGTATTGCATGCAATAACGCAATCAAATAACAGCATGGAACCGGAGTCGTCTACACGGAAACATAGGCGAGTATGGCCCTCTGACATGCTCGAGTGCGTATGCTAACAAATCACGTACGTCCTAGCTACTTGAGTGGCAACTTTGCTCCGGTGGTCAAGACCGTCCCTCTTGAACCGTGTCAGTATGTTGGAGTTATCCCTGAGGAGCTCCGTGGTGGGCAGTATGTCCGCAACTCAAGCAACCCTGTCATAAATCATGACCTCAGTCGTGAAGCCCATTGGTTCGATGGCGACGGGCTACTGGTTGGCGTCTATTTTCGATCACTGCCAAACGGTGGCCCTATCCAACCGGAGTTTGTAAGCGCTTTCGCCATTACAGACGTGTATCAAGCGGCGGCGACAAACCCTGGGTTGAGTGAACCAATCCCGCCAAGTATTGCTACGTTCTTGAATCCGAAGGCTACCGCAAGGGGGTTCTTACGGAAGATTGGGAGCCTGGTTAGGATCATTGCTGGGTCTTACATGGGAGGCAATCGTCCTCCGATTGAGAGAATCGGTGTAGCCAACACGAATATCATATATCACAATGGCCGCGCACTGGCCTTGGGCGAGAGTGGGCCACCGTTGAGGATCACCCTCCCAGATCTACGAACTGTCGGCTGGTTCAATGGCATATTCGCGCGAGGGGAGCCCGTAACGGGTGCCCCGAAACATGGGTTTGGAGGTTCTAGCATGCTGAGATTGTTTCGAGAGATGACGACTGCACACGTAAGTCACCGTTTTTGATTTTTTCATCCGTCGCTCTTTAGTGGTCAAAAGGCCCGGACTAAGGCAACTAGGGAGGCAGCCTCGCGTCGATCCGCATACGCAGGAATTAATTCTTTTTCATTCAACATTTATAGCTCCCTATGTAACATACTCCGTGATTCCTAAAGGAGGAATATCTCCGGGCTCCTCTCATGGCTTCCTCAACTTGCCGGTCCCGGGAATTTCCTCTCCCAAGCTCATGCACGATTTTGGCGTATCGCGAGAGTACACCGTCATTATCGATTTGCCGATAACCTTATCACTTACCAACTTACTCCGCGATAGATGTGTGCTCGAGTACCACCCAGGGGAGAGAACCAGATTCGGTATCTTCCCGCGACATACTCCGCATAATATCCGGTGGTTCGAGACCGATGCGTGTTGTATCTTCCATACAGTCAATTCCTGGGATACTCTGGGCAACCCACGAAAGGGGGATGCTCCCTTGTCCGTGACGTATGTGAATATGCTTGTCTGTCGGATGACTCACCCGTACTTCGTTTTCACTGCAGCTGATTTGGACCCGATGCCGCCAGTCAGTGAAGAGGAGCAAAGTAACCTGCAATGCCGATTATACTATTACCAATTTAGCTTGAACATGCCTTGGAACACAATCGCAAATCAGTGGGCCCTCTCCGCCATCCATTTTGAGTTTCCACATGTACCTAGGCACCTGACCGGATCAGTTTCGCGCTATGTGTACGGATGTTCTACCACAGAAGGATCACTTGGGACCGCGTTGGGCAAAGCGGTCAAAATTGACTGCCTGGTCAAGATAAATGCGAGCCATTTGATCGAAGCTGGGCTGCAACGCCCCCCTGAGCCAGTGTCCGGCGCTGTGGACAACCGAAATCTACAGGACGTTCTCGCCAGTGGGGACCCTGATGATCCGATCCAGATATTTCGAATGAAGCCGGGATGGTATGCCCATGAATGCTCCTTTGTAGGCCGAAAGTCAGCGAGGAGTGAGGACGACGGGTATCTCTTAACTTTTGTTTTTGATGAATCACAGTTGAATAGTCAGGGCGATGCCATAGAGGGTGCATGTAGTGAACTGTGGATCCTTGATGCCAAAAGTATGCAAGCGGTCGTGGGGCGAATTCTGCTCCCTCATCGCGTACCATACGGGTTACATGGGGATTGGTTTACGGCGGATGAAATCGAGGATCAGCAACCGGTTGAAGCGTATCGCACAGTAACAAGCGCTAGATTTGAATAGCTCACCAACTAAGTATTCCCACTTGCAGTTATTACCCATAAATTGCTGCTCCTGTTTAGAAAGTAATTTAAAGCTTCCATGCACTACGAGTTTTTAAATTTCTGCGGAGTGCTAGCTCAGGCTTGCCGTAACCAGCTAGGGGGACACAAACACAATACAGATGATGAAGCCACGGTTGAGCTGCCCGAGCAATTACATATTATCCGACAATCCAGAGCCACAAAACGCCTGGAAAGCAAGGGATGTTTTTTTTGGGAGCACTATCCCCAATCTGTCCGGGATTGCACCGAAGCAGGCAGGTGCAAAACTATTGCCTTCCAGTGGCAAATATGCGGAAGGAATTCACCGGATAACTGATCCTTTGATGAAAGGCACTTTGAGCCAGAGCGAGCGGTTACAACAATATCCAGACAGGTAGCTGGGAAAACTGCCAGAACACCACCAAGGAATCCGAGCTTCATGCTCTTGAACTATCGATTTCTACCATGTCTCCCCTCCATATGCTAGCTTTTAGCCTCGATAATCCATGTGCATTAAGCCTGGATGTTGACGGTCCGTTCCCAGTCCTGGGTCGGCTTTTGACGTCTAAATGTGTTCCGATCAAAAACATCGATCTCTCTTGCTTTACCGATAAAATTGTGCTCATTACGGGAGCTACGGGCGGCTGTGGACTTCAATGTGCCAAAGCCTTTGCCCGTGCGGGATGTCATTTGATCCTGACTGCGAGAAGCCGTGAGAAGGGAGAAGCAGTGGCTCGAGAGCTTCAAAGTGACAATTTGTGTCCCCCGGATAAGATCGACGTTTTGGAACTGGATATGACTAGCTATATCTCCATTGAGGAGTTCAAAGTGAAGATAAAAAGATATCCATATATTGATCTAGCAATTCTGAATGCTGGCGTCTACCTGACTGACTTTCAGGTGTGTCCTGAAACCGGCCAGGAGCAAACAATGCAGGTATGTTAATATTCACGACTCGAGAGGGATCCAAAAGAGCGTGCGTTCTTTGTGTATTCTTTGTTGAAACGTATCCGTCTCCAACAACAGAAAGTAAGATTCAAGTTGAGAATTAAAACAAGAAAAATGTTGTAATAGGTCAATTATCTGAGCACCTGCGCCATCTCTCTTCTTCTCATTCCAATGCTTTTGCAATGCCCCCAACAATCTCGACTTCTTATCATCTCATCGGAGGCGCATGCATGGGCAGATCCTCGTGAAACCTCTTTAGAGGCGCTGCAAACACATCTGAACTTGCCCGGCGCATACAAATGCTATGAGCGCTACCACATCACCAAACTGCTTCTTGTCCTCTGGGTCCACGAGCTCTCCACTCGAATCAGACCGGAAAAGCTTTTAGTTGCGTCAGCATCTCCTGGCTTTTGCCGCAGTGGATTATTTCGGCCTTTCAACTCAAACTCTGTCGCCCAGTTCTTAGAGGCTCTGGTCTGTCGGAGCCCGGAAGAAGGAGCATCACAGTATATCATGGCAGTGAAGAGTATGAGCCAGAGTACCCATGGGGCCTTCTATTCAGATAACAAATTCAGAGAGTACTGCTCCGGTAACCCCCTTTTGTTTTTGCCTATTGCTCAAACCTAACATCTTATTTAGACCTGCCAAGGCCACGAAGAGTAAACGAGCTATCCAGCTGCGCAACACTTTATGGGAGGACATGCAAAGCATCCTGCCAGACTTTGTTATCAGCCATTTGCAAGAGATTTCGATGGCCGGAAGTTGATTGTTCCTCCCCCCAATCCAATTTCTACAAGACCGAAAATTTCCATGCCACACATTCTATGTATCCCTCATGATGTCTATTTTTTCAAACTTGCAGAACTAATAATATGTCATCATGCGCTGCATCTTATTCAGGAATTTACTCCCTATCAGGTGTATATTTCCCAAAGCATAAGAAAGCGATCTCACATAGATATAAATACAGTTGACTAATCCCTTTTAACTCGCACTGAGATGTATATTTTCTTGATTCTTGGTAATGAGAGGTTTTCTTGAGGATGCTGAAGGCCTACAGCGGTTGTCCCTAAAAAAGAGGGGAAAAAAAAAAAAAGTCAGCATCATATAATCTAATTCTATTATAAATAGCACTCAACTAGACCCAAAGTACAAAGTTGCACATATTCTTCTTACAGAATTATTCTAGCTTCGAGGCACGCCTCAAAGCCTGTGCATCCCCCTTGACTTTCCTTGTTTCTGATTAGTTTTATTTGAAAAACATCTGGTCTAGCCTTCTGGCCTCAGCTTGCGACCTTTTTTCTTTTTGCGACAGTATGGTAAGTTAATGTATCCGGTGCATCATCGTTTGAAGAACACAATCTGATTCAAGATGCCGGTTGTGAATTAGAAGAAGCGAGAAACCCCTTCTAAGCAGTCGAGACAAACTCAAATAAGTGGCTCTTCTCCTCGACAACATTTGATGATCTGTCAAACTCTAATCAAGTTCACCGGTTCCACACGCCTCTTTACAATCCCTTTATTACATCAGGGTTCCGTGGAAATGTGTTGAAAGCGAATGCAAGGCGTTGCTTACTTATTTTCTTCAAGTGACCTAGGTTGCAGAATTCCACAGACGATGTCAAATCATCCAGCCGTCAACCGAAAAGACAACCCATTGTGATCTCTCTAAAAGTGACACCAAAGCAGTCATCACTATTCAAAAGCCGTATTTATCTTTGTTGGATTTTTTTCAAGATCTCAGCTTTTTTGCAATCTGCCAGTGATATGGGAATCATGTAGTGGCTTCTGAAAAAGTGCACGTGCGAAGCTTGGCTGGGTGGAGGAAGTAAGTTCGACATGCTTATGTTGCATTTGATCACTGATTAGCTCCGGCGGCAAATTTAATCAAATTCAACTTTCCAGAGTTATGGTCAACATAGGTAAGGGATGTTGAATTTACCCGGCATATTTATCGAGGATAGATGCAAGGGATTTCTCTTGCGTATCGGGGCCACGCTACGAATAGTCTTCTCGACCTTTTACTTCACACACGTAGTCGGCCCCCCCCTCCTCTGGTAAACTGAAGATTTGGTAGTAAGCGGTTGAATGTGATTTAGCAGCTTGCTTTCTTATTGCAGACATGAATACTAGGTCACTAGAAGTCTGCAGGAAAAAAAAGAAAAAAAAAAGCTGCCCGGCTCTAGTGAGATTGCAGGTCCTTTTTCCCTCTACCTGATACCAATCTCAATGATCTCTACTTATCTATCAAACGGTGTATTCATTGGTCATATCGAGATTTGCTACGATATCTCCAGTTTCAGTCAGCCTTCATGAAGCCGCCTTCCGTTATCGTCGTCGGTATGTAATTGTTTGAAAAAAAAAAAAAAGTTTCCAATATCTGTCGGTTCGTTCTACTAGGTTTGAAGGTCAACGGAGTTAATATATGTTCTAGGAGCTGGAGCCGGAGGAGTGGCTGTTGCTGCTCGCCTCGCCCAGCAGGGGCTCAAAGTGACAGTAGTAGAAAAGAATGCTGCTCTAGGTGGGCGGTGCTCATTACTACGGATCGGTGATTATGTAGGGTTTCTTCTTGGTGGTCGCGAAGAACATCGATCGAAGTGTTTACTACTCGCAGTGACTAACCCGGTTCAAGCGATTCGACCAAGGTCCCTCTCTCCTTTTAATGCCCGAATTTTTCGTGGAGACATTCCAGGATCTCGGAACGACGATGGAGCGTGAAGGCGTTGAACTGCTCAAGTGTGACCCAAATTACCACATTTGGTTTGCTGATGGGCAATCCGTCCTGCTCTCCTCTGATATGCAACACATGAAGACGGAAATAGAGCGAAACGGCGAGGGCCCCAACGGCTTCGAGCGTTTCCTCGATTTTCTGAAAGAATCAGGCCAGCACTACCAACTCTCCTCCCAACATGTCCTGCGCGCGAATTTTACCAGCCTTTGGGACATGCTGAGACCCGGGCTGGTGCGCTCCTTATGGGCGCTGCATCCGTTTGAGAGTCTCTATAGCCGTACGAGTCGGTATTTCCGGTCCGAAAAACTACGGCAAGCATTCACTTTCGCAAGTATGTATCTTGGAATGAGCCCATATGATGCCCCCGCCACATACTCGCTTTTGCAGTACAGTGAGTTTACCGATGGCATCTGGTATCCGCGTGGAGGTTTCCAAACCGTACGTACCTTGAACCCCCCGACTCCCCCAGGCATTGCCTAGCCAGCGCATAGTGAGTCACTAAATGGGGCTACAACAACTGGAACAGGTTTTGGAGGCGCTGGCCAAGGTCGGGACACGATCCGGGGTTCAGTATAGATTTAACAGCCCCGTTTCTTCTGTCAAGCTCTCCAACGACAAAAGGTCCGCCTCCGGCGTTATCCTGGAATCCGGTGAATCTATTGACGCCGACTTGGTCATTATTAATGCCGATCTGTCCTATGCCTATAACCGTCTATTACCCGGATCCTCATATGCAAAGAGGCTTCGAAAGCGACCCGCCTCATGCAGCAGCATCTCTTTCTTCTGGGCTCTAAATACGAAGCTGCCCGCTCTTCAATGTCACAATATCTTTCTAGCAGCTGAATATTGCGGTAGTTTCGACTCTATCTTCAGGGATAACCATATTCCGACCGAGCCATCTTTCTACGTCAATGTTCCTAGCAGGCTTGACGCCTCCGCGTCACCGGAGGGAACAGATGCACTGGTAGTTCTGGTACCAGTGGGCCACCTTGGCGATGATCAGGCTCCTGCCAGCCCAAAGCGTGACCCAGCCTACTGGGATGAGGTAGTGGCACAAACAAGGAAGCAAGCCATCCAGGCGATAGAACGACGTGCCGGTATCTCAGACCTGGAGAAAAGCCTCATCGAGGAGAGAGTTGAGACACCCCTGACATGGGAAAAGAAATACAACCTTGACCGGGGAGCGATATTAGGCCTGTCCCACTCCTTTTTCAATGTCCTGAGCTTTCGCCCACAGACAAGGCATAGAGAGATTGAGGGGCTCTTTTTCGTCGGGGCGAGCACCCACCCGGGAACCGGTGTTCCCATTTGTCTGGCTGGTAGCAAACTAGTGAGTGAACAGATTATTGCGGAGCTACAGGTCAAAAAATCAGTCGAACCGACCCCGGCTTGGAGCAAGGAAAGACTTGTCGGAGCTGTTGTCGCCCTCGCAGCCTTCATGATAATGTGCACAATATTTTAGACTTTTATATTAAAGATTATTCCCTTCCTTAATTTTTTATGAAGAGACTTGAGGATATCAACATGAGGAACTACTACCTAACGCAGCTCTTGTGCTCACAATTCTCTAACTGCCCCACTTGGGGGGTTAGATTGGCGTTGATTGGTTATTAATTGTTGCATCCTGCACGGGTCTTGTCTATACCGTCAAGATATCAAAAGTAACATTGAAATCTTGAGCCTCATCCCTCGCCCAAACGATGTAGAACTATTTTCGCTGCAGATTCCTCCGCTCCATAATATTACCTCCACTGCCACTTGTTTACTGGAAGATCAATTTCTCCGCTTACACGTGACCAGCACTTCTAATATCCATTCTTTTTCTGCTTCAATCGCTGCTTTTTTTTTTTTAGCTCAAGATGGCCGGTGAAGGGGATAAGGTTGAATATCTGACAGTATTTAATATAATACTGAACAGTTTCTCCAATATCGCCCAGACAGACAGACACTCATTCGGTACCAGCCTCCACAAAATCGACTTGAAAGGGAAGTTCCAATACTGTCAAAAATCTCGCTAAGTAGGTCATATAACCCACAACCAACAACCTGAATTTTATCTCAATTGCTAGGGAGCTAGACAGCCCCCACAATAATATTCAGGGTCAGGAAGAAGAAATTTCTCTAAGATGCCTATCCGGGTGTCTTGTAATGTGCGTGGCCTCAAGTAGTTGATAGCTTTGTTGATTCTAACTGTTATTATGTTTGTTCTTACCATAGTGTTGACTCTGACCATGGATTTGGTTCCACCCAACACACTAGGTTATCTGTAAAGTGATAACTTTAGATTATCAGAGATATCCCCGCAAAAGATGATCTTCCCGGGAAAAAATGGTGTGGCTGTAGCACCCCCCCCCCCAGAAATATCCACCAGTGCCAGATACGTGTCGAATGTTCTGAACCACACAGCGGGAGTTTGCGAAGAAGCTGAGATATAAGCTGCAATTCAGCGACTGGACAGTAGCTGACGCAACGTTGACATGGCCTAAAGATGTCCTCGACGCCGAAAAAGAAGCCAAGGACAAACGCTCAATTCCTGATTATGCTCTGCTTGTCCCACGGCCCAGGAAAGCCCCCCCGCCATACATCCATGGTCCAAGCAAGTTGATCTTCTTATAGCAAACGCACGATGTGAAGAATATAAGGATTTCAGATAGTTTTTTTTGGTAAGCCCATCGCTCAAGTTTGTTGTGAATAATAAGCCGACAATACTAGGGCAATTATCTCGAGATATGGGGGCAGCGAAGCTGAGGCTGGCCTTTCTCACGACCTATGACCGGATCTGTCTTTCCGCGGCGCGAAAAGCATCCAAGGGACCAATGAACGTGTATTCTAGCGTTGAAGCAGCTGGCGTAGAGCTCTTAACCTCAGCCTCAGGCCTAGCTTTACCCTTGCCCTTATCTTCGTCGCTTGTATCTTCGAACCTTCCGCCCGCAGAAGTTGTGGGTTGGGATGAGCCGTGTATCTTGCAAGAGTTCATCCTGTTAAAGTTTGCTGCAATCTTTGATGCTCACCTCACCGTTCACGTAACATTTGTAGAATTCTGCATGAATCGAAAGTTTGCCAATATCCACATACCCACTCCGGTTGGGGGTGCGCTCTGATAGTTAGAAAAAGGCTGGAAACAATGATATGAAAATGGAGAAGCACTAGTTAGTGACCTTGTTGACATATTACCAAATTAACCAGGCACCCGCCAGGACATTTGGGTAGAATCTTCTGGAAATTATAGTCCTCAGATTCTGTATTGTAAATTGAATGAGCAATAATAAAAAGAAAACTGTTTGTAAAACATTTAGGATTAATGTTATTCCAGTGCTAAGCTACCGTATAGTCCACCTAGCGTTACTCGGCATTTGGTAAAAAAAAAAAGGTGATGAGTGGAAGTGGGCAGGTGAACTAGCACTCTACAGTACTCTCCATGAGTTAACTCTTTCCCTAGTCAGAGCTATTGTTTAATGATATGTAGGTTCTACTTGAATGTCTACCTAGTTAGCTTACAGACGTCGTTGAAATGCAAACAGAAAATGGCAAGCGGGAACCGCCAAATTCTCTTCTCCAAGCAGCCGGACAAGCCGACCAAATTGATGAAAAGACAAGAGGAAAAAAAGGTTGTTCGCGTCGATCGGGGGTAGTGTAAGCCCGATGACACTGTGTAGTTAGACATGCGCAAGCACAGAGGTCCGACTACAAGATCCAAAAATGAGATTAATCAATGTTGTGTTCCTTAGAACACTTTCAGAGATTAAACTGAAAAGAACAGATACTACACTTGATCTAAGCCAAAAGGCAAAGAGAGCTGGAAAAGAAAAGAAGAAAAACAAGTTAAATGGCGGGGGGGGAAGGGAGGCTTTTATAGTCAGGTTTCGGACGCTAGCGGCACTAGTGTCGAAACAAGCGAGATACTATACCTGTTTCGGTAGATATGTATGCCTGGAATATCAGGTGTGTTTTTCTGTGGGGGTCTGGTGGGTGGGCGGACCGGGGGACAAGAGCCCACAAGCCTTGAACATACGTAGCTTATTTTCTCCCGTTGATGTCATTTTTGCTCCGGGGAATGTTGTCTGCCTGTCCAAATGGTGGTACGAGACAGGTCAAGTAGGCTATGAGATCACAGGTCTCGGAGTGTTTCCGACTTTCTCGTATTCTTTGTCCTCCTCGCTTACTTGGGGTGGTGAACTTTTACCCCACGCAATTGCCTGATTGGGCAACCCTAACGACACGCTCTCCAGGTGTTAATATATTCCCCACGGTTTTGCGTGGCATTTGGATCCAAAGTCGTGGTCTTTTCACGCAGTCTGTTGCTGTCCTAGGCTTTCAAAGAAACATCCATCCCTGTCTTAATTCAGCGCTTAGGATTTCAAAATTTTGTTGCTGCTGCCTAAGAAAAATAGTTCAAATCAAATATTTCCACTGATCATCGATATCCGACTAGCTAGTCGAATACCCAGTCAAGCACATTAAAATATGTAAACCTACCGTACTTTGTTGGGGTGTTTTGAGGTTTATTACCGATTTTGTTCATGGACTGGGCTTTTACCATTCTAGAGCCGAAAGTTCAAACAGTGCCCGTTACCAACCCACCGTCCTGCATTTTAGCATCCTCAGTTTAGTCTATACCTCCCATGGAGGCTCTTCTTCGTCGACCGGAACGGGACAGTCGCTGGAGTCGCTTCTGCCAATCACCAGTAAAATTCGTCGCTCGACTTGTTTACAACTACTATGCCAGAACAAATCTCACATATCAAGATAATCAGTCCACAGTTCGAATAGTTTGTATATCAGACACCCACAATACCCAACCTAAGCTGCCCGAAGGCGATATTTTGATCCATGCAGGGGATCTAACCCAGTCCGGAACTCGCGAAGAACTTGAGGAGCAAATCGAGTGGCTCCACAGACAGCCTCACCCATACAAGATAGTCATTGGAGGTAATCACGAGCTATGTCTTGATCACCAATTCCCTAATTCCAGAAGGACCAGGCAAAAACTTCAAACTGATGGCAAAGGATATGAATTTAAAGACTTTTCCCCACCTATTGACTGGAAATCTCTTACTTACCTCCAAAACTCGTCAACAAGTCTTAGAATTAACAAGTCAAGGTTGCTTAAGGTTTTTGGCTCCCCTTACACACCTAAATATGGGAACTGGGCGTTTCAGTACCCACGCTCGAACCTCAAAGTTTGGGAAGAATTTCAAATACCAGATGATACAGATATCCTAGTTACCCACGGTCCGCCCAAAGCACACTTGGATTTGGGACACTTGGGTTGTCAGTCACTTCTCACTCAGCTCTGGTCGATGAAGCAAAAACCTAAACTACACGTCTTTGGTCACATCCATGGGGCATACGGCAAAGAGGTTCTTGTTTGGGATTCTTTTCAGCGGGCGTATGAGGGTATCATGAACAATCAACATAAATGGACGAATCTAGCCAAGCTTTTGAGTTCTGGACTAGCTAAGCTATTTGCTGTAAAAGGATATGAGGTAAAGCAGAGAACCATCATGGTAAATGCAGCCGCAGTTGGGGGTGTCCGTGAAGGGGCAAGGCGAGAGGCTATTTGCGTTGATATTTAAGATGTTGGAGTATGCGCAGGCTAGGCTGGCTCTAGTCTTATAAACATCAATGACCGTGAAGAGGATTATTAAGATAGGCAAGCCCTAGCTTGTCTAAATAATAGCCCCTAGAAACCAGAGAAAGAGAAAGATGCCGAGGGCTGCACTATAAAGATAGAGAAGAACACGCACTTTGACTCCAAGGGCCACATACGCTTTACTAGATATAGTAATTTTGTCATGACGGCATATGGAGTAGCTAGCAACTACGCTTCCCTCTTCCTCCTTTCTGCTTGCGGTATATTACACTGTCAATCCCATCCCGCTAGGCCCAGCACATAGATAGTACTTAGTCTAGTTGGATTCGCCTAATTACCGTCATTTGACAGTATTTGCCTTCCCCCCCCCTTTCACCCCCAAAAAATAGCCAGACCAAATACTTCGCCTCTCTCTTTGCAAGGATAATCATCGTTTTAAGTAGAGGGTGTCTATCAATCAACTGCATGAGATATCTACACCAATACGACTGGTTTGGTTGGGGGGGATGTGTGCTAGTCGGGAGCCGGACTGATTTTCGACCGAATCCAAATGAATCCATCTCCACTCGTAGAGCCCTCTGACCCCAGATTGCGGGCTCCCCAGTTTTTCCTCCACGATCCCGTTTGGGAATCCCGCTTCTTTCGGTCGTCATCCGAGCATGCCATCTTAACTCTGGAGAGTACACCTCGGTTCATCGGATTAAATCCGCTGGGGTTGGTGTGATTGGGGCATTCGAAAGGTTCATGATGCATTATATATGCAAGGTTTCTGTTCTGCCCCTATGCTGGGGTCAGGCATATCGCTTTTTTTACATTCACCCTACCTTCTCCACAAGCATCTCTTTCGCAATCCGGTCAGAATGGTTGGCTGGTACACTTTAGGAATCGCGCTTTTTGCCGCGATAGGAACCTTTCTTTTTGTGAGAATGACTCCCCCTTGGGCTCTAGTAGTCTAGTTTGTTTGATTATTATGTATACAACGATGAACAGTCTTATTCTAACCTGTGGTCTACGTGCTAGGGGTTCGATACCGGAATTGCCACGACAAGTGAGTTACACAAGAGTCCATGGTTTACTCTAGATACTGTACTTATGAATTTTCTTGGTCAGCGATCGCTCATCAAAGCTGGATTGATTATATGCATAACCCTTCGAATGGCCTTACTGGGGCGGTATGCTGAGCCCGAATCCTCCGTATTTCATCGTGGGCTGAACAGGATATATAGGTCGTCGCTATTTATATCGCAGGAGAAGCACTCGGCGCCATTACTCAGACTCTCATTGCCGATAGACTAGGCCGTCTCCGGTTCATGCAGTTGATGTGCGTTCTTGTCACGATTGGCACGAGTATTCAAACCGGAGCAGTCAATATTGGAATGTTTCTTGCTGGTCGTGCGCTGGCTGGCTATGCTGTTGGGTGAGTGATAAGTCTATTTGATATCTAGACAACCCCCCTTCCTCTCTTTTCTAGAAAACAAACAAAAAAAAAAAAAGGCCTTTCAGGGGAACTAATTTCATTTCCATCCCTGTATAGAGGAATGGTGGCTACGGTCCCGATCTATCTTAGCGAAATTTCTGACCCAAAACATCGCGGTCTCATCGGAGGTATCTCGGGCTGTGGTATCTCCTTTGGAACTATGATGTCAAACTGGGTTGGCTATGCCTGTAGCTTTGCTCCATATGGGCCAGTCCAGTGGAGACTTCCTCTGGCCATCCAAATTCCCTGGGGCATCATTATGTTTTGCGGTCTGGCCACATTCATGCCCAACTCTCCGCGATATTTGATCCGAAATGGCAAGACAGAACAAGCACGTAACGAATTTAGCCGAATCCGTCGCGACTTGAACTCATACGAAATTCAACGGGAATTTGCGCTCATGGTGGCACAAATCGAATATGAAAATGAGAGAGAAATTACTTCTTATAAGGAGATTTTTAGACTGTTCCGACACCGTGTCCTTGTGTAAGTTCTTTATTTTCTTTTTATCATCACAACCATCATAACCGTTACCTAATGATTTTCTAGATCCATTGCGGTGCAGACAATGACTAGTCTTACTGGAGTGAATGTGATTCAGGTACGTCTCCACTCCATTCAAATTATGCTGGAGAGTGCTAATTGAACCGGTTCTGTAGTACTACCAAAGTAAGTTATTTTCTCCTTCTTGGTAAGCCAGAATGCAATTAATAAAGATTACAAAGCCATTCTGTACAAATCACTGGATATCGAATCTCATACCATTCTCGCCTTGGCTGCCGTATATGGTAGCATGGCCTTCATAACCAATGCCCTCACTACCAAGTTCTTAACCGACCAATGGGGTCGTCGAAAGTTTGTCCTCACCAACCTACCTACCTACCCCAGTCCTCTAACGTCTGGTATGCTCGTGCCCGTGCTAATCCCCCACAAAGGATGATCCTATCTGGTTTAGGAGGAATTGTCCTTGTCGAGATATACGCCGCTGTCATGCAAAGAGAGTTCCAGAGCACGGATAACCGCATCGGAAAGGGCTTTGCAGTTCTCGGAATTTATCTATTCGTGATAACCTACTGTGAGTTTTACGTTCCCTCCAGAGGAAAATAAAACTAGCCGAGTTGGAAAAAAACGGTTCGCTAACATGATCGCGTGAAACAGACGGTATGCTGAACAGCACCACCTGGTTATATGGCGCAGAGGTTCTGCCGATTGCACTCCGAAGCAAAATTATGGGTTTGGCAGCAGCATCTCACTTTATCGTCAATGTTGCAAGTAAGTTTTTGCCCGTGATACAACAACAACAACAAACCTCTACGTGGAAATTTTTAATATTAATTTTTTTTTTCTCTTTTTCTTTATAGTCACGGAAGCTGGTCCCAGCGCGTTTGCCAATATTGGAGAAAACTATTATTACGTCTTCGTGACCTGTACCTTCTTCTTTTTCATTGTGGCTTGGTTTTATTTCCCGTAAGTTTTAAAACCCCCCCAAACTCCCCCTTTTTTTTTTTTTTTTTTTTTTTCTCTCTTTGGTCTTCCAGAACGGAAAAGAGAAGACAGAACAGTCTATCTAACCTTTTGTTAGTGAAACGAAACAAAAGACGCTCGAAGAGATTGCCGAGTCATTTGGAGATAGGGTTATTCGAACTGAGGATGTGGATGGAGATGTTAAGCCTGATGCTCAACAGGTTGAAGTTGTACGACAGGAGTAGGAAAAGGGCTGAGCTTATATGATAGCTAAAACGACTTAACATAGAAGAATCAAATTATTGAATCTACTTTTATGAATTATGGGTACAGTCTCTTGATACTTGTTTGATTTCTTTCTCTTATGAAACTCAAGACGCATTAAGAATAATTATCAAGTTGACACATTGCGTTTCTTATTTTTTTTGTTTAAGAAAAAATTAAAATAAAATAAAACGGAAAATGAAATATCTAGGTTCGATACAAGCTAGGAAAGATGAAACGTTATAGACTACATTTTAGATTCTTAATACTGCGTCAAGTTAAATAATCATAAGCCCGAAATAAATAACTAACACAGAATAGATGGATCTTTTTCTTCGGGGATGCGCAGGGTGCATAGGTATTGCAACCACCAGATCGTATCTGAGGGTGACCCATTCACTCCGACCGGGGGAGGGAGGGAGGGAGGGAGGGAATGAGTAATTCAGGGAACGAAATAGCGTATGTGCTGCCCTGTAATTCATGCCGCCTGTTTGTATACAGCTAGCCCCTCACTAATCCGAGAACCCCTTGATCTGTCCTGTTTTGAGGAGCTGGAGCCAAGGCCGCGCCACTGCAAGCGTAGAGGGTGCCGGCGGCGAGGTGGGATCTCGGGAGCGCGACTGGGGGGTGTTATCATAAGTCCGAATCATTGCAAAGGATTCAAAGAAGTTTTCCCCAAAAACTTCAGGACAAAAGAACGAAAGAAAGGGAGGATGAACAATGTTAGCCCCGAAAACAAGATCAAAGGATATGTTTCACAAAAGTGTGAAAGGCAACTGTTCCTTAGGTGTGCATTTGAAGGTTCCTTTTTCCTCTTTGTTGTTGTTGTTGGTATTATTATTATTATTACTAATATATTTTTTGTAATATTCCCCGTTTCAGCCGAATGTTGGGGTGTGATGTTGGAAGGAGTGATGAAGGTCCTTGTTTGAAAGACAGCCCCACCCATCCCATGGGACAGATGTGGGGGAGACCCAGTTCTGAGGGTGGAGCTGGGTGAAAAGTGGTTCGGTGATATATTCAACAGGGCTGGAGGGGAACGATTGTTGTGGGAAGCTAGTGGGGGTGGAAGAAGGACTGACGATCGATGGGGTGGGGTCAATGGTAGTCAAGAGTGCTTGTTGGGTTAATGTTTGGCTTCTAGAGCAGGCAGAGTCGATGATCTGGCGGAGGACAGGGACGGCCTTGCTGCAGAAGTTGCTGCGATTGGAAAGGGCGGCAAAGACATCAAGGGACTTCCAGAGGATGTCTTTGATCTCTGTAACTTCGTAATGGTTCTCAGGATACATCAGGGCTACTGATAGGACAACGGCCGCATGGAAGGCGTGAAAGCTGCCAAGGCCACTATTATACCACTTGTAGGCTCCAAATTGGGGGGAGTCAAAAAGTGTTTGATGGATGGCTAGGGACGTCTTTGCAGAGGCGATACATTTTGCTCTAGCAGCACATGTTTCATTTGTAATATCTCCTTGTAGGTAGCGGATCAGTGCAGGACGAAGGAGAAGGAGGAATAACTGATGGATGTAGCTGTAGAGGATGTTTAGATTGGCAAGGTGATGGGCCGGTAGGGGCTCAAGTCCTGGATCTAACTGATACCGTTTCTCGCACATATCGTGGACGCTTAGAATTTCCGCCTCTAATTGAGCCACTGTATATCTAGGAGGGAAACTAAAGAGGGTTTCGCAAATTGTTGAAGCGATGTTGTGAAGTCGATGTTTTAACAGGAGGTAGGTCATTTGGGTTGGACGTGAGGGCGGCTCCGAGATCGTGCCCGTAAGGAGGTCAACATCGTTGACATCCAATGGCAGCTTAACTCCCCGGTAAACAATGCCCGGCTGCAAATTGCCAAAGGTAGCATTCTGTGTAGTGTATAGCATTGTAAGCCCGGCCCACGCGCGTCTTCGCTCCTCTCGCTCAATAGGGCCAAGAGCGAATCGGTCCGGATCCACATGACATCCCATTGAGGTTGCAACATGGTATGTAAACCCTAGGAGAGTCCAGGTTGGTAGCCCGCGGTGAAGACGGGCATGGCAGATTAGAATAAGAGACTGAAGGGAATTGATGGAGTGACGAGAAATAACGCCATCTGCAGCCAAGCATCGTAGCGCAGCCGACCGATAGCGCGATGAGAGCACTTTGACATTGCGACTGACCGTTTTCTCGCGACCTAGATCCGAGAGCAAAGGATCATCGTCATGGAGGGCGGTGACTGCAATTCCAAGAATGATGAATAGGAGAGCAATCCATGCGGTAGTCACGCTGCTCGGGTCATGGCAAAATTGCTGGTACTCGGCCTCAAAAGTCAAGTCATGCAAGATGTGAAACAACTGCTCTCTGAGTTAGTGAGGAGAACTGGCTGGATTTAGTTTTACGGCTGATAACTGACCGGAGAGAAGACGCGAAAATAAACATCCTTGAGGGCATCACAGTACCGACTGGGCGGGAGAAGCGCGAGGAGCTCATCGCGAGAGATACGGCTACCCGCCAGCGGGATTTGCAAATCATCTTCGTCATCTGGGATCTCGGTGCTAATGTCTGGGAGCGCCTCGTTGGGGGAGCTCGTCGGAATGGTCAGGTTCCAGGAGGAGGCTAGTGGCAGGTATCGGACGTAACCTGATGCGAAAGTCTGCAAGGATCCGACGCTGCCAAGCAGGGAGCCTCTCGGGTACTCTGCCGATCCTAAGCCGATAGTGCTATCGGGTTCGGATAAACTGCCAGTCGCGCTCGGTGAGGTCTGTGGGGAAAGAGGATCACCCGAATGGGATCCGACTTGCTTATGGAGCAGATCTTCCAGATTGCGGATCCGCGCAAGCAACTCATTCTGCACCGCAGAATCGGCAGTTAATGTGTTCTCGGAAGATAGCCTCGGCTGGCCTAAGTATATGCAGTCTTCCGCACCGAGTCCTCGGCGAACGCATGTCTGACACGGGCGGCCGTCGCGAGAGCATCGGATTTTTCTCGTACGGCATGCTTGGCAGCTAATCGGAAGCCGCTTGCCAGCTGGTCGTGTGGATGGTGTCATTGTGATAATATGAGAAATGAATAGGTATGTCGCGCCACACCCCCGGTATATTCTATTACCGTATGAAAGGTAACCTAAGAGGAGAGAGGAAAGAGAGATGGAGAAGAGAGAGGGGGGGGGGAATGAAATTGAAAAAAAGGCAGAGAGTGAAAATTATATAATATACTTGAGTCAATATAAAATATGGTGATGAGGATGTAGGAGTGGTAGGAGGTAGAGAGATCGGGGGCCGGGTCAATCCCCACTTTGCAGGTTGAGAGTATGGTGGTGAAACTGCAATAATGTCAATTGTGAGATTTGCTATCTCCAATTTTCGAGAGAAAAATTAAATCAGTCATTATTCTGAGGAAAACTGGCGCTCTTTTATGCTAAACAATAGACCTGACTTTCCGAGAAATATTTTTTCCATTATGATAATTTCCTTTGATCCGATGGGGATAGAGTTTCCACTTTCGCGGGCCTGCATGAGAATGTTTGCTTTTTCCAGCTTCCGCACTATATTACACTAGCCAGAAAAAAAAAAAAAAAAAAAAACAATTTTAGTGATCGCCGATTTATTCGCATAGAATAATTCTGGAAGTTTACCTCTTTAGGTAAGCCAATGAGCGTCGAAAGAGGTAGCCACACGTTTTAACCACGCGTGAAGGGCTTAGATTGGGGGAGCCACCAAACGTGTACTATTAGATGATGGATTCACAAGCTTACCAATAGTAATACGTTCCAACCTTCTGGGTCCCCCTAAGCAGGGATGAGCCAAGAGCCCATATGGCTGGACTGGAGGCCAATAGATGATGGGGGATCTGTTTCTTAGAGGCATATAACGTAGCGACAGTGGCGATCGACCCCTGTCGATTCCTGAGGAAGCATTCTACAAGTGGTCCTTGAATCATTGACGTTTCACCTTGACATGTTAGGTCGAGTCATGATGTCGAGACTCGAGACCTGTCACCAAAGTGTCAACAACGTGATGGCATCATATCGGATAGACATAGGGAGGATCCGATTGTGAAGTCGTCCCGGCTAAAATTGAATGCGCTCTTAGACCATAGAAGCACACTTAATAATTACTCAATCCTACCCGATGAATTGGTGGAAATGAGCTCATCTATCTGGCGCATTTGACAACCGGGTCGGATGGCTGCAATCATTTTTCTCAAGTGAAGGCCGGGGATCAAAGCATAGTCAGTCGGGGATTAGCCAAGAGGGGACGTGCTTTCATCGGAAAGGGATCAGGAACCCATCGGAGTATCATGGTGGACGATCTCGAAGATCTCTTTCCCAAAATAGATAAGAATCAAGTTAAGTTTTCTCGCAAGCCATGTGGTAGTTGAGCTAAAGGAATTTATTTTGTGACTGGTAAGATAAGCTAGGATGGGGGAAAAAAGCAATACCTGCATTCTGTTGGATGGGAACGCAGTTCGGAGACGAGGAAAGGGAAGCGTTCTAGAAAACTGCTAGAAGGACAGCCGATGCTGACTGCCGAAGATGAATGGGATCGCAAAACATGAGTGATCCTGCATATCCGGTTGTCGGACACCACCATGCATGCCACCCGACCAGTCGACTAGTGTCTCGTATTCCAGCTCTAGGAGTGGCAATATTGATTCGCTTGGGAGGTAGGAATGATGGCATGGGCCAGGGGCTTATTTTTTGCCACGTTGTATATTGCACCTAAGAGGAATTAGGTTGGAGAAAGGTGTGGGAGATGGACCAGTGTTATATTATTATTATGATATAATTAAAATCAAAGAAAGTAAAATGCAAGGGTGAAGCGATTCGGATGTCAAGTCGGAAGAGTTGTTGGGTGCTGACGGTCACCTGATCGGGGAGAAGCTACGGGGAGAACCGAAAGCAGTAAATGAAGAGCACTTTCCCTCTCTTTCGCTCTCTCTCTCATCTTGATATTTCTTATTCTTCCCCCTTTTCTTGGTGATGGTAAACTATTGAAATCTCCTTCAGGAGTTTCGATGACACCCCACAACTCCGTCTTGGTTCCATGGTTGATCATAGGAAGAGGCCGCCCCCCCATCCATGGTACACGCTCGACAGGACATCCCATTTGACTCCACTGGTTCCTGACCCCTTTTCCCCAACTATGATCAACATCACGGCGAGCGCTGAGACGCAAAGAAAAGGGGTAGTCGAGGAAATTATAACTAGTGAGCGGTGAGATTTCCCTCTTATGTAATAAGGAATCGTCATGGACGTTCTTAGCGCCTCACTGCGTCATGCCTGAGTCTCTAGGTAAATCTAAGTTATCTGTCTGCATGCAGGTCATGCTTGACTAACGGGCACCTCGGGCGCAAAATGTCAGCCTCACTTGTGCTGTGTTCAACGCCCGGACGATGGTATTACGATTCTCTGTAGGGCAACGGAGGAGAATAATGGTACAGTCGACTTCCTTTGCGTGAATCGACCTTGATGTACATATATATGGATGGATGTATTAAGCCCATAAAATGAATATAAAATGGTAGCCCTCGCTTGAATCTTTGGATTTTGTCATTTTCTTTGTTGTTATCTTACTCTGTCACTGTTTCAATTGTTGTTGTTTTTGTATTGAAGAGTCATTCGCTCATTCCCATCACGAGGCTTTCACGTGGGTAAGTCATTTCCCCCCTTCGTTGTCCTCTTTCTTCTTTTTTGATTTCTCTTCTTTCTTCCTCTTTCCTTCAGCATCACCATTGCCACATTCTCAGCTTCAACTTCATCTGTCTTTCCTCTATCTCATCTGCACTGGCTTTCTATCCCGCCACTAGCGGAGATCTCCTAGTGCAAAATTAGTAGGGAGTTGGCCTTTTGTAACAGGCTATGACGGCACTAGGCCGCGTAGTCTCACTTTGACCAACTACCCCTCCCTGCACACTAAGGCTTCCTCTTTGGGTCACTTCTTTCATCATACCCTGATAATTCCCTGCTTGGTATCAACCGTTTCGTGTGGCGCTACAGTCCCCAAACGCCCTCGTCTTCCTATCATCTTTCCCTCTCCTCTTCTCTTTCTTGTTTCCCGTTTCCCTCTTTTTTCTTTTCTCTTTTTTTTTTTTCTTTTTCTTTTTTTGCCTTGTTTTGTTTCCCTCATTCATTGTTCCCTTTGCCTGAGGTATCAGCACAACATTCTGACCTACATCTTACCCCACTTCGCTGCCGCCCTTCCCGTTTTCCGTACTTACTATCATTTCCTCCCCCCCATCACCTTTGCATCTTCCCATTCTCTTGGAAACAGGTTCCTTTTGCCTTGTTTTTTTGTAGTATATATATTCACCATGTCCACCTATATCTACAGAGAGCGTGACCGTGAAAGAGATTGGGACGAGTCCCGATCTTCCGTTTCAGTAAAGCGTTACGTCATACCTCCAGAAGATCGAGAGCGCGAAAGAGACTACATTTTTCGTCGTGAAGAGCCAGTTGGAGACCGAGAAGTGGTGATTCGCCGTACCACTACCGAGCGAGAAGAGCCAGTCATGGTCCAGCGTTATGAGCGTGAGACCGATTACGATTCGCGCCCTTCAGAATACCGCTCCGAGAGAGACTACTACGAACGTGAGTATCTTGTGTCAGATCGCCTGTGCCGCTACCCTGCTCCCATAATCATTCGTGAAGAACATCCAATAATCATTCAAGAAGCTCGAGGTCCCGTCTATGTCAACCCACGAGAATCTGACTATGAGATTGTCCACCGATCAGAAGTAGATCGGGAACCAGGATATTATTATCATCGTCGTGTTCGTGAATACGACGACGACCGTCGCTTCCGTAGGGAAATCAGCCCTAACGACTCTGTTTCCCAAGCGACGCGTCGCCGAGAAGACCAGGATTACAGCAGTGATGACAGTATGGTCTACATCCGCAAAGAAGTTCGGGAATATGATGACCACCATAACCGCCACCTTGCCGAGGGCGCCCTCGTTGGTGTAGGTGCCGCCGAACTTCTTCGCAGCCGCCGGAAGAAGGATGGTGAAGATGTCTCGAGCGGTCTGGGTCGTCTGGGTCGGGATATTGGCGCAGGTGCCCTCGGTGCTGTTGCGGTAGAAACAGCATCGCGCGCCAAAGACTACTACCGCCGCAGCATGAGTCGTCACCGTTCCCACTCTTTTGACGACGATCGCAGATCCCGTCACTATTCCCATTCCCATTCCCGTCACAGCCACAGCCGCCCCCGTCGCAGTCGCAGCCGCAGTCGCTCGCATTCACATTCTCGCGCCAGGACCCTAGCAGAGATTGGACTAGGTGCTGCTGCCATCGCCGGGGCTGTTGCCCTGGCTCGAAAATCTTCGGAAAGCAAACGACGTAGTCGCTCCCACCGTCGCCGAGCCCATAGCTCTGCAAGGTCTACTAAAGGCTCTGGTGATGAGAAGCGCAGTCACTCACGGCGACGTAAACATATGGCCGAGGCTGGTCTAGCAGGCGCCACGGTTGCTGGTCTCGTCGAAAAGGCTCGAAGCCACTCACGGTCGGGTAGACGGTCGCGCTCACGATCCAAAAGCCGGGTTAGGAAAGCTCTCCCCATAGTTGCTGCCGGAATAGGTACTGCCGTTGCTACCAACCTCTACGAGAAGAATAAAGAGAAGAAAGAAGAACGGTCACAGCATAGGGAGCAGCGGCGTTCTAGGTCTCAAAGCAGAGCAGTATCTGACATTTACCCTGACCCTACGCGCGACTCAACTGGCTTGATTGAATATGGTGAACATCCAGTCACAGGAAGCATTCCTGCTGGTAATTACTACGGACGGCCACCTAGCTCGCAGGGCTATCTCTCTGAATCCTCTGGCCGAGCCGGAAGACATCGCGGCCGCTCCCGCAGTCGTAGCCGCAGCCACGCCCGATTTAGCAGCAGCTCACCTGGCTCCAGTGAAAGCGGCCATGGAAGGCGGCATAGTCATCATAGAAGGCATCGTAGTCGGTCGCGCGGGTTAGCTGAGGCTGCTTTAGCCGCTGGTGGTGTTGGATATGCAGCTCACAAGTACTCGCAGCATAAAGAGCGCAAAGAAGAAAGAGAGAAGGAAAAGAAAAGTGAGACATTCCTCTTGTAATACTGTAAAAACATCTTGTGAAGCCTTTTTGCTGACGTCTATACTTATAGGATATGACAATGATGGACGGCGACCACAATATGACGAGCCTTCTTACAACTCCGAAGCCTATCCTCCTCCCGCAGCTGCACCGCCTATGGGTAATCAATACCCTACGAACACCTACTATCCCCCACCGCCAGGCCCAGTGCCTGCACCTCCCATGGCGAGTAACGCAGCGCTTTACAACCCAACTGACTACACGCCTCCCCCAAACAACCCCCCTCCTTCACAACATTACGGCTACCCTCCTCCTCCTGCTGGCCCAGATGCTTATGCACCCCGGGCCCGAGGAGTGGATGAGAATGTGAGTTCTGCTCGGAAATCTTCCCCCCCAACTGCACGATATCGGTCCCACGGTGGTGCGTTGAGCCAAAGAAGCCTTTGAACCAAGAAACATATTAACCCACTCTGCAGTAGCACCGCCTAATAGAGAAATGGGGCGTGAGCGAGCTGGAAGCGAACCGGCTCAACCAAGGTCGGTTACCTTCGACGCTCAACATATGGATACCGGTTACGAGACCGACGATAGTGATACAACCGTTGAGGCAATGAGTGGGGGCTATCATCACCAGTTTAACCGACGTCGCCATTCATCATCCGAGCCTTATTCTTCAAAACATAGGGCGAAGCATGACTCTCTCTCAAAACGACATACCGATAGTATTCAACGGCAAACGAAAGGACTAGAATCGGATTCAGATGCAACGATTGATTTGCCCGATCGCTTTGACCGAGAGGGCCGACTATTACCTCAACCAGATGTCGATCCACTAGTCGGTCAATTAGAAAAAGTGTTTAGGAGATTTAATAGGGCTTTTATTTAAATGTTTGATCTTTGGTTTGGCTTCTTTTATTACGTTTCGGGCTTATGACTGATTAGGAGTTTCAACTCTTGATGACCTCTTTTGGTGAATGATATTATGATCGCACCTCATGACCCAGTATTTATGTTTTTATGCCAGAAACGAGGTTTATGATTTTTTATTTTTTTTATTTTTTGTGGTTTTGTTGTTATGGATTCTTCGTACTATATATTCTGCAACATATACTTTTGTCAGTTTTTTTTTATTTTGTTATGGTTTTTTGATACTTAAGAAATGTGCTTTAAATATTTTACTACTCATTTCGAGTATAATTTACATGAAGACCATTGAAGACTAAGTTTTTCTAAATGATAATTTCACAATTAACCCTACCTAGCCCAGCCATCTCTTTCTGTTTAGACCAATCTTGTAATATCACACCTCACCAACTCAACTTCCAAATAACGCTATTTTACAACAATAAAAAAGCCCCCCCAAAAGAAAAAATAAAAATAAAAATAAAAATAAAATACTGAGAAAGAGAGAAAGAAATTCGGGTGGCTAGGATATAGTAACGTTGATTAGATAACTTGTAAGCTACTTCCATAATTATAAGGAGTATGAAAACGAGACAAGAACTTCTACGTCAGAGATATTTAGGTCCTGTAGAGTAAATATATTCCACATCATGGGAAATATTATATTATGTACATGGATACATAGGTACAAAGTGTGGATTTCATTTCCGTCATAGCAAGTCCGTAGCCCGTGATTTCTTCTATTTAAACATGCGCCGAGGAGAAAAAAAATAATGCAACGTAGAAGGCAAAAAGTTATAAAAAAGGAGGGCCAAGAAGTTATGAAGGAGGTAAGAAAAACCAACATAGTGTATAGTGCGCCGTGCTGATGCATACATCATACATACATGATCCTTTTTTTTTTTCTTGTATCAAATTGAGCTGTCTGTCCATGCTTTTGTTTGCCGATTCATGACAATATATCAAATCATCACACATGACTTAGAATTAGGGCGGTAATAGCCTGGGGGAATAAAAAATGGAAAAATAAAGGAAAGAATATATATCTCGAAAGGAATGGTGAGAATATGGTTGGGGAGGGAGCTCAAAGGAAAACTTAAAACCTTGCAAAGCCACAACAGCCACCCCAGTAGATATTTACATACCCTGGCCTACAATAGCCGGTTTAGGTTAAGGTGACCAGGAAGGAGGCGAAGATGGAAGGTGGAGCTGGAGACGGACCAAAGTCTTAACTCGAGGCAGTAGGGTATATCAAAAGACGAAATAAAAAAAAAGAAAAGGAAAAGGAAAAGAGAGAGAATAAGTCAGGCAATCATGTCGGCTAACGTCAGCAAATGAAAAATTAAATAAATCGATCAGGCCACAAAAGCCCGTTGAGCTAAAGCTAGCAATTCTTGAACACCCTTGATCTTTTCATTTCCGGGAACATCGAAATCACGAAAAGGCTCGGATGATAAAATTTTCACTTTGTCATCGTCATTGGGATCGGGGTCGTTCTTGTGCTTTTTGTTTTCTCCGTCATCACCTTCTGGGACTACCTTAACGCTAGAGCTTATAGATGCTGAATACCAACGTGAACTTAGAGGGAGCTGGTATAAGACAGTTCCGCGTACAATCAAGTCAAATTCATGCTGTAACACGCGCTCCCATCGTTCAGATCCGCCCTCTTCAGTCTTATTACCGGGCCGAGGGAGACGAATTTGCCCCTTGGAGGTGGATTCGAGATGATCCCACGGAGAAGGCTCGAAAGACAAAGGCGAATCAAAGCGGGAAACCTGACCAAGTCGCATCGTTTGTGGATCACCAGCGGGATCGGTCGGGATGGGATCTGTACCTTTATCGACACCACCCCGTGCATTTCTCAATTGGTTGACGGATGTCCCAGGCTGACAGTCGGCACCGCCGTTGCAGCGTGCCACACGAAGTATTTCCGCACGTTTTATGCGTTCGACACGTGGAAATCGGCCGAGGTCGGAGCCATGATCTCGCCATAGCTTGTCAGTCCCAACGTAGCGGCTCTTGGCAAAAATGGACACGCTCAGATCATCGATGACGACTGGAAACAAGTTTGGATTGACGGCCTGTACGTGGAGGTCCAACATAATCTCCTGCTCTGAAGCGAGCACGTTTTGAATATCCAGGACCTGTACATCCACGAGCGGTTTCGTGATAGCAATGATGAAAGATGTAGCTCCTCCAATAAGAAGGATAAGTAAAAGACTGATGAAAGCACATGTACCGTACCGTGATAAACAGCCACGTTGCCGTTGTTGCATGTATTCCATTTGGCGTAAACTGGCACTGTTTGGACGGCGCCCACCGCGACTTCGTGTCTGACGTGGTGACCCGACCAGCGGAGTTCTTTCATCATCTGCACCTTCGGCATCAAAGTCGTAGCCGTATATATCACCTGCTTTCTTGTAATTGTTGATGGTTCGATAGTTAGGGTTTGAGCGAGATCCTGGTTGCCTAGATTGTCGGAAACCGCTCCCAATGAAGTGCCGCGGGGACTTGACATGCGGTTGTGATTGAGGAAACGGTGTGTCGCCGTCGAATAGAGAAGGGTACATATTATTTCGATTTTGGCGTCCGAGGTGATGATGCCGGGGGGTATGAGAACCGTTTCCGTCTACCCTAGGGTGCGTCCGGCCGCTTTCCTCGGCCTCACCATCCACGCTGCTTGTATAGGTATTGTTGGTAAACTTCATGCTTCGTTTGCCTGTCACGCTGTGATTCCCTTCTCTTATCCCACGACTTCGACCGGCTAGCTGGTCGACTTGGCTGGCCATCGACGTGGCACTAGGGGTGCGGGAATGATACCTGTTTTGTCGAACGGGATATGGGTCGGGAGGATTTGACTCGTACACAAACGTTTCATCAGAATCAGATACATCGGCCTCATCAACAGCGCTAGCAACTTTGGCTTCAAAAATATCTGCTTTAGACGAGGCTGCCCCGCTGGGGAGGGCAGCGGGCTTACGAGTCCGTTTCTTTTCCTTCTTGGGGCGTATCGTCTCAGTACTGGGTTTCATCCGGAGCGTACCCGACTCGACTCGACTGGAGTTACCTCGATCCCCCGCACCAACACCGAGAGATACTTGGGGAATGGAGCTGACAGTTTCAGTCTCCACAATCATATTGCGAACTGAACCGTCGGCAGGCTTTGAGCGAGGACCACCACTAAGGGAGGTAGAAGAGCGTTTGGGCATGATGCTAGGTCCCTTTGCGGCGGAAGATCGACGTCGATTTTCTTCCATTTGCCCTGAACTCTTGTTCCCACCACTGTCACTACCACTGTCGGCATTGGGCCGCGAAGCCTTTGGTGTGGCAACCTCATCAATGATATGCAATTTAGACTCTTCGGGTGGGGGTTGAAGTAGGATGGTGTCCGTCGATGGAGTCGACTGATCGCTTGCCATCTCCTGGACAGTTTCGAGCGAGGAGCTCGGGCCGCCACCGCCCCTATTTACGGCGCGTGGAGCACTTCGATCCGTCTTTGTTCCATAGTCATCGGGTGTAGGCTGAGTCCTTTTGCTCGAGGTGTTCGGTAGGTTAGGCTCCTGCTCTGACCGCCGTGGTGCGGCCCATAACGGCATGTTGGACTTATCCGGGCTAGGAGCATCGGAGGAAGGTTCGACATTGGGTGGAGGACTGAGGACAAGGGGCTTAATGTTAGCCTGGGCCAGCGCTCGTTGGACTGAAGTCACGGAAGGGAGCGTAGCCGGACCAGGGCTCGGGCTTTTAGCGGATCGAGTTGGGTTAGGGTCGATGTTGCGTTTGCGTGAGCGAGACGACACACGGGAGGAAGGAGCTGAGGTGCGCTGATGTCGGGAGGGACGGGCAGGTGAGGGTTCG
Organism: Aspergillus haitiensis; assembly: GCA_027569155.1. Lineage (NCBI taxonomy): Eukaryota > Fungi > Ascomycota > Eurotiomycetes > Eurotiales > Aspergillaceae > Aspergillus > Aspergillus haitiensis. The sequence goes on along the minus strand of JAPDEO010000009.1, from coordinate 618,821 downwards.
CGGGAGGATATAACAGAGTTCGTGACCGATGGAGGGCCGGAAACGCCAGGGACCGCAAGCGAGGGCTTGGGTATCTGTGAGACTATGGAGGCCTGGCCCTGGGGTTGAGTGGTTGAACGTGGCACTTCTATCATGTCACCCTCGCTGGCGGATCGCCGGGAATGAGACGAGCCAGGGTCATCATCTTGGGCTACTCTGGATCCACCAGAGGTACCATTAGGATAAGGCGACCTCTCGGAGTCCGCAGCCATGATCTCTGTCGAGTCAGAGGTTGCTGACAAGAGCTTGAGAAGTCAGGGGGACCCGAGAGGGAACCGGTGTGCAGGACAAGAGTAATAAAAAAAAAAAAAAAATTATCAAAAAGGTCTGGGAAAAAAGAAAATGCTGAGGAAGAGCGGGAAGGGGCGGGAAAATGAGTCCGGAATGGGACAAGAGACAACAATAGGTAGGAGAAAATAGGGTAAACGAGAAAGAAAAAGAAAATAAAGTGTCAGGGGACTCTTTCTAGACTCAAAATTAGTATGAACTAAGGAACGGGCGCGTTTGATGAGAATAAAAATGACAATAACTTGTTGTACAATCCCCCCCAAAAAAAAGTTACACGGGAGGTAAAGTATGTAGACGAATAGACGACGGCCACATGCTGAAGAAGACCAAAGGAGGTAAAGCCACCACCACAACCTAGTAGGAGTAGGAGGAGGAGTGGGAGGAGGACTAACTAACAATAGTGATGAGGGTAAGAGGGGGACGACGGCCGTCGTCTGCAGGAGGCTAATGGCAATAAATTGAACAGTTCACACCCCAAGAAAAAAAGCAGTGTCGGAAGAAAACGATAGAGAAGCTAATAGGGAATTAGGTGGGCCAAAGTCAAGGTGGCGGATGCAGCATCGCAAAGAGGGGACTTGAATCAGAAGACGGTGAGGTGGTGAAATGTCTAGAACAAGCTCCGAATCCGTTAGCTTACGCCGACCAGCGTCGATCCGAGGAAAACGCCAGCTTACTGGAAAAGGGTTGGTGGGTTGATGGGCCTAAGTTGGTATTCGACAACACGTAAGAATTCGGTAACTGACAGAGGATCCATTAACCATCCCTAAGAGGCGCGACTTCAGGGGAGACTGTTGAGATCCAATGATCGGAGCCCACGTCAAAAGAGGGAACGGCCTAGCGTGGGAAAGCTGGAAATCTGGGGGACGACGCACGCAAGACAGACAGGAAAAAAAAAAAAAAAAAACACCCACAGGTCGCGGGGGGAAAGTAGGGGGCGCTGCTTCTCCGGTGGAAATAAGATAAAAAAAGTCCAGAAGGAGGGAGGATCAGAAAGGATTGTGGCTACACAATGACGATGATGACGATGAAGAGACAAAGCAAGAAGTTTCAGAAATCTTTAGTCATATCATAATCCGTGGAAGGACAGGGTATACTTGACGAGGAGTTAGCCGTAGACGAGAGGGAGGTTGAAAAAGAGCGGAAGTAAATAACAAATACAATGCTGTAACACTTTCTTAGTAATATTACCACACAGCTGGCCGTGGGTGGCTGTAAGGGTGGTCACACACTCGTACACGTTGCCTCCGTTCTCGATGACTTCATCGATTGGATGGGAATCAAACCGGTTTTCCCTGAACCACCTATCCAGTGTCCAGGTACGTACCAGGAGGTAAAGGTAGAAGTATACCTGGTGAAAATTGAGGCAGTTTTTGTGGCCAATCATGATTCCGGCTTTTTTGATTCAAGTCTATATACACCTAATCAACCCAAAAAGAATCCAAACGCCAATCCTGGGTTACCCTATCCCTCCGAAGAAAAAAAAAAAAAAAAATAAAAATCCAAGATGGGCTCTCCAACCATGTGTATAGAAAAACAACAAACGAGTCTTCTAGCGAACTAAACTAAGAAATGAAAATAATAAATAAATAAACAATAAGAATATTAATAAAAATAAAATAAAAGGAGCGTAGGCGACCACGGGTGGGTTTTCCGTTGTTGGAGTAGTTAGCCTCCAGCTTCATTTCTCTTAGCGTGACCCGTCAGTGCCCAACCAGCTACACGATCTTGTACACCCGTTTCGCAATGAGGAAGGATGCAATCGCAAAAATGAATAATCCACCAACAACTATACACAAATTCAATTAGCTATGCAATCAAGTCCACCCGATAGCCTTGCTGCTAACGTGGGGTAAAGGGGCTGCGTACTTGACCAGAACCACCATAAGCTGTCCACTTCTTGACCAGGCACTTTGACATTCATCCCCCACATACCACAGATGATGTTCAACGGAAGGACAATTGTTCCGAGGACGGTCAGCTTGCCTAACACATCAGCCGTCTGTTCCTGCCGTTCGTTCATGTGGATGTTAATCTGAGCTAGATAGTTTGTATGCGCACGCGAAAGAAGGCTAAAGTATAACGAAGTAAAGGGTTAGTTCTACTTAGTCAATTGCTGCGAGTCGTGAAAGAGAATGATGGATTTGGACGTACGTTTCGTAGTAGGTCAGACTGCTAGTCATGGTCATGATGTGATCCTGGATATCACCCAAGTATAGACCAATTTCCGATTTTGGAGCCACTTCCCAATGCTCATTGCACCGTTTCGCAAAACCCTTGACAACATCCGCCTTGTTGCTAAGGAGTCGATACATTCCCATCACCTTCTTACGACATACCCCCACTCGTCGGAGCATCTCACCCGGACCTGGGTCCGCTTGATCATCCTCTTCCTTGGAACTTGGGCTAATGCCGCGTTCGTGGGAATGCATTTTCATGATCATTTCATCGATTCCATCGACTTCATCTTCAATAGATTGAATCAATGGACCGAAAACGTCCGTAATGTCGTCAATGAGGGCGTATGATATCCAATCTGAGCTTAGAATCAAGTAGTCCATTAGTTGTCGGATGCGCCGTCGTACATTTGCAGGATGCGGTGTCTGAGAGAAATGGAAGGAGAGAACTCCGTCTCGAAACACTACCACATACATGTTCACGGGCTGCAGGTAGTTTTCGTTGTTGGGGTCCTGCTCGAATGTGCGGTAATTGACAAAGTAGTAGTTCCGAAATAGCTCTACCTTCTCCCGAGCCTCCTGCATCATGATATCTTCTGCTGTTAAAGCATGAATGTTGAAGGCCTTGGCGATTACCCGCATCTCTGCATCGGTCGGGCAAAGGACATCAAGCCAAAAAGTCGGCCTGGGTCCATATCGTTTGGGCTTTAACCCATTTGACCTCTGTGCATGCGTGGTATCTGCTGATGCGCGTGTGTCTGACATAGCCTCACTTATTATAGACATACGAGGCTGGTGTTTCTGGTCTGCTGAGGATGGCTGGTCGTGATCGTAAGAATATGGCATTCGGTTCCCAGTCCTTGGACTATTGCTTGGGCCACGGAAATAATCCGTGGTGTCCTGGCTACGACGATGGTCCGGATCGTCCTCTACTTCCTCATCCGAGGAAGGGTCTATTTCGGGGGGGTCGGGGATGAAAAGCTCACGGAAGCTGCTGCCGGGTTGTACCAATTCAGAGATTGTTTGCGCATGGATGGTGCTCTGGAATTCCTCGTTAAAATATGTAAATCGGTAGGGTGATTCATCCTCCTCGCGCCGCCACAGGCGGTATTGTGGGCGAAGCCGGCCCTCAACTAGCACAGGCTCACTGATCTTTTTCGTCCGGAATACGCCAATCCTTTCCTCCTTTTCCTCCCGGCTCCAGTCCTCGAGAACCGACAGATCGGGCCATTCCCTAGCCCGCCGCCTCCGTCGCTCTCCCCCTTGTGATACTCTGGGGCCGTCCTCCTCGGCTGCTTCCGAAACATCCTCTCTTGGAAAGCACACGTCCTCCTCCGCCGGTAGAGTTCGGCGGCGAAGTAGCCCATCTTGTGGGGAAATATGCGGTGAGGAAGGGGAAGATCCTGGGGACTGCTTGGGCCGATGCATGCTTCCCTCCACATCAATCACCATATCATGCGGACGACTTCCCGAGTCTAGCCGATTATCCAGGGACTTTGCTAGGGAAAAGTCAAAATCGCTGCCTGCCATAACAGCATCATTATAACCCATTTCTGGGCCCAGTTTCGGGGATGATGGCATTGAGGGTGGGTTATTAATATCATGACGGGGTGAGCACCGGGAAGAATCTGATAGCGTGGACTGGCGACGTTGACGGGAAGAAAAAGGACTGGACTTAGAGTCTGTCCCATATCGTGGAATATTGCCGGTGTGGCTAGAGGATGGCCTCATCAATGGGGTTCTATCATTTGTTTCCTCCTCTTCTCCTAGATCACTATCATCCGGATAGTGGGCCTTTACTCGAGATGGGGGATTGCGAGAGCTTGAATCGGGCGGTCGGAAAGGAGTTGATAGAGAGCCGGGTCTAAATGACTGTGCTAGTCGGCTCTCTTTCCGGGGCTGCATCATGGGTTGGTTTCTAAGACACATCCAAGCCGTCAATGTTAGTTATCAAGGACAAGACGGCAATAAGGCGTGCATGTAAGCATACCGATGATCTAGTAGAGCTTCACTCTCTAGACTAGTACTGCTCAAATCCCCACCTAGCCTGTAGAAAGGCACTGCTGCCCCCGAATTTGCCTGATCTGTCGCCATCACATCCAGGTTCTCTGTCTCTAGAACAGGAGGGGTGGCATCAGGACGGCCCTCCTCTGGCCCAAGGAATGACTGCCGACGATTACGGCGCTTACGGTGACGATTCCTCTTCCGTTTGGTAGCATTAGGAGTTGAAGGGTTTTTCGTCCCTGACCTGCTTCCGTCGTCGGTCTCCTTCCACATTGCTGGTTGATAAATGGCCGAATTACGGCCCGTTCCTGCAGATGTGTTGGTCGAGCGACCAACGGGAGTACTAGGAACCGGTACGGTCTGATGTGACGTAGACGGTGGAGGGGCCATTGTAGGTGTCAACGAATATGACCTATATCGAGGTACCTTCACCTATTAGTGAAGAGGGAATAGGAGGGCTAGGGTTCTATTGAACTGCATTACGAACCACGAATGAACAATTCAATTCACCACCGCCCCGCTTTTATTTAAATGAATACAATTTTCTTGAAATTCTGGAATCAAAATACGTATAGCGTAACCAAATCTCGCATCGTCAGGGACAGTTCATCGAGGTCCGGGGCGAAGAGAGGTAGCGGCGGGAGACAGCGCAAAGGGCAGGATGTGGTGGAGCATGGGGCACTCTGAGACGCAAGGGTTTGGATTCATCGAAGAGAACTTATTGGACAGTAGCCAAATCTTTGAAACTAGAAGGCAAAATAGGTAGATTGAGTCAGAGAAGACCGCACGATGGCGAGGAGAGAAAACAAGCGGAGGCACGTCTATCCCGAAACGCAGGCAGCCAGTGACGAGGGTTCATTCTCCTCCGAAGCCTACCTAATGAGATGGCACCTGGTCAGGTGACTTAAGACTCAGACCCTGAGACAGATTTCAATACCAATACAACATAACACACCACCCTTACATAGATTAGATACGCGTTAGTGAGAACTCGACGAATGTTCGACGTAAGCTTTTGCAGTAGCGGTAAAGTAGCGCATCGACTTTTAATGACCAGTTGATCCCCACTAATCACTGAGCCCCACCGATTAGAGAGCGTCATATCTGTCTGATGATGTAGGTTGACCAGGACTCCAAGTTGGCATTCCTGGTGTTTATTATTTATCATTTTATTATTACCATTTGCTGAAGAGATAAGCATTATTTGACCCCTACGTAATATAGATAAGAGACACGAATGCGTTATGGACTGCAATGTTTTCGGGCCTTGAGTTCCATATGTTACTTGCAACTCTTGTACCAGCTGAAAACTTCAGTAATATCTTACTATTTACCCGGTTCTTGTTTTCCACTTCCTGTGTACCACGCTAGGCGCTTTTTTTGTTACAAGTGTTGGTAGTGTCGGCTCAAGCCCAATCCCCCTTATTTTTCTGTTTTCTATTTATTGATCCTAATTACTAAAAAAAAAACCTGTTGCAATTTTATGTTTAAGAGATTCTCCTCAACTCAGCGTAAGTGTATTTTTGTAGTCAGATCAAGAGTTATTGAAATGCTCAATACTAAACAGGATTTAGTATTAAGTGGGAAGTAACTAATGAATAACTAGCATTTGCTTATTATTGTTCTATTAGTGCAGATCATTGTCTTACGGCATAATATAATACTATGGATATGTATGGACTACTTTCTTTGCCTTGAACAAAAGCTGGGGATTAAAAGTAAAATTTTTTATCTATTAGAAACAACAGTATCAGTCCTTTACCCTCCCACAAAGAACAACATCTTCCCCGAATGGGTGCCATTGGACATCAGTGAGGCGTGAAGCTGCCATGGCTGTACCACTCTTATCAAATCTTCGTTTTGGCGAGACCACTACCCCTCCTTGTCCAAGCCAGGTAGGTGCAATGGTGACAATAACAGAATTGATCAAATGCTGGAATGAAGGTTCGAGAAGAGAATTAATGATAGACCCCCCACCTTCGATCATCACGCTGCTGAGGCCTTCCTTCTTAAGGCGCTGCAGGAGGACCGCCCAATCGAACCTCTGGCCCTCACTGTCCGCGATGCAATCGAGAGGTATGTATTTACCGCCGTGACGTTCCAGAAGCTCCTTCTTCGCAGGAGGTGGCGCTTGTAGCCCCGTGACAATGTATGGGGCCCGGCCACGACCTTCTCTTGCAAGGATGAGAATCTTAGAGTGCTCAGTGAAGTCCCATCTTGCACTGGGATCAACCACAATTGGCCGTGGTTGCCCCTGAAGACCCTCACTCCCGTAGCCCCCTACTCCCCCTAATCGACAGTTCAGGCCGGGGTCATCTGCAACCGCCGTTCCGACTCCAATCAAAATCGCATCATGGCGAGAACGGAGGTAGTGGGTCATAGCTTTAGACTGAGGACCGGATAGGATAGTACGGGCCCCAGGAGAGAGGGCTAGCGAAGAGTCTAGCGAGGTTGCAAAGGTAAGTGTCGTAAATGGGAGATCATAGTTGACTGTTGCTTCGTTCTTTTTATCGTCATCATGATCATGGTCATCATTATCATTATTATTATTCGTATTATTCTGTGGAAGATAAGGTTCTAAGAACGGCTGTTCCATATTTGGAAACGTCAACGCATCTCGGGGGAGATTGGACATGATTTACTGCCGTTTAGTGGTTTCTTGCGTAGATGAATATGATAATAGAAAAGAAAAGCAAGTCTGATTCAAATGTGTGTACTCCGCATGTAAAATCGAGAGCGCATTTGAATTGATGCAGACCTCTGGTCCAATTTGATGTCTAAGGCTCAAGGCATCGCTTGGTGTTCTTGATTGGGAATAGTGCAGCACACAACCGGTCCCCAACCTATCCACCTTCCAATTCTAGTAATTAACTACGTCTTCGAGGTTCACAAATATATATTCGAATCCATCAAATTAATTAGCTCTTAAACCTTATTTTCTTGAATTTTATCCCTATTGTCCGAGAGATAAATCACCTGTCAATTAAAGAGGTGTTGTCGATACAGGCTGGTCTAGCTCATAAGCTACTTGTATATGCACTTCTTCCTTCAGCTCGAAGGGTCTATAGTCCCATCCTTAGTCATGTTGATAATAATAAAATCATGTCTGTTCAACAGCCCGTATGTATTATACATGTCCATATTCCAAATGGCAAACTGAACTAATCGGGTGATTTGTGAGTGGGGGTAGAGTTTCTGCTAGAATGAACTTCTCACTCTACACCTACCTCCTCTCACAATATCCAAGACCGTAGGCAACATAATGAGGAAGGATAGTTGGGAGAGGTTAGGTTTGGCTATCATATATGAATAGTGACCCTTGGATGAATAATTTTTTTTCTATTCAGTCCACAACATCCTACAGCTTCGAGACCGATTTGCCGCCCGCCTCCATCAATGCTCCAGCCTCATCCACCATGTCTTCGATGATCTTAGCGGCAGGGAGTCTCTCACGAACCATTCCGGCGACTTTCCCCATGAGAACGGGATGTGCGTTCTCTAGAACTTCCTCATCATCCTTCTTTGTATCCAAATCGTGAGCCAGAGGAATGATGCCTTTGGACTGTAGCTGCTGCATCTCCTGCTTTCTTTCCTCCTCCCAGCGCTTGATATAAGGTGTGGCACGAGTATTCAGAGGTCTACCGCTGAAGATTGTGGTGCGAATGATATCGTCGAACCCAGCCTCAGCCAGTGCTTGCTGGTGTACTCTGGATGCGCCAGATTCCTCAGATAAGATGAACCGCGTTCCGATCCACACAGCACCGGCGCCTAGCATGAGAGCAGCTGCCAATGATTGGCCGTTGAAAAGTCCGCCTGCTGCAACCAGGGCAACTTGACGCCTGGTGAAGGGGCTGATTTTCCCTCGTAGAACTTCGGAAACCGCAGGGATTAGAACGACAGTGGGGATATCGCCTGTATGTCCACCTCCCTCGCCGCCCTGGGCACAGATTAAATCTGCACCGACCTCGACAGCCTTTAGGGCATGCTTTGGGTGTCCGATCATGTTCATGTATAGGACGCCGCCTTGGTGGAGACGGTCGACCGCCCACTTGGGGGGGATGCCTACAGCACAGACGAATAGCTTCGCCCCACTTTCGATGATAATCTCGATTAATTCGGCGAGTTTTCCATGAGAATAATCGTAGCTGCAAAGTGATGATAAATGTGAGTCGTTGGCGCAGACGTGCAGGGTTAAAGCTAGAAAGAGAGAGAGAAAGAACAAAGGCATACTTGGTCTTCCGAGCATTACCACCAACTTTGGGGATCAGAAGATCGACTCCAAAGGGGGCTTTCTTATCCACGAGATAGCTCTTGAGCTCATCTAGGGCTTCCCGGAGACGCTCTGGGGTGTAGGCGACTCCTCCAATCACTCCAAGGCCTCCACCATTGGACACAGCTGCTGCCAGTCGTGGGGAAGCGACCCCAAACATTCCAGCGAGCAGAACTGGATGACGGACGCCCAGAAGCTCTGTAACATTGGTGCGGATTTGCTCTAATGATGCATTTAGAGAGAGGGTAAGTTTATTAGAGTGGATAGTGACATACTATGAGCAGCCATTGCGATTGGAAAAGTTCGATTACTGGATCGACAGACGAAGATCAGCCACAGCAAGTTAAAAAAAAAAGAAAAGGATTGTACGCTGGTGAATCTATTTATTCTTTTACTTATCTACAAATTACGCAGCACAAAAGAAAACGCCTGTCAAGTTAAAACACAGACTACATAAAAATTTACACCATGCACAAGCAACTACTCTGAATAGCTTTCCCCGCAAGTTTATCCCGAGGCTCCAGATAACGAGATCCGAGTACCGACCGGCCGCGTCCTCCAGTAGGGCGAAAGCATTCACTCTTTCCTTACCTTTTCGAGAGCTTGCTTAATTCCTAGCGCACTTTAGCGATAGGGAACTGACTCTCAAAACAGAGCTCGCGGTGCGGCCTCAATAACATCTGGGTCTCCCACATCCCCCTTATGCCGTCCTGTTCCTGGTGCACGCGTGTATATATGTGGTATGAATATATGAGGCTTATTGCTGCTAACTTTAAGAAAGGCACAGATATACCTATATGTTAACGCGCGTTAAAACTGAATTCCAACTGCGACCCGGACTCACCTGAACATAATTAAATATTCTATTCAGATCTTAATGTCTTCACCCCAAGCAAATGCTATAACCTTCGTTGCGGAGAAATATCACTCACTCAGGGACGGATGCTACAAGGTATTGAGAGATATTCTAGCTAGCCGCATGGTTAGAAGAAAATGAAGAGAAAAAATTATTTGTAGGTTGTTTAAAAGTTACAATGATGAACTCTTGGGAGATCGATATCGTTCTTTCGAAAGGTCGCAAATCATCCTAACTTTCTCCGACCGAAATCTCGATTGAAGTGGAGAAGTTGGTCTTATATAGCTGACTGGTTTGACGTCGCGAAGAGACCTTGTATGATCGCATTGTCGAAGAGAGCCATCAACCATTCGCTCCACCAGCTGCATTAACTGGGGTAGACTACTTAGGAGGAAAGCCACCACTTAAGTAAAGAAGGAGAAACATCACTTGCATCTGTATGTTTTTCCTGACATTGTCTCGCTTATATAAGTGTCCTAGTGCATTGCCATACACCCCTGACAATGGAATGCGGCTCCTGGAATGATGTCATTTAACGTATTTAACTACTGTTTAATCTGAGATGTTTTAACGATGGTTGAGAAAAGAAAACACCCGTTCTAGAAGATGGGGGTGATAGAATAGCGTCATCCTGGCTATGTGACACAATGCAACAAGCAAGGAAGGAGCTTAGTTTATAGCTTACTGAAGCTAATTCGCTGTTTTCCCTTGACTTGCCTTCTTCTTATATATGGGGTTTATATTGGTAGGTGGTAACTAGAATCTATGGTATTCCCAAGGTCCAAGGCACTTGGTTTATCCCTATTTGATCGATAGATCGGGAATATAAATAAAAAAATCACCTCCTCTCATGTCATTCCTCTCATCCTACTTATCACTCGCGCATCATCTTCACTCAAACATGACGTGGAGCTGGGCTACAGATACGATATTGTACGAATATTTCTCGCATAAAGAGTGTTAATTAATTGGGAAGATAAATTGAGGAGACCGACGACATAATGAAAGACCTCCACCCCGCCCGAACGTCGACCAAGGCTCGAAGGCCTCGGCTTACAGGCATCCAGTCATACGGCCAATCACCCACACTCCAACCATTCTATCTCGACTCCGCTCGAACCATCGGCGCTTTATTAAATAAGCTGGGGGATTAAATTCCCTCGGCACTATGGAATTCCTACTGAAAATACATAAGCCCTGGCGAGAGGCACATGGGTCCTAGAAAGCTTAGGAGCTGCTCGCTGACCGACCACCACCGCGGAACCCCCCTCACCTAAAAAATCCACCAAAAGCGACCTTTTTTTGACTTTTTCTTTTTTTCCTTTTCTGTTTTGAAATGTTATCACCAGCGGAGATTCCAATCGTCGTTGGTGTCGGTGATATCATTGATCGAGCTGGTAAAGGACGAGACGATGCTGCTGAGCCGTTGACGTTGATGCTCCGTGCCATTGGTGCGGCCATCCAAGATACCACTCTCAGTCCAGACGCAGCTATCAAGCTCCAGTCAGCCATTGAAAGCGTCTCAGTGGTCGCAAACTGGACATGGCCGTACCCGAATACACCGGAGCTTATTGCGCAGCGATTGGGGCTACCAGGATCCGTCCACACGCAGGAGAGTGAGCATGGAGGCAACGCTCCTGCGCAGTTCTTTGATGAAGCTGCTCGACGAGTTGCCTTCAAGAAGAGTAAAGTGGCCATCGTCACAGGTGGCGAAGCCCTGGCCTCGTGTGAGTCCGATAACTTTTTTTTTTAATTCTTTCTTTTATTTATTCTTTTTTTTCCCCCCCTTATCTGTCTATGTATAGATGACAACTAATCTGTGCGGTACAGTGGAATCATTCAAAGCTGCAAAGAAGTCCCCTCCACCACACTGGACCAAACTTGAGGATACCACTTCGGTCTGGGATAGGAAAAAGCCACAAGGTAGTAGGGATCTATGGCCGAAGACTCCACTTGGCATCCGGCTTACAACCATGCGTACAGACCTGGGGACTACACATTATATCGGAGCACCGATCCAGGTGTATCCTCTATACGAAGCTGGATTTCGAGCGCACCTCCAGCAAAAGCTCCCGGATAACCACCGGGAGTCAGCAGAGCTCTATGCCGAATTTGCTCAGATCGCAGCGAAGACGCCCTACTCGTGGAATTATGGGAAGAAGCCCGAGACCGCTGAATCCATTGGGACAGTGACAAAGCGCAATCGCCTGATCTGCTCACCTTGTTCGTATTCCCTGGCTTCTGCCTTCCTTCCTTCTCCTTCCTAAACTGCTGACCTCGGATTCTCATCATGAAACCTAGACCCCCTTCTCATGAATGCATTCAATACCGTCAACCTGGCCGCGGCCTGCATTATTACTACCACAACTTTTGCCCGTGAACTAGGAATCCCCGAGTCTAAGTGGATCTACCCGTTAGGAGGTGCGGGTACGAGCGACCGCAGCCGATGTAAGATTTAGCTTTCCTTGCCTGCATATGAAGATGAATATTTATAGAATACTAACGGGAGGGTTGTGGAAACCATCTATATAGTCTGGGAACGGCCAAATTTCTACCAAAGTAGAAGCCTTTCACAATCTTTAGATGCAGCACTAGCAGCATCCAATCTCCGCCGAGATGATATTGACCTTTTCGACTTCTACTCCTGCTTCCCCATCGTGCCCAAGTTGGCATGTCACCACCTCGGTCTTCCTCTAACTGGTGGGTCCCGGCCAATCAGTGTTCTGGGAGGCTTAACGTCATTCGGAGGCGCTGGCAATAACTACTCCATGCACGCTCTCACTGAGATGGTGCGACAGCTTCGTGCCAAAAAGGGCCGGTATGGGTTAGTCCTTGCGAATGGAGGCGTCCTATCCTACCACCATACTGTTTGTCTTTCCACCGAGCCCCGAGCCGACAAGTCATCCTATCCGATGTGGAATCCTCTCTGCTCTCATCTAGACGAGGACCACCCAGACCTGGAGAGCAAGGCCGAGGGAGCGGCCACGATTGAGGTACGTTTTTGCTCACACATTCTCATTCCGAAAAGGCAGAGCGCAAAGTGGCCCCAATCTAATCTTTTCTTTTTTTAACTCTATGTAGACATATACCGTTCAGTTCGGACGTGATGGTTCTCCGGTACTCGGCTTCGTCGTAGGACGTCTACAGGACTCCGGACATCGATTCATCGCCAACGTCGAGGAAGAGCATTCATTGAAGACTCTCTGTAGCACGACGGTAGAGCAGGTTGGCAAATCCGGCTGGGTGCGTAATGATGCCGAGAGTGGAAGGAATCTGTTTACATTTGAAGTGTCCAAGATGTAAATAATATAGGTAGTCCTATACTACACTACACAACCACAACAACGACGACGAGATACAAAGCAATATATAAATATATGGATTAAGGAAATAAAATAAATGATAAACCAACAAAGAGAGAGTAAGTAAAGTAACCTACAACTTCGAATCCACCCAAACAGGCGCCTTCTTCTTCGCAAAAGCCTCCAACCCAATCTTCAAATTCTCCCCCTGCATCAACGGCCTCCCATACAACTCCGCCGCCGCCCTCGACGCCTGCTCAACACTCCCAGTCTCCCACGCCTCCCGCAACCCAAACCTCGAGACAATAATCGCATCAGGCGACCACCCCGCCACCGTCTTCGCCAACTCCAACGCATCCGCCAACACCCGCTCCGGACTCTCCGACACCACATTCACCAAATTCAACCGTTTCGCCTCCGCAGCCGACACCCGTCGTCCTGTCAACGCCAACTCACTCCCCACCTGCATGCCACACGTCCGAATGATGCGCGCCAACCCACCCGCCCCAGCATATAATCCACGCTGCACCTCCGGCAAGGCAAACTCCGCCGCCGGCGACGCAACCACCATATCGCAATTCAGACAGATCTCGAACCCGCCCCCGAGGGCTAACCCGTTCACGGCCGCGATCACGGGTTTCTTCCCGCGTCGTTGACTGATGCCTCCGAATCCGTTCGGCATGGGTTCGCGACGATTGGGTGCGGAGCTGGTGACGCCGCTAGTGGCACGCTCATCATTATGTTGGCGAATGTCTCGCTGTTCGAGGAGATCGGCACCGGCGGAAAAAACTTTGTTGCCTTTTCCTGTGATGATCCCGACGCGGAGGGAGGGTTCGTCATCGAACCAGTTCCAGATTGCGAATCCGTCTTTGTGACCCTGTGTGGGGATTGCGTTCATGCGTTTTTCGCGGTTGATGGTTACGAGGAGGATCCCTGGGGAGGGGAATGAGAGGTCAAAGATGTTGGATTGGGGGGGTGGAGTATTGAAGGTCATTTTCATTTCTTTTTCTTTTTTTTTTTTTTTTTTTTTATATATCTTTGTTTGTTTGTTTGCTTGATGGGGACGGGGAGGTAAGATTTTTTTTTATTTTGAGGAATTGAATTTTAATTTTTATTGGAATAAGCGTATATTTATTGGAATGAGAGTTCAATGTATGTATGTGAGAGAGTGAGAGAAGAAGAAAAGATATAAGCATCGGGGTAACAATATAAAGTATGGATGCAGATCTACTTTGACTCTATTACTCTACCTAAGGTTGACCCGAGGTCAGACTGGCAGTTGGGGAGAGCTGGAGGTTCCCCGCAGATCGCTCGCTGTAGCCGAGGAGCTGTTTTTGTCACGTTCCATTCGGTTAACTCATATCATATATTACTACCTTAGGTAATAAAGGTTATTTATTACATTTACTTGCACTCAAAGAACCTCAGTGAAAATACTTCATTGAACATCATATTATTTACAAAGCCATCATTTCATAAAATAAAATAGAAAAATAAGGAAAATAAAATAAAAACAAATACAGGGGCCGTCACATCGTCAACTCTAGGAGTAGATGTCAGAGATCATAAAAATATTCATCATAGTTGGAACAAAAGGGATAGAGCAGAATTAAAATCGCTCCAATCCTTCAAGTAGTTACCTCATTATTACCCATAGTCATTCCGATGCAGCAAATTATAACAAAAGAACTTTCCTTTTTCTCTCCTTCTACTTTCTGTCTTTTGTCTTTCTTTTTTCTTTTTTCTTTTTTCTTTTTCTTTTTTTTTTTTTTTTCACTTTTGGAAGGAGATTGTTTTGGAATCTGTATTCTTTCCACCCTCAAAGGAAATCGATAAGATCACCAAACTAAATGTGATAAGAGTGTGACGCCTCATACCACATTGCTCATGTCCATAACCGATGACGGGGCGATGCTATGAACGGATCGAGATGCATCTAGAGACATCCGATCGCCACTGGTCTTCCGTGTAATCTTTTTCTCCTTCCATGGGCGTGCGACCAGCACTTGTGCTGGACAGACAATCACTTCCTTGTCACCCTCACCCGAGTCGTTTCCCTTCTTAACAACAAGGGGGAAGAGAACAACTCGGACAACGGCTTTCTGAGCCTCCAATTCTTGGTTGGAGGTGGTTTCGCCACTCCGTTCATTCATGAGAGAGGCGTTGAAAAGCACTTGCCGCGCGAGATCACCGTTGGTGTCGTACTCGGGTTGGTTAGGAGGGAGCATGATGAATTCAGCCAACTGGGTACGCATTTCAATTGACAAGTTGACAGCTACCCGGAGTACCTTCCGCAGAGAATCCAGGAGCGCAGCTTCGACATTACTGGGAGGTGGGAGAATGCGGGAAAGGGTGTCGAAGATTTCGAGAGCCACCGCTTCCGTGTCGTTCTCCCGCTGTCGTGTGAATGTGGGTCGCTTGGCCAGCAAGCTTAGGGTAGTTGCACGCCAGCGATGAATAGCGTTGCGGGGGCCGACCTCGATAAGTTGCTTTTCCAGAGACTTAAGTTTCTGGCGTTGTTCACGATCCATACCAAATAGGTATCGCGTAAAGATAAACTCCCACACCATGGTCATCACCACTGACATGAATATATCCCGGCGTCGGACTCGATCCGCAAGATAAGAATCGGCATCAAAGCCGTCCAGGATAGCATTGTCGAATCGGTCAGCGATGGTTTCTTCTTGTAGCTCCATAAGCTTGCGGCAGCGGCGATGATCGGAATGCTTTGAGAAGCGAAGGACCCACTGCTGCACGTGGCCACAGAGTTTCTGGCATGCGGCACTGAAATAATCTTCATCACGGAACGCGATCACATTGTCGTTCATTGAGGCGGTAATCTGCTGTTGGAGCTCTTTGACCTTGTCTCGGGCGCTCTCAAGCTCTTCCCGGAGCCGTCGTAGCTCGCTATTCTTCTGGGCCAGCGCAGTTTCGATTTCTTGTCGGATTTTGTCTTGGAGGTCGCCTGAGAGCTGCTGATTCTGGGAGCGCAGGTCCTCAAGCTCCCGAGTGAATGTTCCTTGCTTTTGAGAATGTGTGGCAATGAGGGTGGAGTTGGCGGTGACGAGTCCAGCATTCTCCTCATTCAGCCGGGCCACCTCCTTCTGGTACCATTCCACCGAGCTCTTTAGCTGCTCGAGCTCGGCCTCCCGGTTGCGCAAATCAGCATCGCGAGTGTTGAGAGCATGATCGCTCTTGCGTCTCGCTAGACTTGTGGTGCGTAGTTTATTTTCCGCGGCATCGCGGGCAGCAGCGAGCTCACGATTTTCGGAAATTAGTTGATCGAGACGAAACTCCAGCTCTTGGAGATGTTGCATACTTCGGCGGTGACGAACACTAGGGGGTCGGCTAGGCGACCGGGGCGAATTTGGAGTCTCTCCCCAGCCCTCCTACAAAAGTAAACAACCGTTAGCCGCTGCAAAAATTGGCAGGAAAGAAGGGGGAGGGGGGTTTAGAAACAAAGGAAACAAAATCAAAAGCGATACATTATACAATTAATTACTTACATAGACGTCCGTCATGCTGCGAAGGGGCCGTTTGCCCTTGTCGGTGACGGGGTCGTAAGAAGAGGAGGATGCGATCTTCTGGACGTCGAGGTCGGTGGGGGAGCGAGGAGGCTGGGGTGTGGAGGTCTCTGATTGGTGTTCGTGCGTTAGCGCCTGACTGGCTGCTGTGGTGACCACTGCTGCTGCAAGCGCTGCTGCCCGTAAATCCCCACTGGTGCTGTGCGCAACCTGTCGTCGTGACGTGTTGTTGCTGCTGCCCGAATGGCTGCCTCGTAGTGTAGGTCGGTCTTTCTCAACCATCGCAGCACCTCGTCCTCTCTCGGGTGACCGTGAGGGTGAAGACGCTAGTAGATCGCGCTTTTTGACCCCCCCATCCCAATCGTCGTCAGTTTGATCAGAGGTCTGTTCATTGTCCGACGTGGGCCATGCCCGCCGTCCCAGAGCGGTCTCGGTGAATTTTCGAACCGGTGTTTGCGGTCGGGGAAGTACATGCTCGGGTTTCATCTCCAATCGGGGCGTTCCGTGCTCTCGAGCCGTGGATCCCAGTCCGTGCTCCGACTCCACTCGATTTTCTGGTTCTTGTTCTACGATCGGACGGAGTGGAGTGCGCGGAGGGGAACGTGAACCTGATCCTCCTCGCTCTGTGCGAGCTTGGGTGATTGGGATATCATTGAACGACCAGGGTGGTCGTGGGTGGTCCTGTCGCCCATGAATTGACTGCGTTCTTCGAAGCTCGCAAGGTGTCTCGGGCTCTTCCTCTTGTTCAAGTCGGCGCCGCTCTGCTTGTAACGGGGTATCGAAACGACTAGCAAGATCTCGTGTAGCTTCAGGCGTAGTATCATGCTCTTGCTGATTCTCAACGGATCCGAGTTCCCTTTTCGACTCTTTAGAAACGTCGTATTCAGCATCAATTGTAGGATTATCGGGCATAATAGCTTGCGTAATATCGATTGTCGTAGATCCCTCAAGCTCATCTTGCTTTGGAGCGTTCGTCGATTGCTCACCAAGAATGTCAGCTAGTAAAGGGCCAGAGACATAGCCGCTGTCTCTAGCCTCAGTAGTTAGGATGGGTGCCTCCGAGATCTGGATCGAACTCTCCCGAGTCGTTCCCTGGTCTAAGATCTCTTCCTCAGCCCCACCTTTTAAAGGTTCTGCTATCTGACTCAAAACAGGTCGTCGAAATGATACTCGTTCGAGATCTGGGAAGATACTAGCAACCTTGCTCTGCTTTTTGGGCAACACGTCGTCGGTTTCATCTGTCATACGCTTTTCGGGGATAGCAGGTTGTGGCTGGGCAACCTTTATACCCTCTGTTTCCATGTTATCTTTCGAATCGACCTCTCGATTTATCAGGGCTTCTGGGATAGAGGATGCGTGGTATTCCGGGATTTCTGGTTCAAAAGGGGCCGCATGAGCTTCAAGGGATGACTCGGAAGACTGCTCTGAGGCGTCGATCTTACCTTTCTCCCAATCTATTGAAGGCCATGGGTCTTCATCTCGCGCAGAACGCCTCAACTCTAGAGTCTGAGGGTCTTTTTCCTCTTCTTCAAGTAGCTCTTCGGGCATCGTGTTTGCTGCCTGCTCCTCCAACTGCTCACTCTCAGGCTCTCCAACCTCTAGAACTTTGTTCTCCTTGCGCTTCTTCTTCCTCTTCTCTTGCTTTGAAGACTCTGGCAAAATTGAAGGCTGGTCCTCTTTTGGTTCCTCCGGGATTATCTCAGGTATTAGAGTGGCCGAATGATTCTCTTCTGTAGGTTCCGCCTGAGTCTCCAATTCTGGTTGTTGTACTGTTTCTGTCACTTCCAATGCAGCCTTCTTCTTGGCTTTCTTTTTTGCCTTTTTTGATAGTTTTCTCGATAGAGGTTGCTCGGACTCAGGCTCATCGGCTGTGTCTCTAGTTACATCCTTATTACCTGTCTGCTCAAGGGATTCTGGAATAGCTTGATGAGGCTCCTGGGAGCCGTCTTGTTCTTTTGGGGGGCTCTCTTGCCGACCAGTCTCCAGCAACTGCTCCTTCACCACATCTGGTACCTCACATGACACCTCTTCTTTCTTTTCTACATCTCCCAGGGAGGTCGGCTCATTGGAAACCACGACTGGGTTGACTTGCTTGTCTTGAGTAGTCTCAATCTCCTCGGTCTTGCCCTCCTGAGATATTTTTGGGTTGGGTAAGCTGATGTCGTTGGATTGAGTACTCGTGAAAGCTTCTTGGTCTTCAGCTCCGGATGTCGCTGCAAAAGAGGGGTCGGGAATCTCTTCAGGCCGCTCTTTAGCTTGTTTTTTGGCCTTTTTCTTTTTCTTTTTAGATTCCTTGCGGCTTAGCATTTCGACCGTAGACGCATGCTCCTCAAGAGGCATAGGTGGGTCAATAGTATCCTCCTG
>JAPDEO010000008.1:600000-846447 GCA_027569155.1 Aspergillus haitiensis | reverse complement strand
CCCCCCCCCCCCCCCCCCCCCCCCCCCCCCCCCCCCCCCCCCCCCCCCCCCCCCCCCCCCCCCCCCCCCCCCCCCCCCCCCCCCCCCCCCCCCCCCCCCCCCCCCCCCCCCCCCCCCCCCCCCCCAGTCTAATACAGAAATCCTATCACGGTCCGTGTAGCAGTGTGGATGTATACGATAGAGTAATGTGGCAATGATGTGCTCAAATCTCGGGGAAATATCTTGACTAATTTTAGTGAACACGATGTTTGCGATATGGCTCCGTAAGGATCTCTTTGTGCTCTTTTATATAGATAGTATCTCCGTTTTATAGGTAGTTTGTTCACCGTTATCAATATTAGTAACATTTGTACTCTGTAGGTAGATGCTGGAAACTGACAGTTCCTCCATTTTACCTCTGTTTAGCGTATAATGGTTACTAGAGGCTTCTTGTTTGCCTTGGACCGAGTCTCATGCCCACCCTTTCGGCAATGCCAAGCTAGAATGAATGGATTGGGAATGGTACGGCTCTATAAAGCCGTATCTGTATGATATTTTGGCCCCCAAAAGGTTGGTGTGAATTTTTAATCTAAATTACGAATCACATTCTCTTGGTGCCCTGCTCTCCAATCTACAGCAAACACGGCCACCCTACTAAATCGGGGCGGGACGTGAAACGGCTCGGAGGTCTACGGCTGCAGTGTTGAATCGTTATTTCCGTCTTCTCGCTCAACACATTTCATGTCAAGACAGAGGTCTGTTCGCCCTCCATCATACTTGTAGATCATGACATACCTACCCGGTTGGGTTTGTGTCGGTACAAGCAAGAAGGCTCTAGGAACTTAGGATGTAGGGAGGAAGAAATGTTAGCTACCTAGGTATTAAAATCAATTGATGCATGCCGCGTGTGTTTGTGTTATCTCGATCGCCCGTATTTGATTGCATGGAGGCCCCTCAAGAGGCTCTTTGCTGCATTGAGAGTACTAACCCTACCTACATATGATCATAATTATTAATTTAGACGACATGCCAACGTGGTTATACGAAGGATCACCCAATCGCATCTTGCTAAAATGACTTATGGCCAAGACAAAATACGAGCTTGTGCATGGGGCGGGACTGGGGTGATAAGGATCCTTGTGAGGCTTTTCGACCGTAGCGTTGTAGAAAGTAACACTCTATTCCCAACTCAGAACTGTAACTTGACTTATTTGTATTTTTATTCCTTTTTTTTTTTTTTCTCATATTATAGTCATACCCCCCAATCTACTCGTCGTTCTTCTCATTTTCTTTTTTTCCTCCTACAACCTTGGACGGTCTATTGTTCTCCTTACCAATTGATCTGGCAGTATGACTGCGACATCACCTGCTGGCCGGTACTCGAAACTCGAAGTGTCACTCGACAATCCCAACAGACTCCATGCACCTGGAGATACAATCACTGGGAGCCTCTCAGGATGGAACCCTAACACTGCCCCCAAGTCCTTAGTGCATATCATTTTGGAGGGGCGCAGTAAAACTTATATGTACATAGATGGGCATATGGCTCGAAGCTATAAGGATCGAAGCCCCCTACTATACCAGGTGACACACTTGCAGCTATCTTGTTACGATGAGGGAACTCAGAAGGCCCGTTTCACCATCACCGTGCCTGAAACAGTCCCTGAGAATCTTTCCAGCGTTGCCGCCCTTAAGAAGGACACCAGCTACTGGACACACCACTGGACCCCGCTCCAAGGCTTCGAGCACAAGGGCGGTTATGGTCTCCCTCCATCGATGGTCATGCGCAAGAGAAATATAAGGGGAATTACGTCAAAGGTTTTTGGCTGGGGGTATATTCGTTACACTCTCACTGCTGTTCGAACGGAGATATCCATTGCACCCAAGACGACAGAGCAAGGGCGGAAAATTCCTCCTAAATTGAACGTTACGGGATCGGCCCAACATCCGGTTTACATCACGGTCGCTCGCAAGACTATAGATGAGGTTGAGGAGTTGAAAGCAAAAGAAACTTCGAGTTCCCGACAAGATTTAACCATCGCGACCAAGCGGTTTGATCCAAGCATTGGAAACCGACCACCCACATTCATGGAAAACCTACGGGGTACCTTTAGGGATTCGCCCTATTTGAGAGTTCGCCCCGTGTTTTCGCTGCCAAAGGTCGCAGTGATAGGTGACAACCTACGAATGTCTGTCAAATTGCACGTCTTACCTCGTTTCACGTATGAAGAGAAGAAAGAGTATGACTTTCCCATCCCGCCCATCTCGTTGGTGAATCTCACCATGCGGCTCAAGGATAGTATCGGAATCCGTTGCAATGGGCATGTGAGGGATAATCACCAATATGACTTTGGAGGACCGAGCGTGATGAACAAGTCTTATCGCCCGTCCCATACGTATAACCCCACCGCGGATGGCAAGTCGTATGAGGACACAGCCTGTGAAGTGGAGTTTCCAATTCCCTCTTCCTGTACCCCGACGCATAGCACATGCAACTTTAACAATAAGTGGAATGTCAAAGGCGAAGCAACATTCCGATGCTATGCCAAGCTGGTCACAGCAGAATACAAAGCTGAAGTTCAACTGGTCCCGAGGCCCCGGAGAAAGGGGGCTAATATAGACGGCCAGAGTGAAGCGGTCGCTTCAATGGAGACATTCGAGGACAAGGACGAGGATGGGGATGACTCGGAAGATGTGTTGGAAATGGCTGCGGCGATATTAGTTGAAGAGATCGATTTGGGTGGAGCGCTATTCGACTTAGTAACTAGTCTTCTTGAAGGCTAGAGAGCATGATTCTTTTCTTTCGTTTATTTCACCTCTCTTCTGTTCTTTTAATGTCTTGTCATTTTTTACTTTCTCTTACACACATTCTCTGTCTCTTTTTTCTTTTCTTTTTTTTTTTTTTTTAATTAGCTTTCCTCTTTTGAATTTAATTGCAAGATCTCTTTGCAATCGATACAGATAACTGCAAACATAAAAACAAACTCCAGGCGTAGAAGCCTGATAAGGTAGTGATGGGGAGGTGGCGAAATCTCTTGCATCTACCGTGGATGTGTCCAGCCAACGCCGATAAAAGAGGACCCTTGCCTTGGCGGGACCGCATGTGGAGTAGTACAACTGTTGATAACAGGCAGAACCGTTTATCTTAATTAACCCTTCTTACATAAGTTGGCCTGCACCCCGCTTTCACTGTGACTTATATCCATCAAGCATTCTCTTTCCAATTTTCTTACTTAATTTTACCCTCACTCCCAGCGTCATATATACTTTTACATGGGTTGGGACCTCCATACGTTCAATCTTACAATAACGCCAACATGGCGTCCGCGAATCTCAAGCCCCAGGCTAAGGACGCTACACCCGCAAACGGTATTACAAATGAAGATCTCTGGCGGCTAATCCGACGCTTTAATCGGGTATGTTAAACACGCTGGTGATACCTGGGTCTGGGTCGTTAGCCAGTCCTTGTGCTAAAGAACGATATATTTCTTTTCCTATACGCGTCCCGATAGCAAGTGTCTCATGTTAAAGCATTGCCTCTTCCGCGAGGAGAGATGCTCGATCTTAGCCGATCCTATGAAGCGCAATTTCCTCAGGACCGGTTACAAATTACCATCGAGCGCTTCTATGCATCTGTCGTCGTCAAAGTTCGGGGGTTTGTTCGCCACACCCTGAGGCTGAGATCGTGGAAAGAACCTCGACGGACAGCTGGCTTTTGTGCGGTATGTTAGCGTGACCCTTGCATTTGCCTACCACTCTAGCTGGAAGCGAAGGAGATTGTTAATCTTATGTAGGCTTTTTGTATGGCATGGCTATCGGATTTGCTGGTTACCGTGTTCGTTGGCATGGCTTTTGCTATTATTTTTTGTCCGCCCGTGCGATTGTTTCTCTTCCCTCCCCTAGTTCAGTCGGAGAGTCGCGATCATGCCATCATCACTACGGATGATAAACCTCCTAAACAAGATAAAGGTGCTGCTACTTTAGAGGTAGAGACTCTAGACTCTGATAGTATGTTGGTATTGGACACTAGCCCTGTGGCCGTAGAGTCGGATGGCAGCTTAGACCAAATCACGTCCGGAGAGAATTATCCTCTTCTCGACGAAACCGTTGGCCCGGATCAAGCGAACCTCGTCGACGCCCTAGAGGAAGATGAACTGAAAAAAACATCTCCAAAGGCGATCAACCAGACCATGCGCATTCTCAGTGACATCACGGATATTTGTGAAAAACTCTCCAAGTAAGTTTTACACTCTGCTCTACAAGAATTGACCCTAAAGCTTTTCATACAGTTTATTTTCCCCTCAACCACCGTACAATGTGACAGAGGCTCGATTGCAATTAGCAGCAGTGTTGATTGGCCTCGGTCTGATGTCACTTGTCCTATCCAGCTATATGATAGCAAAGCTGAGCACCTTCTTAATTGGACTGGGCTTCTTCGGGGAACCTATCTTCCAGCCGACCATCGATTTTCTAGACCGGAACATCCCTGACTGGAAGGAATATTTGGATTTAGAAAAGTATGCTGTCACCCGCGGACCCCTTACCACCACCACCGTCCTTTGCCATATTTCTTTCTACTCGTCTGTACTAACCCAAGTCATTACAGAACTCTTTTAAGAGGAGTCCCAACCAATGCACAATTAACGCTAACCCTTCTTCGTCTGGGCGAGAATAACTGCACCCCTTTAACCCCGCCCCCGTCAGCCCCTGTCAAAAAACAATCATGGTTAGCCCGGCGCATTCAGGCAAAACTGGACGATGGTATTATTAGTAGTAATGCCTCTGAGCCAGAAGCGATCCCATATCCCTCTTCGGACTTAGCAACACCCAGTTCTCCCTCCACACCAAGCAAGAAATCCCAATCCCGGAAGCGATGGATTAAAGTCTTCAAATTTATCCGTCGCGCTATCGGCACCGCAATCAAGGGCCACATTGCGTTCGACCAAGCCATGGCACTCGCTACAGCAGCACGTGCGAAAGGTCTCATCGGCACCTTGAAAAGTAATTTCTGGGTTCTTGCCCCTCTCGGTCCGTCAACGTTCGAGGCCAAATTCCAGCGGAAACGGGGTAGCGTGGTGATCGACTTGTCCAAGGAACAGCAACCTATTCTCTACTTCTCCACATACCACCCAGCCAAACTGGGCGATCTTTGTCTGGACGGCCAGAAGAATGGGTCTGTGGTGTTCCAGATCCCCGTTAAGGATATCCGGGAGTTGAAGAAAACCGAGGGCCTTGGTTGGAAAGGAAAGTTGATTGTTGAGCTTGCTGCTGGGAGTAGGGAGTCGGCTGATGGCTTGTTAATTCAGGGTATCGAGCCCGATCAGACGTACCATGTCACAGGGATTCGTGGACGAAACCAATTGTTCAATCGGCTGGTTGCTTTGGATGCACAGTTTTGGGAGATACATTAATAATGGCTCAGTTTGTCTAGTTATGGGTAATTAAGTACTAGTATGACATAATTTCATGACATCTTGATCCTTTAATTCAGTCTTTTTGATGGTGAGAGTCAGGTAGTCGTCATGTGCTAGTTCACTTCTCGATGTGTAGGCCTTCATCTACTTGCATCTCGCCTCAATATGACCGTGAGAGACAACATAATCAAAGGCGCGTTATAAATGGCACCAATTGTGATAGGGATATATGAAAGGGGTAAGCAATGGAAAATAGTCTGTCAGATTCAGTAAGGCTATACAATTAAAGTCAGCTTATTCCCATCCCTCACCATAAACGCGGTCGGCTCGGAGAAACACCTTCCGAGTCGATAGAAACCATCATGGCTTTAGAAAAAAAAAAAAAAAAAGGAAAATTTTTGAAAATAAAAATAAATATTGAAATAAAAGAAAGAGAAAGTAGAAGCAAAAAAAAAAAAAGTAGTTCTCAGTTTGTTTGTTTGGATTTAAGAGAGCTTTCTTAATTTCTTAGTCTATGAGGGATGTCTGCAAACAGTTGGGGCCGGGGGAAAGAAAAAAAAAAAAAAATAGAATGTGCATGTTCAAGCCAGTTGGCATAGCCCAGACCAGTTGGTGCTCTAGACTGAAAAAAAAATAAAGACCAAAAATTTTTTTTTTTCTTCTCTTTAACTCCCCCCAAAAAAATGGGGAACAGACGTGTGGGGCCAGTTCCCAGCATTGATTGGTCCACATCCCAAGCAAGGGGTGGAGAAAAATCTGCCCAGGTTGCTGGGGGGCAGTGGATCCGGCTGTCTTGAACGGGAGATCCGGGCGGAGCTGAGGCCCTAGCCATATCACACCTTGACATTGATACATACTAATAGTACTTGACGCATTGACAAGGCCATAATGTATATATAGTATGAGTCAATTGAGGCGTATATAAGCGACACGAATCCCTCGGACTCCACTCTTCTTATTCCATTCGAATTTGAAATTAGGATTATTGTAAATAACAATGAGAAAAAGCGGGACCCTGCTTCTGCCCACATCTCATACAACATAGAAAAAAAGTCAGTGCCAGTATTCCCGAACAAGTGATAATAAAAAAAATGTAGCCAAGTGGAGATCTATTTCTAATCACGGTCTAAATATCAACAGAAAGCGGACACAGTATACATATTCTCTATCACACCACAAATATATCAGACAAGCCTTCTTAATCCACGGCTCAAGTTGATTTTCGTACCCTCAGCTCAGGCCAAAATATCACACCTAGTGTTCCCAGTGATCCACCCGTCATCATAATTGGTCCCCACAACGCAGGAGTAAATCGTCCATGAAGCAGGTTTTGCCGCACCGAGACATAACGAAAGAGACCATAGCCGAACGACCACACGCTGATTGTCCAACAAGCCCGGCTTGCAATAAGCTCATGGCTCTCTACCACTTGATTGTTCGCTGAATCGTGCTTTTCTGAGCTCCCTGCTGTTGTTTCCGGCAGTAGTGATTGGGATTCGATCCCCTCGGTCTGACGTTGTGGCTGGAAGTGGGCTTTCGCAAGGTGGTCAATGAGACCTAGACGGCCGAGAGCGAGTGCCATGGCTGCAAAGGCTAGTCCCATACGGGTCCATGATAGGAAGGTTCTCTCGTTGGCCTGGTGGTCGCGAAGCTGAGATCCATTGTTGGGGACGGCTTTGGACCAGAGCAACTGGCGGATTCGTGACGTCATTGGGGTAGTCAACGTCTACTTTTTGGACAATTTTAGAGAAATCATGCACAGTGGGTGTGTCGGTGTGCGTCAGCTATATGGAGGTATAAATCTTGAATCAAGTGAGGTGTGAGCAATGAGAAAATTTCAAATACGAAGTGATCTGGAAAAATCCCACGTCGTGAGTGCCGGTGAGCCACGTGGGTTACAGGCCCGATTTCCGAGGCATTCATCCCGAGGACTCCTCAGATCACCGAGTCGCCGACCGATTCATTATCTTTTTTTGCCTTTAGGTTCTTAGGCCTCTTCGGCTTCTCAAAGTCGCTCGAAAATGATGAAACGAACATTATGTCAAGTAATGAACAACAACAAAAGAGTTCAGTTATATCGTTATAAAAAAAACTTCTTTATTTATGCGACTCTTTCAAAGGGCAGCCCCCAACCGATTCACGTATCCTCACTTGATATGTATTTTTTCTGATAAATGTGAAATATATTTTTATTTAACTTTGTTTGTTTATAGTGAACAAAACAATAAGGCATATATATAACACAGTACCGTTAAAAAAAATCTTACATTACCAGATAATATATTATATTGCTTATTTGCGCATTATCTCCCTCAATCGTAAAACAACGAGCAAAATCTTCCAACTGCTCATGGCTTGAATTTGCGAATAACTAGTTCAATATAGCCGTTCTTATTGGTGATGGCACACGATATAGTTCTAGTAATAATAAAATAAGGTAAAGAATACATGTAAATATACCAGCAATGATATCTAAATACACCTACATCCAAAATTTACCATCCCCATTCACTTAACTCATAGCGGGGAGATCTGCTATCCAGGTTGAGACATATGCTTTCGAGGGTAGAAAGACGAGCGTTCTAAATGCTTCCACTAATCATAAAGCCTTGCGATGGCGTAGACAATGGTCCCGAAAATAAGACAGACTATATCAAAAACGTCATATTTCCCAGCAATTACCGATTAGCAATGTATTAAAATCACTTGCAAAATCTCTGATGTTGTCACTCTGCAGACTAAACAAAAGTGCAAAGCGCTAACGGTACAGGAAGAGCCAATTGATTATTCGATGGCCATTTCTGAGATATTGGCTGCTCTAAAAACTGTGGCAATGGGAGAAAAAAAAACAAAAAAAAAGTAGTTTCTCCTCACGAAGTAAAATTCGGTCGAGGGAGACGTGAGTCGGGAGCATAAACACCATAAGTGATGACACAACACCCACACTCAGTCGTACAGTGACCATATACCCGGGTGAGCTCCCTCTCTCCTAGACCTCTTTTTGACGGTCGGAAATACTCATGAAGTGGTTTCTCGCAGCAGCCGCAAGAGCGCGCACAACATCCTCCCGCATCAGCACAGAGCTCACTATCCCGGTACCACCAATACGACCGACCATCCTCATCCTGCGGCTTAGAGCGCAGTTCATAGATATCCATCACGGCATTCCGCGGCCGATGTCTCCATGCTAGGGCTACATGCTCCTGGTGGATCCGATATCGCCAGCGTAAGCGTTTAATTACCAATTCTTGGTTTGCCAGACCGACGCAGTTATGGCCAATTATTGGTCGACGACGATTCGCGCCTGAGTCAACTCCCCGTGCGGAATGGGACGGTGATAAATGGATGGCGGGTATGCTGTATCGATATACTTCGCTATCTTGGCTTAGCTGTTGGATTCGTTGGAGTATTGCGTAGCCTCGTTTCTGTTCGTTGCAGTGCCAGTTGATCCATTTACCCGCGGTTTCGTAACATGATTGCGATACGAACCATCTACTTTGATACTCGGCCCACCAGAACCTTCCTTGATCTCGCAGGTGAGTCAGAACGTCGGACCAGATGAAGATACTGGAGAGATTGAAAAACATGGTGTTTATTTTCTTTGAAATGTGACGATATAAGGTGTTGGGTTTAGTGTTAGTTTGATAGATATTGTTGATGTTTTTTCTAGTAATATATATAGTGACTCTGCCTTCAGGAAGGTGTTTCCGGCTGTTAGAATAGTTGCTACATGTTGACGTAATGGCCTGTAGCTAGAAGGGAATAGACACTCCTATTCATTCCTATTCTTCCTTATTATAACCTCATCCAATCATTCATAGGTAATCAATCAGTTGTGAATATACACTGCAACCATTGTGCGAGAATAACATCCTTGATCCCCCAGCGCTTTTCAAGTTAATAAATTATACAGATAGAGGATATTCCAGCATCAAATCCGGCCATTCCATAGATCATAGATTCTTCATGAGTTGGATTTGTTTATTTCGCAGGCTCGACATATATCGTTTCTGGCGCGGGAACAGGTGTGTATTTTTTGCGTCGATAGAGGAACCACCTGCGCTGATCAGTCTCTGATAATGGAAAAGAGCAGCCAAAAAAGAAAAAAAAAAAAAAAAAAAAAAAAAGAAAGAGAAGAATTAAACTCACCATACTCCAGCGACGAGCCCAATTAGAGCTGGGACACCCAATCCGACACTGAGCCCAATGATAAGTTTATTATTATTGCTGTGATTATCGGCGGATGTTGAATCGACACCGCTGTCTGCTGTTGATGTTGGTGTTGGTGTTGGTGTACTTGAAGGGGTATAAGGGGTTGGGGTCCCGGATGTTGCACCTAATTGGCGCACACCATCACCAAATGGAATCGCAGCAGTGACTGACGCAAATGTACTCGCCGGGAACGTGGGATCGACTCCAGATGGCACGGTGAGGACCGTTGTCATGGTGCTCTCGAAGGTCCTCGTGTCTTGTAGATAGACAGGGCAATTGACTAGGCCGGGAGATCTGCACTTGACGATTGTGTAGGTCGACGATGTCGATATCGTCGTTGTTACGAGATCGTCTCGCGACGGGAGCATTGCACGGGGGGTAATGGTAGCCGCTGCCGTAGATGTTGAGGGTTTTTTACTATCCGCACAGATGCTCGCGAGGGTAGTGTACCAAACTGGCACGGTGGTGTTTGGCGAGGGGCCCCATTGATCTGTGAACACAGCCACTGTTGCCCCAGCCGCGGCCCCAACGGCAAGCGTGTACTCTGCAACCACCGCCAGCTCGCAGTCGTCAGTGTCCGATCCGTCGATTGTTAGAAGAAAGTCGGCTACATATGCGAAGGCATTGGCAACGACTCCCGCGCTAAACGAGAAGATAGACGCTAAGGAATTACTCGCAAGCTCAACTCCAACGCTGGCTTCAACCTGTAGAAGCGCCTGGAGGCTTGCTTGGCTGCCCTGAATGGTGACAGGCAAAAATTCTATTCTGCCACCCGGACTGAAGAAGGAAATTTATATTAAAACCTCGTAACTGACGGAAAGGCCCGGGGCAAGATGGTTGGGGCAGGAGCTAAATAGACTCACAGTGTAATTCCTGACACGTTCTTGCTGAACATCTCTAAATTAAGAAGAAATTGATCGTCTAGCTTGATGTGAATCCCGCTGCTAATATCGATTTCTGCCTCTGCGATCAGGACAAGAGACACTTTAAAGAGAGCCCCCGCATCCAAATGTGGAATCGAGAATCCAGCCACGGTTTGTGACGTGAACAAGTTTAGAGTGTATGTTGCGCCCGCAGACAGCTGGACATCCAACGCTAGGTAGATCTCCAAGTCATCAAACTCGAATTTCACCTGCACCGCAGGTAAGCCATCGATGTCATCAAGACTTAGGTCGAGATCCAACGTCGGCCAGGAAGGAATTTCCTCCAAACCATTTTCAACCGTATTTTTTGCAAATTCCTCGACGTATTCCTCAAGCTGATCGAATGCAGTTTCCGTAACATTTGTCACCTCGTTCGCGATACCATCCACGGCTTGAGTAAAATTAAATCCGTCGCCGATTGAGAGAGAGCCGCTGACAGAACCATTGATGTAGCAGGTTGTGCAGACGACCGTAATGGCGGATTGTAACTCTACGGATGAAGTCGAGGATCCAATGGGCCCTGAGCTAATAGAGCCACGCCATCGATGGCAATATGGTGAGCATGGAAGCGATTTCAGCTCTAACGGATATTGCAAAGCAAACATACCTTACTCCCAGTGTGAAGAGAGTGGCATCCACCCAGCTCTTCTCAATTGATGTTCTATTCAGCGAATACTCCGTGTTTCTAGACACGAGAAGAGCCCGTTTAATGGCTTGAAACGTTTCCGCGTCAGCATTATTTCGCGTTTGCACCGAGGCATGTCCCGCATGGAATGCATGGACGGTCCAAGCAAACAACAGTGTGAAAAACACAGAAGTGATTCGTGATAACATCACGATGTCAGTGGCAGTTGAAGTGAGCAGAGGTGCTACGACAGCCAACCTACTGTCTTCGCCCCCCCTTCAGGGGGGATAGCTAGCAATTAAACGGCCATGGTATCTCTCAGCCTTTGGGTCCCGCAAGAGAACTTCGTCGCGCAAGAAGGACCATCCATGGTAGTCAAGAAGCCGGTCAGGGCCGAGCACCGGCCGCGATAGCTAGACTAGTGCTAATGCGTTGGCGCTAATCAATAGGTTCATTTAATTTGGGGGCGAGAACCACCAGAGTGATCAAAACCCTAGCTGCCGAGAATAAATTATTTCGATATCTTTGTTTCAGTCCTGTAGAATCTATCAGCCAACCACAAAGTCGTCATTGCATGCTGTGTTGGATGTTTGATTGAATTGGTGTTTTCAATTGGCTTTCTCCGTGCTTTTCGCCAGATCTTCCCCTTATCTCGAACTCCAGACCCTCCGCCCCACCAACATGTTGGAACTAGGGTTAATTATTCCTTTCGCTGAGCGTACTAAAATAGTCGGGTCGTGCCGGAACCTTCAAATGAGCCTTTGGTGCGCCTCGGCACGGTCATTCTACCAGTTAGCGATTGTTCTTTTCGAGGTCGCGTTGCCTTTTCATTTCACCCCTTTCTCCTCTTTTACCTTTTACGTACACAGCCTCAAATTGAACGACTCTAGCTCATGAGAAACCCCACAACCAACATTCGGTACATACATTATATAACTATCCTCTACTACATTTCTGGAGTTAGCGTGGACGCACTTAAAATTACATTCCAGCCCCACCCCACAACATCAGCAATCTGGGACGCGTGGCTGTATTGTTTTCTCCTGCTGATCAAGTCTATGCTACTTGGTTACTAATGGGTACCCACCCTTAGAGGGGAAAGCTGCGATTACTTGTAATCCTGGGATATAGCGCTGAAGTATCGAAATATCCTTTACGGTGCAGTGCATCAATAATAGGAATTAATGTTCCACCCTCGTTCAGGTAGGCTGTGTCTGCTCTCACTCGTTGCCTTCGTGTAACCAGCCGAAGATATGGCCGCAATTCAGGCATCAAGATCGACATGAAAAATGCTATTTCTATCATGACCAACACCCCCCCTTACTTGCGACTTATCCCGTTCCCCCAGCCTCATCACAAGGGTGGAGCAAGCGGACCGGGACATCCCTCGTGAAGCTGATGCAGGCCCCATATTTATTATTGAGCAATACGGAAGTCCCGATTGCGCTGGCTATGTCAGTTGCGGTTCGCTCCAGACAGGGTTACTATGTTTGTTTTTCGTATGAGGTGATGTTAGTACCACTAGCCCATATAATTAAGGTTTTTAGAAGCTATCTGTTCCCCATTTCAACGAAAAGCATATCCCGAGCTACTATGCATATACAACGGAAGAACCATCAGGAAACTTAAGAGTTATTTATATTGTCATGGTGTTGGTTAATAAGTCCGGCGGTCCCGGTACCATTTAGTATCCCAAGAACCAGAATAGCCATGTTATGCAATTAAAGTCACTGTCTGTCTTGCACTAACAATCATATTCTAGGGTTTGTTCAAGTCCTTCGAGCCATAGTAGCCGCCTAGATCAGGCTAGGTTGTGACTTATGCGGTATTCTACAGATTCAGTAAGACAGCGCAAAACTGATTGAACATTAACGATCGAAGAGGGTCAAGGCAAAGATGATCTGCGCAGTTCTTCTGACAAGGGATTTACAGTAGCAGCTACAACAATAGCTGGGAGGGCAGTAAGTGCCTTGTTACGATGGATTGTTGACTCAAAGGAGCTAGAAATGGAGGTTGTAATACTAGAGAAGGAGCTTTGGCTTCTAGAAAGCAAAACTTGTGCCGGTGAAAAGGATCTTTTTGGTGCTTCCCGTCCCTTCCCATTTGTAAATATAAAGCCCTTTCATCTAACACATTCGAAGCCGCAAGTGTTATATTTCCGAGGCATGCACACCAGTAAACAGTCTTTAGCATTCACATAGTAGAGTAATCTAGTAAACTAAATTGGAGTCATCAATATTCGAGGCTTATACCAAGGTGAGAGATATCAAGATCCGGGCACACAGAAATAGAGCTACGCAAGGATTGATGTAAGGGCATTTTCCTAAAGCAGGAAGCTTCCCATACATCTAATAGAAACGTATTATTCAACGTCCTATCAATCAGTCTTACATTTACTACACTAGGAAGCCTACTGTTTGCTTTCCCTCAGCTTGCTTACTAGAGGGCAACCAGAGAGAGCACTTGGGAGAAGTGGAGCGGGATTCGGGTAAGAGATACCTGCCTCATGAACGGTAAGCAACTACCCCAAGTTTTATTTTTGTTGCAACTTGTGTAACCACCTAGACAGCCCCCAAATACCAAGCATCCGAAAGATTTTTGTTCCAAGGCTGTAATAGTCAGCATCATCTTCTAGACGGTAGTGGCATTGGAAATAATTTACCTAGAGATTGCAGCACGTCAGGCCTTCTAATATGCACACCCCATTTATTTACTTGTATCATTTGCTAGATATGAGTAAGGTCCCAAACTGGCCTTACATACTAGGCTAGTCTTCCATCTTCCTATTCTACCCTAGGCATTTTGAACTGGGGGAATTGAAAGGGGGTCTGATCGAGTCGAGCATACTGTGGTTATATCTCATAGATCTGGCCAGATTCATGGATGCTCCTGAGTTGCCCGATACCGGTTGGATCATGTTGGATCATTTTCCTAACCGGGGGGTTCTGAAATAATTCATGACGTGATGAGACACAATCTACACCGTGAATAAATCCGTATCATTTTTTTTTTTTTGCTGATCAACATTCACATCTTCTTTTAAACGTTTCTCTATCACGATAGATGCTTAGTGCTGACTATTATAGGTGAATTATGATGGAATATTAACCTGTGTGTAGGTAGTAATAAAAAAAAAAAAAGTCTAAATGCTCTTATTCCGTACAATACAATGGTAGAAAGAGATGGAATATAAAATTGAAAGTACGTCATCAAGCGATCGGCATAAAATGCAAAGAAACAACAAGATAGACATCGTAACGCTGAGACCACAAATGCATGACTTAAGAACCACCTAGAACATGGTAAATAGGACCGTGAGGAGTGCTACCCCCCCAACTGCCATCAAATTATGCGAAGAAAGCGGCGCCGCATCCTCGCCGACATTAGTTGAGTTGGCGATGTTCTGGGTAGTCACCACTTTGACGCAAGTCAGCTGGGCGGAGGTGCTATCCACAAGGCTATTATTGCCCCCTGTGAAAACTGTCAGGATAGGGGTGATCTTGTAAACCTCTGCCAGGTTTCCATCGACGGTATAGTTGCCCTAGACATCGAGAGTTAGCATAAAGGCTTTTCGTATGTGTGTTTGTGAGTTGGTTCAATGGGGGCATGTTGAAAATTACGCACCAATGTGATATCCTCAGCAAATTCAGCCAAGTTATCCGACTTGGGCAGAACAGGCCAACAATTGGACGATGAATTCTGCGACTGACTGATTGCAGACAAATCGCTGAGCGATGCGACCGTAAAGTTGCCTAGTCCGTTGCCCGCGCCCGCTAAGTCGCTGCACTCGCTAGGTGGATTAGATGTTAGGGCGGTTTGTAACGCTGTGCAGGCGTTGACACTGCTGCCGTAATTGACATTCTGGGCTTGTTGGGTGAGTTGATCAATGCAGCCTTGCGAGATGACATCGGGACACGTCCCGGTCGCAGCACGGGTGTTGGTACCATTTTCACCGACGCCCATGGAGAAAGTGGTGGACGGAGGGTCATTGAATACGACAGCGCAGCCAGTCAGGGAATCGACTTCAAGATCGCTGGGTGTGCCGAGGAAGTAAACGGACTTGTATGGGAGGGTCGCGTCTTGACCGTTGCTGTCACTACTTCCTACTCCCGATTCGGAAATATTGACCCCCTTGACGATGGAAATCCCACTCAAGGCGTCGGGGACGCCAGCAATGCGTGTTAATCCGACTCCGACGAAGGTGTTATCAGATACAGTGCAAGTGTCCCAGCCATCATTTGGACAGTCAACGTCAGTGCAGCCGACAATGTCTCCGGAGAGGTCGCTGTCGGCTAGCGCCCGAAGAAACAAGGTAAAGAGAGCGGTTGTGCTGCAGGTAGCTTGCAGATGAACCATTTTGAAGAAGCGAAATATGTGGAAGTGATCTAATCTGAAGTTGAAGTCAAGGAGAATAGATTTTAAGGATGGTGATATTGGAGTTAATGGAAGATGCAAAAGCGCGTTCAAGCTATTTTATGGGGAGGGGGAGGAAATGAAAGGGACGCTACATTGGGAAAAATGACGCTGTAGAGGCTGATTCCTGTGTTAAGCGCTCACAGCCACGACGAGGGGGATCGCCGGCTCAGCCCCAATCAGGTGTGAGGTTGCACGAGTAAGTGACCGTGAATCAAACATAAAAGTGACAGAGCAGAATTTATGGTTTTAGCCTGTTTCACTCTAAATAAAGCCACTTTGCCTTGGCCCCTCTTGGCCCCTCTTGGCCCCAACAGCCCCCAAATACGCTCCAACATGTCGAATCAATCAGAGACTCGTTTCTGGTCTGCACCTAATTTACTGCATGATGCTATACGCTCATCTTAATTCGGACTGTCGTATCTAATCATTTAGGGTCCAACCGTATTAACGTAGGACAACCTAAAAAATTTTTGGTGAAATTTGGTCTACTTGCATCAGCCGACATTTTGGCCGACTTGGAAAAATGTGTAGCGTAAGCCTTAGACAAGGGGACTTTGTTCGTCTGAAAGTTAAGCTTAAAGAGGACGACTGACATGCCATCTGCGGTCTAATAATAGAATTAAATCATTGGGAAATGTTGGTTGGTGCTAAATAGACTAAGCTTGTATGGAGCCGTCAAGCCTCTAAAAAGCCTCTAAAGAAGCCCTAAAATAATTCTAGTAGGGTTAGCAGAGCTGCACTCACCTATCGGGTTCATGATAGCCCGCTACCCGAAGTCAATGATCCGTCAGCCCTCAATATCTTACCATAGTGGAAGCAACCTCCCCCGCTATGTTGGTTCGGGGCTGCCCCCAAATTCACAGCCCGAATGCTACCTACACTGCCACTGCAGGAACAGGAAGGCGAAGTAGCTTCCGGCGTCCAAATCTCATCAGATATGGTTGTTTTTTATTTATTTTTTTCTTTTTTATCTTTTTCTCTCAGAACGAAGGATAATGTCAGCATCGGACGAGGGTATGGAGCGGCATCGCGATATCGAAATTGGTCTATATAAACTCCGTCCAACAGCCTCAGGTTCCAACAGTATCAGAACACATAAACACTCACACACTCTCCCAACAGTCCGCTCAAGGCTCAAACTCAGGGGCAAGCTCCAGTTTATCCAAGCTCCTTCTATCCCGCATTTTAATAATAAACCTTCTCCTCCCATCTCTCCAAGTTTCCAGAAGCATTACAATGGCTGCTGTAATTGAAGCAATTGGAGTCCTCTCCGGCGTCCTGGGTATCATCCAGTTCGGAATAGACAACTTTGCTGACGATAGCGAACCCGGCTCGACTATCAAGGTTGCGGTCGCTCTCGATGGCCCCGGTGGTACCACAAACGCGGGAGGCGACCTTCCAGACGTGTAAGTTCTATATTACCATATTGATATCTAGTCAAGGCAGTATCTAACCTCAGCCAGGCGCATCTGGAATGACGTGGGTGATTTTGTGGGCATAACTGCGGACCCCGGAACAGTCGACGATGGAAACGTCGGCGAGATCACGGTCGACCATGAAAACCAGGGTGTTTACTCCCTCTTTTCCGCCAATGATGATGCCATTTGCATTGCCTGGGTGACAACCACCTGGAGCGACGAAGCGGGTGGCAACAAGTATGCGGTATCTGGTGACTACGGTCAGGTCTGTGGTGCCACATGGTATGAGAGCCACATGTACACCAACAGTGATCAGGAATATCAGCCGAAATGCTTCTGGATCGATGCCAACGGTGATCAGCCCAGCACTGGCTTCCAGGTGCGCTGGCCCGCTTATGATGCCAATGTCTACGATGAGAGCGACCTAGACCCCGCCAGGTACTGCAACAACATTGACTTTGGCATTCGCACCGAGGAAGATCCAAGCAGCATCAACTACTGGGTCACTTCGAAGCGCCGTGATACTACCCGCCGTCGTAGACGCCGGGTCCAGAAGCGTGTTGCCTGGGCTGCCTCGGAGCTGGTTATTAGCGACTCACCGTGGCACTCAGCCAAGGGTCTCTGCGAATCTGCTACTTCCATGGGCCCTGACTTTGCCCACACTGTTGAAAATATCTTCTGTGACATGGGTTCCAAGATCCAATACCCCTTCTGTGGTAGCAGCGGCCCGACCAACACCACGACCACAGCAGACTCTTGCTTCGATTTCAACTCTCAGATTCTGATTACTCGACAAGGACGTCTGGCATCTGAGATGAAGGCCACCGTCTCCCCTTACACCACTGTGCGCGACTGGCGATCAAACTGATGTACGAAAATCCCGGCATGATATCATTAGATCTCTTCTATCCTCTAGATTTCCTATTGTTCTTTTTTATGACTTTGGTGTTCTCTTTGCATCTGTTTGCGAATGTTTCTGTACATAGTCCTGTTTGAATACATAATTCCATATTTGACAAGTCTGAAATCTCCGTTCAATAGATCTGAATCTCTAATTGTTAATGGTATATCGATTCAATTTGATGCTGCATATTGCACAGAGACAAGCCCGCCTGACCGCCTGATCACAGGCTCCCGTGTAGATGGCGATGGCAATCAGGCTAAAGATTACCTACTAGGTAGGTACCTAGGCTTGCTGAGGGTAAATACCCAGCCAATGGGGACTATTTTCATTGATAATGTCACATCTATTACCCTCCCACCCTCTTGGCCCGAAATTCGTCCATTCAAGGTCCAATACGATCTAGGCACACCAGCCGATATAAAAGCATCTATAAATAATAATGAGCAAAAAGTTTCCAACAAGCCAGCTCTTCTTCCATAATCGTATAATCTCCTTGGGATATTGTTGATTCCTAATCTTTGATAATGGTTGTCTATCATCTTGGGACGGGTTTCTAGGTGCTAATTTATCGGCATGAATAGCTAAAGAGGCTATGGAGGAACTCTGTTGGGCGAGTGAAAATTTCCTAGCAAATCCCTGCCTTAATATTATTCCACGCGTCAAGAGAACTTACATCCAGAGCAGGCCCGATACTATAGATTGCCACCATCGCCTAATACATTTATGGAGTACGTAGAGCTCGTAATTATATCATCTATTTTTTTGGCCATACTATTCCTAATAGTACGAGGCTATCAGCGCCGGTGCACTGACCCCCTACTTAATAGAGAAATCAACACCCCCGCTTCTTGACCGCTCAACTTGTTGCTCTTTGCTGTTCGCTCTTCGCTCTTCTCTGTCTCCACCATTGCCTACTGGCTCCAAAGACAGGAAAAATGTTCCGCGAACCTCGACGGCTAGAAGACATCAAGAAGTGTCGGTTCTGTCGTCGAGACAGGCGAAAGGTTATTTTCTCTCCACACCCTACCCCCAAAACTATCGAAGAGACCCTATTTGACTGGGGAGACCATGTTGCTGCTAGTGCCTACCACTGAGCCGTATCTGGCCTGGTCAGAAGTGCGATGCCTGCATTCATTACCGCTATGTGTGTTCTATCGGTCTGAGTGCCGCGGAGGAGAGGAGCCAGGAAACAGCGGCTCCTCCCCAGCAATTAATATCATCCAGCCGCCTCGACGATACGCGATCGGAACCCGGATCAACCGACCTGGTATTTCTACATCAACTAACCCTGTCGAATCAACGAGGAACAGAGTTGACACCGTCCTTGAGTGAATATTATAATGCATTGTGTAGTCCAGAGTTTTTCCGGGGCGCCGTCAGCCACGAATGTGGACGGACGTTCGCAGAGGTGTTTCTTACGTCTCGTCAGTTGGCAGAGTAAGAAGAAGTTTCCCTGTACTGAAACAGAGCTCCATTAAACAAAACAAAAATTAATATCAAACACCGCTAAAAATAAAATAAAATTTTCTATTTTAGAACCCACCCTTTCCTCTGGCATGCGGGGTATGCGCTCTGTGCCGCGAGTGTTTCCGTGTACGTGCGGAG
The DNA here is from genome assembly GCA_027569155.1 of Aspergillus haitiensis. Classification (NCBI taxonomy): domain Eukaryota; kingdom Fungi; phylum Ascomycota; class Eurotiomycetes; order Eurotiales; family Aspergillaceae; genus Aspergillus; species Aspergillus haitiensis. The sequence continues at coordinate 826,951 of JAPDEO010000008.1, read as the reverse complement.
AGATCTTGTCATTCCATTGAGACAATTATGTTGGCACCATCTTATGCACGCGATGCCTGAGTTAGCTCGAATGCTGGCTTTGAGGAATAATTTCGACCACTTGCCCTACCTCCTACCAATTCAGTGTGCGTTGTTACTCCTAGCAAATCTTTCTGTAGGTTACCCCCCTCACCGGACAACTTGAATACATGCACCCTGTATAAAGAAGGCTCACTCAGGTAACCCACAGGTTAGCCTAAGAAATCAGCGCTTAATGGGCCAATCAGTTCGGTACCTTAACTGGACCCAGGAATATAGCAGTGCATTTCCCGTCCATCTTGAATTTAATCCCTCTGGCCCTAGGGGTTTCACACTCCAAATCTTCGTACGTAATACCAGCCCCCCCCCCGGGGAACACAGCCAATGTACATATATAAGAGGCATTGCTAAGAAAGCATCATAATTGCAGGGTAGCCCTTCCGATCCGCCTCTGATCTTTTGGCCAGGGCGCCGAACTTTGCGAACCCCTATAACAACTGCCATTCGGCAGATCTATGGACCGGACCCCAACACTTAGTTAGTGGTAGTGATGGATAGTAATGAAGCACAGGAAAAATTGAGATCGCAGAAAAAAATGAGTATACTAATAATATTCCATTTACCTCACCTTTTTTCCTTTCGATTTACGATATAACCCTTGTATTATGAGCCACTTTTATTCAAGGGACCACGGAAATGCATAGTGTCAGCTGGAGACCGATTTTAGAACAATTATTCCATATGAAAGTAAATATCTAAATAATTTCTTATGTATTTTTTCCGGCCACACATTATGTAGATAAAAAAAAAACATTTATCATTTTGAAAATATTTTTGCCAAATATTAATTACGACCATTACTACACTACCACTCTCATCGCGAGAAACCCGCCAACTTAGGTACCTTAGGTAGTTAGCGCTGAGTTTATAGTACCTACTAACCTTCCGACTTAGGCAGGTAAACAGTAAACACCTGGACAATCAGATATCTTAAAGATTCTGAGGTCTGACGCTCGAGGGTTTATGGATGAGAAAAGTTAAAATAATTTAAGCTTAAACACGAGCCAGCCAAGCCGTGCCACCCTTCGATTTTCTGTGGTGATGATGTAATACGCAAGAGGGAATCTTGTAATGCCACCACACGTGTTGGACGCGACCTGTGTTCCCACTTCTAAAATATCACAGGCACTCGCATGAAAGAGTAATCAAAAGAGAGAATCAGGTCCATAATCTTCAAAGATTACAAACGTTTAATCGTACTTTTGACAAGTCAGAAAGAAATATTAAAACTAACCTAGTAGAACTTCGGTAATAAGTAGGCACCTAAAGTTGGTGATGGTGGGGTATGTGAAAAAAGAAAAAATATATTTCGCAACACATGACTCTGAGCCCGACAACAAGAAATTTTGGGGGCTCTTTTTTTTCTTTCAAATAAAAATTGAGCAGTTCTTACCCTCACTGCAAGTGGCCTCAACTAAGAAATATTGCCATTGACATGATAGTATTAGATATGAAAAGACTGGAAGTGATTAGCTTGGACTTGCTGCGCTAACCACGTAGGAATCTATAGCATATATGGATCTAGGTACCTAGGTAATTAGTACCTATGATTATAGATCACGTTGACCAATGGTGTTTGTGAATTCAGAGTCCAGTCCATGTAAGTCAGAGGGAAAACCCCAAGAAGCCTGTTGCTGATAGTGCGCTTTTTATAGTGGAAGAGATGGGTATTTCCGACATAATTTTTATGATGTGTTCACTTCTTTGCTCTTAGGACGTGCTTACGTGGCTATTCCTAATCCGGAGAATTGTTGCGCTGATGACTCTCAAGTGTCTTGAACTTTGCGCCTAAATATTATTTTTATTTTTAGTTGTAGATGAACAGCACAATGAGCAGAAGTGCCGCTCTTTTTTTTTTACAGTCTTTCACCTCTTTTTTGAGATTTACTTTGTGAAGTAAAACTGGGTATTCAGGGAAAATACGAGTTGATTTATCGTCCACTAGCTAGATATTAGCCAGGAGAAAAGAAAATATGGCGGAAAAAAAAAAGAACTTGATCTCGGAGTAATTAGGTCGGCCTTCCAGAATGCAGATGACACCTGGTGGCTGAGATAGTGTCTGCTTCTTGGCATTTCACTCCACTCTTCTAAGCAATCAAGACAGTCAGGTTCTCGCCAACCTTCACCAAGCCAGGACATTAGAGGAATCATCCATGCTGCCTGACTGCGTCTGGTACACATTTGACCATGCAAGAGTGAATGACGAGGGCAGTGATCTTGGAGGTTGTAGTGATATTAATGTCTCCTTCACTCCTTATACTATAGGTGATAAGAGCAAGGAAGGCAGGGGAAAAAATGTTTGTTTCATCCCAGTATCTATATAACACTGCAATATATGACGCAAGTTCAAAATTAGATTGTGTCCTCCCCTCCTCCCAAACACTATCTATATTATGGCTTATATGTTTCGCTTTTGACACTTAAAGACATCTGCGCACCTCAGTCAGCTAAGAGTTAAATTCGTTTCGAAGAATATTCTTTCAACCTATTTCTCATGCCCTCTGCTTACCAAACATATTTAGCTAACTCCTGCCTATTAAAACCCAGTTCTTTTCCTTGAATCCTCTCCGCTGATACATGACCTGGATAACAATGGAAGTGTGGTCGGTCTTGTACCTATTGGCTGTTGCCATTGGGGTGTTTTCCTTTCTTTCTATCGTGTCCACCTTGCGACATCTCCACAATGCTCGCAAGATGGGCTGCAAGACGGCTCCGCTATACCCCAGCCTAGATCCCTTTGGTATTGCAACACTCTTCGAGACTATACACGCAGCAAGAGACAAGGTACTTCCTGAGCTAGCGGAGAAGCGCATTGACTTGCTTTCACGTAAACACCACCGATACGTATCCACATTTCGTCTGCGACAGGCCGGTCGAGAGAACCTTTTCACGGTAGATCCACAAAATATTCAGGCGATGCTGTCGAGCCAGTTTAACGAGTTTGGTCTGGGCGATATGCGGCGCAAGGCAGCCAAGCCTCTTGTGGGCCATGGAATTGTAAATCCTCACTCCATCTCTTTATATGGCTTGGTTGCAACGTCAACAGTGTTTAGTATATTAGTTTATTTACTCTCTAACACCCGTGGTTCTTGACACTTTTAGTTTACCAGCGACGGCGATGAATGGGCTTTCTCAAGGTCATTACTCCGGCCCCAGTTCTCGCGAACACAGCTCAACAATCTTGATATGGAAGAACGTCACGTCCAGAACGCCCTCCAAGCCATTCCAATCTTATCAGACAAGTGGTCCCCCGAAGTTGACATTCAGACCATCTTCTTCCGACTCACGATCGACTCAGCCACTGAGCTCCTCTTCGGAAAAAGTTGTGACAGTCAGCTAGCGGCCTTGAACCACGACACCGGAGAGCACTCGGATAGTTTCCGATCCAGCTTCGACCGCTGTCTCTGGTATTTGTCCGAGCGACTTCGCTTCGAACGTCTCTACTGGTTGATCAACAACCGGGAGTTCCGAAACAGCATCCAGAAAATCAACAGCTTCGTCGACCAGTACGTTCACGCGGCTCTGCAAATGGAGGAAAAGAAGCAAAGCAATACCATTACCCCCGCAGCAGATGAAAAAAACACCCCATTAGAGCCCGAATCCCAATACATATTTCTCAATGCCCTCGCGTCCACAAACCAAAACCCCATCAAGCTTCGCAACGAATCACTCAGTGTCCTCCTCGCCGGACGAGACACGACCGCCTCCCTGCTGAGTTGGTCTATCCTTCTCCTCGCCCGCCACCCAGACATATTCCAAAAACTCCGCCACACCATTCTCACCCATTTCGGTCCTTACAGGAGCAACGGCGATAGCAACCAACCCACCAACAACATAACCCTCACCTCGCTAAGATCATGCCACTACCTCCAACACTTCCTCAATGAAACCTTGCGTATTTACCCGGTCATCCCATTCAACCGCCGGTGCGCAAACATGGACACTACCCTTCCCAGAGGGGGCGGCAAAGACGGCACATCGCCTATCTATATTCGCAAGGGACAACCCATCCTCTTCAGTACGCATGTCCTGCACCGTCGCAAGGATCTTTGGGGTGATGATGCGGACCAGTTTAATCCGGATCGGTGGGAGTCGGGCCGCCGTGTCGGATGGGAGTATATACCCTTTCACCGTGGGCCGAGGACGTGTATTGGACAGCAGTTTGCGTTGACAAAGGCTTGCTATGTGTTAGTTCGTCTGTTGCAGCGATTCGATGCCATTGAGGATGTGAACCCGGATCGCAGGATTCGGTATGGCGTTACTTTGACAAGCTGTCCTGCTGAACCAGTGACGGTGAGACTGCATCTGGCGGAGTAAGATTGAGCTTGAGGGGTTATATCGTGTAGGTGTATATCCTGGAGGCATCGGTGATGATGAATTTTTATGATAGAGGGGAGGGGACTTCACATTGATTCTGTTTGTTGTATTTCGTTTTCTTGTGTCTTGATATCTTGCGTGTTGAGTATGACTTGATGATACTGCTTAGTTTTAAAGACTATGACTAGAAAATGGCCTATATTATCTACGTGTATGTGGAAGTAGGTTTTTTTGTACCAGGATCAAGTAATGAGAAATGTAACAAACCCATTTACACTGCTTGTCTGTAATTGCTTGCACACCTCACGCTTTTGTTTTTCCTTTTTTTTTTTTTTTTTTTTTTAATTCGTATTCTTATCTTTTTCTTTTTTTTTTTTTTTAGAGAAGCTTTCCATACATAATAACAAGTAGACCGCGAACCTGTAAAACGTAGAGATAGCATAGAAGTAAATAACCCCAAAGGAAAAACAAATGGACGTAAAATCATGAGCTATGTGTAATGGTCGACTTCTTATCTTCAATCCTATATACTCCGCCCCGATGATAAACCTCCTGATATTTTCCCCGGACGTAATCTTCCACTGATATGGCATGGTATTTCTCATCCGACTCACTCATTTTGCACGAGTCACGACATTTAATCACAAAGTCTGGATTGCCCTGTTGCATGTTAAATCAATTTCGAAGTCTGATTTTTCTTTTAATAAAAAGGGGAGGGTAAAGGATGGCATACATGGAATAAAAACGCAATGGAATAACGCTCCTGTGGGGGATTTGTGACACGATGGAGATTGGATAGGTAACGGTCGTTGGACCACTGTTGAAACAGGTTTCCGAGATTAACGACAAAGGCATTCTCGACTGGGGGGACAAGGACCCATTGCGAGGTGAGTTCGTCCCATACTTCAAGGCCGGGAACTTCACCTTGGAGAAGGAGAGTGATGAGACCGAAGTCTTTGTGTGCGCCGTGACCTATATCCATGCACATTAACATCTTCACCGTCAATGGAGGTAGACGGGGGACGGGACGCACTCTTCTGACCGAGATCGCTGGGATTCGGTGGCTTCGGGTAATGATTCATCTTGAAAAAACACATGGGTTCTTCACAAAGAGCATCCAGGTCTCGTGTATCTCCATCCAATGAGAGAAGAACGGCACGGAGAATCTCCTGAGTTAATCCACGCAGCTGACTGAGGTAATCCATGCATGTTGTCCGGAATTTCTCGCCCAGCGATTCCGGCCACAAATTCGGACCATGAGCGAACTTGCCTGCACGCACCTGCGGATGAGACAGCGGTAGATCCCGTGAGATATAGTATCCCTCCTTGAGGTCGGGCTTCGTGGCGGTCTCCTCGAACTTCTGGCTTCCGATAACTTCGTAGCCCCGGTTATACTGGTTCTGGGCCTTGTCTAGCTTCATCTTCTCCTTGAGTGGAAGACTGAAGAACTTCTCTGCGGCCTGCATGATATCCCTCTGGACATCTATGCTGATTGGATGGTTGATGATCTGGAAGAAGCCCTGAGTGCGACATGCCAGTTGGATTTGCGCCAAGAATCGTTTCTCTCGTTCTGGATCTCTGGATGCAAAGTCCTGATAGTCCAAGATGAGTGGCTCACGAGTCACAGAGGGCATGTTGATTGGATATAAAGGTGATATCAAACTAACGGGTTTCGATTGATCAGTCTCACTTTTATCGAAAACGTAGCGATGGGTGGATTTTGAAAAGAAGGGAAAGATGCAGTGGCTTGAGTGATGATAGAAGACATTTGAGGACCCTTAAATATCCCATTCTTTAAGATGCAAGAGGCGAGAGCCTGGGATTGTTTGTTTTCTCTCATGATGCGGGCCGAGGACTTTGCTTCAGGTGTATGACTTCTCTCCAGCTCAGTTCATAGCATGAGATGACGTAGACTCAGCTGGCCTGTGGTGTAATGTGACCCTCCCTTGACTTTGTTCCTCTGGGAATGTATACGGCCCCCCATATTGCTATGTTACCTAGCAATCAGATTGCAAATTCAACGCGCGTGGAATCATTGTAATTCAGCATCCATGGTTCTTTTCCCGTAAATCTGCCCTCCCTTGCCTTGTGTTGCTCACTATGCCAATTCCATGGAAAATAAGTACGTTATATAATGCTATTCCCCGGAATCCTGGAGTTAGTCAACCATTGCACTGACCTATATACCTAGCACAGCAGCTGAGACTTAACAGAGCGTGTTACGATAAAGACCATTGGAGTAACTATTTTGACTACACAAGATGTAAATTATGAGACTTATTCCACTTGGCACAAGGTTGCCGCATAGAGCCCACTTTTCACTTCCTTGTAGTCAATTGAAATTCAACTTCTGTTAATGTAAATGGTTTTTATCAAGGAGGTATAAAAGTCTTAGAGCCATAAAAGTCTTAGGATGAAAATCAGAGGGTGGATATGCGTTAAAAAGGACAAAAACATGTATACAAAAAAAAAACCCACCAGTACAATTTCTGATTGGCAGAAAAGATGGACTTGCAAAAGAATTCTTGACCGATCACGCAATTAAAGGCAACCTGAATGGTTTCGTGGGAGAAGTGGGGAGTTTCGAAACGGACCGTTACGCGCGCTGCAAGGGTCCTCCCGGAAACACCGTGATGATCATATTCTCCACTTCATATTTTCTTGAAAATCGGAGATCGTAATAATGATATCCACTTAAATAATAAATACAAACAAAGAAGAACAACGATGAGAAATTACAGTCCCAGGTAACTGCAAAGCCGCGTCACCACCACTCTTAATCTGACACATAAGTGTAAAGGCTCCGATGAAATGCATACATTTCTGCTGGTAAGGGAGGAAGGGTCTTGTTCGAGGGATAAGCATCGACGCCTTGTCTTTGACGATCCCAATTGGGACGGAATCTATCCGGTGCGATTGGTATGCTTATATAACAAATCCGCACATGTAATAGAAAGTGATCTACCACATGAGCCGGTGTGCTTTTTTTTTTTTTTTTTTTCTCTTCCCCTGCGTTTACGAAATGGAGTGCATCGTGGAGGCTGTTTGCTCGATTCTTGAAAGGGTGAGAAGGGATGATTCTTTTAGTCTCGTCATGTCCTGTTTAACTATAACGAATCTCAAGACCACCAAATTTCCCTGTCATTACTATCCCGCATCCTTGGAACCAGAGACAAAGGATACAATCGATTCCAGAACGTTATTCACCAGTCTAGAATGGATAGAGAAACCTGGGACCAAGGAATGAACAAGGAAGCGCGGAACATGCTGGTGTCAGCCCAAGCACCGGGAGATAATCTATCACTGTCGTGCGATGAGGATCCGCTACAATGGCCAAAATGGCAAAAGTGGCCACGTACCATGATTGTAATATCCATGTCCCTGACGCTGGCTTACTATTCTGGTGTTTATGCAGCTGCTATTCCAGCAATAATGGAGCAATATCGCTGTTCGAATCTGGCGGCGACGTCTGGTATATCGTGGTTTCTTCTTGGCTTCGCCTGTGGTCCTCTTGTTTTTGCTCCCCTGTCGGAATTAATGGGCAGAAATTTGATCATCAAGATTACGCTGCTTGTCTTCATCATTGCTAACATAGGGAGTGCATTGGCCCCCAGTATTGTATGCCACTTGGCATTTCGGTTCGTCGCAGGCTTCTTCGGAGCACCAACCGGTGAGAGACATCCAAATCCATGATAAAAAAACCCTCCCAGGAGGAAGATGACATCCGAGCACTCACTCCTTCCATGCAGTGACAAATGCCGGAGGTTCCCTCACGGACATGTGGTATGCAACCGAGCGATCAGTACCTTGGGCCATCTTTTCGGCAGCGAGCTTCCTTACTGTAATCATTGGCCCAATTATCGGTGACGTTATTGTTCAATATTTACCTTGGCAGTGGTAAGTAATTTCCAATACTGTTTTGCAATTTGAATATCTCTTAGTCCAGAAGAGCTGACCATTTGCTTCGGACTCTGGTAGGACATATTGGACGTCAATGATTCTTGGCGGCACAGTGTACATCGCCGCTATCTTCTTCCTGCCGGAAACTTACGCCCCAAGACTTCTGGCCAGGAAAGCATCCCGTCTAGGGCTAGCTACGGAGCAAATAAACCTAAAAAGCCGGTATAAAGAAGGGCTCATTCGTCCTTGGATTATGTTATTCACCGAGCCCATTGTGTGGGCATTGACGCTGTATATGTCATTCGTGTATGGGATAATCACACTCAGTCTGGTTGCGTACCCGATCGTCTACACCGAGATATGGGGATGGTCGACCTTGAAGACTGGAGTCGGATATACAGGTATCGCTGGCGGTATGGCGCTAGCGACAATCCTCTCTCCATTCCTCGACACAGTCCACCGTCGCTACGTCCAGAAGCTGGGGCCTGTACCGGAGGCCCGATTTCCTTTGCAGAGATGGCTCTCCTGGCTCTTGCCGATTGGGTTGTTCTGGTTTGCTTGGACGGCGTTGCCACCGCACCACCCAGTGGTGGGAATCCTCGCTGGCGTGCCAATTGGGATTGGAGCCCTGACGGTCTTCTTGGATGTTTATGCGTATCTGACTGACTGCTATGGTAAATATTCCGCGAGTGCTATGGCGGCGAATGGCGTACTTCTGCGTCTCTTTGGCGCGGGCTTCCCGCTATTTGCGAGTAATTTGTTTCGCGGACTTGGGGTTGGATGGGGGACCAGTCTTTTGGGATTTGTCTCGCTACCGCTAGCATTGTTACCCTGGGTCTTTTATCGGTTTGGACCTTGGATCCGGAGTAAAAGCACCTACCATAGTAAATTGGCTGACGGGTCAGGCTGAGAGGTGGCTGAGTTTGTGTAACTAAAACGGTATCGCACATCCTAATTCTTCTAGATATTTATATTCCCAATGTTCTACATTTTTGGAAATCACACCTCCTCTAGTTTTGTAGCGCTCGAAAATTGCAATAACGAATCTTGAGGAAGTGTGCTGTGGAAGGCCGGGTAAAAAATATATGACTAGGTTGGAACAATAATAACATTAAATGGTCAAGTTATGAAGATTTTCGTCACGGGAAAACGTGGCGAGCATTCCTAGGGTTGACAATTAAAAAGATCTCTACTCATTGTAAAGACAATGGGGTTCTAGGTGTAGAAAAACCCAAATATACATGGGTACTATATGCCGTCTATCCTACTAAGTATGATCTATGCATCAATGTTAACATTATCCGTGACAGAACCAAACACTTCCAATGCATGCCCAAGGTAGTCTTGGACCCCCTTAAGACGAGGTATCATATCGCTGCCCAGAGGTAACAATTTCTCGTCCTCGTGTCCCTCCCCAATTCCCTCTCCTACCACGACTTGGTACACAGCCTGCATCGCCTTATCCTTGTCGCCGTTGAGCTTGATTTTACCAGTAAGCATGAGTTCCCGAGCCTGATCGGTAAAGGTTCCCTTGTAGTCATTAGGGAGCAGTGTCTGGCCGAAGACAATTGAATTGGGCATGTTGGTGTTGAATGTGCCGAGAACAACGGTAAGGGTGCGGATGTTAAAGGGGGCAACCTCCTTAGCGAGGACCTTCGTGAGAGCTACATATCATCAATCCTGATATTAGCCACTTTCCTTGTTCCTAACAAGGGCTACCCGGAATTTTGGTTACCATCTATTCCAGCCTTTGCACCTGCATAAATGCCCATCGTGGGCAATCCATCCAGCGATGCGCCGCTACTCATGTTGACGATCACACCAGACCGTCGTTGACGCATATGAGGTAAAACCGCGCGAATCAGACGTAACGGGCCGAAATACATCGTTTCCATCTGGGATCGCATCTCTTCATCGGTGCACGTCTCGATGGGCGTGCAAGCCACGAATCCGGCATTGTTGACCAGCACATCGATATGGTCGCCCCCCTCTTCAAGCTCTGTAATCACATGGCCGCTCTGGGGGTTGTCCACATCTAGCTGGATCCATTTCCCCCCTTGGCTCTCAATTTCAGTGACTAAATTCGGACTTTTCGAGGGGTTACGAGAAGCTGCGATGACCCTATGGCCCCCAGCTTGTACGGCGCGAGTCAGTGAGAGGCCGAAGCCTGATGAGCAGCCGGTGATAAGCCAGGTGAGTTTCTTTGCGGACATGAGGAATTATGTTCTCCGAATTTAGTGAAGCAAACCGTGCTTTAGAGAGTACCATATACTCTTAAATGCGGCACCATCCTTGCTTTAAATAGTAGAACAGCTCTTCTTGCGTGTCGGAGATAGCGGACGGACGGACTTCGTTGACGGCTTAAGGTTGTAACTCCGGATGTCGACAAAATAGTATTGGTCGCTGTCTGTTAGTCCCACTTGTGAATGTGACGTTTTGTAGTTAGTCAACTAGAAAGCGGGTCCTCATCGAGTGGTGTAACAGTCTTTTATCATTCAGGATCACTTGAATTAAGCAAATATCATACCTCAAGCCTAGGTATTATTATTCCAACCCAAGACACTCCTGACTAGTAAGCAGCTAGCAACATTCGTCTGCTTCGGGTAAAGCCTCAGTCCATTTCAAAGTTAAGAATCTCACTCATGTACCATATGACCAGGCAATTGCCATATGAGTAGGTACATTGTTTCAAACGCAGTTCTTAACAACTTGGAAGTGTTGTGAGATATTTTCTGCCTTCCTACCTTTTTCATCTTTCCCCGATGGGCCAGATAAACATATCTTTATCCCTCATTTCCCCATTGCATTCGCTTGTCTTCGATCTCATTTTGCTGACTAGTGACCATGGAGATATGAAATAATCAAAGAGAAAAAGAAGAAGAAAGATGGAATATCTCTGCTCTCCTGCCAATCAGAATTTTTTCTGCACGGTTGCAATTTATATAGACTCTATTCACTTGTTCTATGTTCTCACTTATGTTAAACACCACTTCTATGGAATTTTTAACTGCATTTCGGAGTAGAAGGGACGCACAACACATCACTTCCAAAACTATCTAGTTGGTCGCTAATATTGGAAACAGATCTTCTAAAGGAGTTATGGAAATATGGTGCTTGGTTGCCATATTCCGGCTTGGCACAAAGTTTGCACATATTCACTAAGCATTTATTCCTTCTCTAGATTGTGTCAGTTACTTCATTCTCTCATTTTAAATTACATGTGTACCATAAATTACTAGGATAAATATAGATGTATATTTAGTGTGGAGGTGGCTAGCAATCTTGATGTGTGAAGCACTTGGTATGTTATTTATAGCAATTAAAAAAAATAGTTAGAAGAACTTCAGTGATATCTATATATTCTGGGTCTTATTCTATAATTATTCTCTCTATGACTTCTAAAACTAAGAGCAAGAGATAACGAAATCGCCTAGAATTTGTGAAGATATTCTTCGCTCCTAACCACATGTATAAAATAGCCATTATTCACATTAATATCCGCGAGGTTTCATTCGGCGGTTCGGTCCTCAAGAAGCCGTTGTAGTTCGGTGTGCCAATGCAAGGCGTTCTTGATGCCACTAAATAATATTATTAGCGTTTCACGCCTAATAAGCCAGCACAAAATTATGACCGACACACCTTTCCACACGAGATCGGGTCATAAAGAGCCGGATGATCCTCATCGACACATGTGGGCACTACTTTGCATACCGACTCGGGGTTGAACCCTAGGAAAAAGGGCATGGAGTATCTAGATTTGCTCTGTCGATTATACACCCGGTGCACCGTTGACTTGAACCGATTGTTAGACAGCCGCTGCAAAAAGTCTCCAATATTCACGACCAACGTTCCCTCAATCGGCCGTGCATCTAGCCACTCATCACTCGCAGAGAGAACCTGCAACCCCCCTGAATTATCCTGCCAGAGAAGCGTAACACACTGAATGTCCGTGTGTGATCCAATACCAACGTCGATCTCGGTCTTACTGTCGCCATCAATACCCGGTGTTCCAGGATAATGCACATAGAGACTGTCAGCTCCAGGGTGCGTGATCACAGCGTCAAAGTAGTCCTCGGGGAGATCTAAAGCCAAGGAGAAGAGGCGCACCATCTTCCTAGCTAGTGATAGTCGCTGTTGATAAAACTCTATCGTGGTTTCACGAAACCCAGCCAGATGACTGGTTCCTTCCCAGATGTAGTCCTCTCCACCAAATGAGAGGGACTCGTTTGATAGAAGCTCCTCAGCATTGGAGACTGTTGGGTCATTTTTTGGGTTGTAGCGCACTGAAAAGGTCTCCTTTTGGTCTACATTTCACATAGAGTTAGTCTAATTTGCTCACCTCTTTTTAGAAGTCCCTTTGAGTGGTTCGTTTACCCCGAGATTCGTTCGCATTGATCTGCGTAGCTCCAACCCCATGATAGCCCCCTGAATTTTTGGAATTGTTCCGAGAGACTTTCTCCTTTTCCTCAATGGTTTGACTGAAAAAACTCTTTGCTTGCGAAAGAGCTCTCTGAATTAGCCCCTCCGGAATGCCATGGTTCTTGATATAGAAGAACCCAGTGTTTTCTGCCGCAGCCCTAATCTTAGATGCAATTTGCTTTCGGGTATCCAAGTCCCCATCGATAGAGCTGAGGTCGATCACGGGAATTTCGTCCTCTGTCGGGAGGCGAGGCGCAGCTGTTGACACTCGTCGATACTCTGGTCCGTTGAGAGAACAGAGCTCTAGTTTGGTGTATGTCGTCATCGTTATCCGCGTCAAGCAAATTTAAAGGTTTGATCCGAACCCGATAGCATAGGAGTGATATTGTAGAAGTATTGTGACTGAAAAGAGGGTGAAAGAAAGCAAAGGCAAAGTGGTCAATGTGATGCCCGCTGAGGCCGTTATCTACCTAATAGTTAAACCTACCCCACCTCACTATTAACCGGTTCATTGGCCGATCACTCAAGCACGACGGTAACCGTCGGATAAAACCACCTAGTAAGTACGAGGTGGTAAATAGGAGGGGTATTAATAGCTTGCAATGAAGATATCCACGAAAATATCTCGTGGATGTTTTCGACAAAACCTGAGTTCACAACAACACCCGAATCAGATGTTGTTCGCCCGACCGGGTAGTATCTATTTGTAAGCTTTTTTTGCTTCCACTAGGTAGTATTTATCTCGCGTGGGCCTACTAAGCGGCCACCGCTTCACATGACAGCCGATGAATCAGAATTACTTTACATTTCTAACTTTCTATACTGGACTCTAGGCGCAAGGGATGATGAAGAAGTCCAACATGGTTGAAACAGGGATGAATCTAGGAGTCACAACCTCGTCTCGTATTTACAAAAGACGGTGACGACTTTAATTTGCAGATTAGTTCATCGAACTTAGCAAAGAAGGATCCACCGAATCCACTAAAAGCGATGGGATCCAATCTGCTGATGGTTCTGGCTCCTGAATGACACAATGAACTGCCATTCTTTCTGCTTCTCTGCATTCATCACCCGCCCTCTTTCGCATCATCCCAGTGGCCCAGTCGAAAACAGGCTCGGCCATCTTTGACATTCTAGATTGCATCTGAACATCCTCCATAAGGCGATAGGTTGCCTGGAGGTTCGGTAGAGAGGATGAATATTCGACCAGAGTCAGGCCCGCGTAGGCGCAAAGAAGGAAATCATAGGATGTTTTTACAAAGGCTGTCGCTGCGCACAGGCTGAGCGTTTTCATCAAGAGGAACTGGGCGTGATGAATTGCATCACCAATGAGAGTTTGCACCCGGGCACTAGGAGGCGTGCCGCGGTCACTGTGAAGTTTTGTCAGCTCCCACCTCGTGACGATGAGAGCCACGCAAGCGTATGCAAATTGTAACTCATCCTTGTCTTCTATCGCCAGTTAGTACCCGTGAGAGTTCTGCATCAACATCACCAAATATGTCTCACCATCGAGATTCTTGCACCTCCAGCGCTCAATATCTCTCCACAATCCAGCCACGGAGCTATTGCTTTTAGAGACAGCATTGTATAGAAGTAAATATAGTTTTATTTCTGAGCCAATTTGTCGATCCCATGGTTCAAACCCTGGATATGCAGTGATTTCGGCCCACCGATGCAAATTGTCAGGATCCACAACGGAAGGCTGTCCTGTACCAATGGAGAATCTAGGGAAAAGAAATCAAAATTTATTAGTATGTTGCCACAAAACACCGCTAGGAGCATATGGTAGGAGATGAGGGGCTAAATATACTTCAAATGAACTAGTGCAGCCAGATTCCATGTTCTTGTTCTTTCCCTTGCGTCCTTTATATGGAAATCGGTTATTCTCGCTAATCCCGATATATCTAGACTAAGCATGCATTGCGTAATCGTTGAACCACTCAAAAGCCAACTATCGATATATCTTCCTCGCAAATCGGGTGTGAGATTCCACGTGCTAAACGCGAATAGAGCGTAGATCGTGTGTATCTCTAATGGCGTGTTCAGCATACTCATACCAAGACAGTTCTTAGATAACATATATAGGCGATTATGAAGCTCAGATCCATTCAACTCAGGTATTGTGCGCACACCCATTAAAAGACACACCGCAAACAGTAGTGGATGCCGGTTCTGCATCGTCATAAAGTCAATGTTGCCAACGAATGGAGACTGTGAAGAGACCTGTTCAAACCCAAGATAGAGGGCCGCAGCAAGTTCATGCGAATCTATTCCAATCTCAGATAGCTGCTCAAGGATATGGTTGTCGCTAACTGCAACCATAGGACCACTAATGAGGTTGTTGAGTTCCCTAACAACTTTGATAGGCGCAATACGCTCTGCGGGTTCATCTATTGAGAATAAAGTCGAGACGTTTTCTGAATCAGGCGACTCTGCTGGTATACCTTCGTCATCCTCACTAACGCCTTCGCCTACCGTGGGCCGATCGGATCTTGATGTCTTGGCCGTTGTGATCTGAGATCTTAAAAGTTCTTTTATCTCCGATAGAGAGGCTTCAATAGCATCAAGTCTACTTGGGTTAATATGTTAATCCAGAAATACTCCTCAATCGCGTGGCTCTGACCTTGCAGCACAGTGGCAACCTTCGTTAATGCTAGAGGTATCATCCGATCTACTACCTGCATTGGTCGGCAGGAGTCCATCCAAATTCCTAGCGGCTGGCACCCCAGATGGAAGAGAACATGCTAGTCTTCTGGTAGTCAGATATGTTGCAATCTCTTGGTGTCGACAAGGGCGACAATCAGTACTACTTACCGCAGAGTTTTACAGCGCGCGCATTGTGTGGCTCCAGGGAGAACCTCACACCTTGTCTTCAGCCGTCGGCACGAAGAACACGACAAAACGCGCCTTTTATTGGGCATTTCAACTAAGGTCCTCTTTCTAATTTATGATAGGGCACTAGGGGGGTTATTTTGACGTCGTCGATATTTGACATCCCGCAAGTCTGGAGATGTTCATCTCCGCTTCGGGATTCTCCGAGCCTTATCGTGATGGTGGGGCTTCTCTCAACAGCCTCAGGCCCGCCTCGGACCACAATCCATCTCATCCAATTATTCTCTTTTTATCAACACATAACTACTCCGACACGAACAAGAAGGTTTGCTCACCTACCTTACTTGGAAGCTCGGAGCAATTTCCCTCAAACTCTATCAATTTTGGTGGGTGGACCTCACTTAGTTCCAGGTAACAGTACATTGCGCACCATCAAGTCCCCACTGAGGAACTATCTTATAACTGAAACAATAACACACTATACTAGAATATTTTTGCTTGTTTTTCTTTATCCGTCTTTACCGGCAGACATCCCCACAAACTCTCCTCATTTTAGCTGGAAGTTCTCATCCCTGTCGTGCCTCCGCAGAGATTGCTCCACAAATAGTGCCTCTTTCACGAGCCAACTTTCTTAAGAAAAACTACACTGCACATCGTTGATGCATTAAGGGGTCACTCCAGCTACATATCCCCTCTCCCAAGTTTGAAGTTTGGATCTTTGAGTAACTGGCAAAGGCTCCTACTCTTGCCTGTTGACAAGGCCCTGCTCCATCCCTTCATTAAAATCGCCATCTTCCTTTCTTTGCCCCCCTTTATGCTCGGTCGATTCGTGCTAGTTATTCTACAATTTTCGGAATTTCTCATAAAACGTTGAACTAACCTTTCCATCATACCGCTAAAATTTTACATTCAGGCAATGCCCCGCTTAGATTTAAATTAGTTAGACGGCCTCGAATCCATCGGAGCTCCACGTTGAGCCACAAGTACTGAAGATCATGCAACTACCTTCCAGACTCCAAGAGGTTTGATTGCTTAAGCTAGGGAGCCTCTAAAATAGTAAAAAGGGGGGGGGGGGGGGGGGGGGGGGGTTATCCGTGGAGACATGTGCTCGGTAAACTGTTAGAGAGAGAGAAAAAAAAAAAAATAAAAAACAGGGATGGGAATTAGCTCCGGAGTTCCGTTTTCAAAAAAGATAGATTTCGGTAATTATAGCGGACTAAATCAGGAGGGCACTTCAAGCGAGCTTTTATGTGTTGCAGGTGGCAGGATGATGAGGGGGCAGGCGGTAACGCGGGGAGGAGACCGGGATCGGAACGGAAAATGATCCTAGTGAGTGTTGCCGAGCTAAACCCGAAGTGATTGCTGCATTCTAGTGACAGGATTCTTCATCGAATGTACCGTTCTGGCACCCATACATAGGAAGTCTTATTCTAAAGTCAAATTCGTCGTGATGGAGTGGCTAATCCAGCCAAGGAAAGGATGTCCGATAAAGTTTGGGAGATATAATCCAGTCCTGCAGTGGGTGAGCCTTGCACAAGATGAAAGGCGTTGGAGATTTGACCAGGTCTGGCCATGCCACGGATTCTCGCCAGTTAATGAATATTAAAGTTAGAAAATGAACCTTACCGGCAAAAGGAGATGTCCGTGGCGAATATATTCAGGACAACTGAAGGTTTGCCCAATTACGGGTGTCTTTGGCAAAATTAAGCACATTAACCGAAACACAGGTTAGTCCTTCATCCGGCTGAGAAGTTCTTCCCCACAGTCACCGCCAATGGAGCTTCCCCAGAATCATAAGTCGAGACTCGCTTCCCTCTGGCTAAAAACACGGAGTGCCCCTCGAGTTTTTGAATCGCCTCCATGCCAGTTGGTGATATGTAGTTTCTTTCCATGATGTTGGAAGTGAATGCCAGCTACGAAAGTCGTTTGCGAGTGTTGCGCGCGTGTGATCGGTGCTCTCAGTCCAAGCAACGTTGCGATGGGCAACATCCTTGGTGAGTTTCTGCCTTTACTTTTTTTTTTTTTTTTTTGGCTTTTTTCTTATTTACTTTTTCTGTCTCATTGGATCTTATTTTCTTCTTTCTTCTGATTTTCATTTCCTCACATTTCATTTTCTTACCTTGTTTGTTTTACCTTAAAATTTGGCGAAATACTAACAGGATCCAAAAAGTCAGCGGTGCACTGGTAGGTGGTGGTGGCTTGACCCCGCACGTCAATTTGCACGAGACCTCGTCAACGAAGCTACTAATTCCCGGGTAATTACTAGAGAGAAAAATCCTCTGCCAATATGAAAAGGTGGTTCGGAAGCGTGGACGTCGTCGGAGAACAAAATTTACAGCCAGTGGAAACCGAGTTCTCGCACCTGGTCCGCCAAACTTGAATGATACCCATAATCCGCACGACAGACTTGAGGCAACGCTCCCCGAAAATTCAGATAGTATACTTGACGGCCTACGAAGGAGAAATACCAACCCTCTCAGCACCCCTTCCTACACTGAAGACGACTCGATCACCAGGATGACTACCGATACCCGGGCATCCGGGGGAAGTAATGAGCATGACAGCGGCAATGACCACTATAGCGCTGGGGTTCCCAATAGTGTTCCAGATACTGGAGCTACTAGTGATCCCCAAGGGCGTTCACGAGCGCCATTATTCAGTAACACGTTCGGCTTAAACAGCGTGTACCCTGGGGGGCACCCAAGCCAGCCTATCCAGCCTGCGATCACCCCAGGCCGTGTTGAGCATTGGCTAGAGCGGACTCCCGCTGTCCCACCAGGTGGCTCTCTGCGCAGCCTCTACTCCACGGCATCTTATAAAACCAGTCATATGGATCCTCCTCAAGAAAATCCACACGGTCAACGACCATATCCATGCTTGGAGCCACTACTGCCCTATCTACAGGGTATCCTCTCTCCAGGTGAAGCATCCGAGATGCTTGAAATATACTTCAACGAGCAGCGAAACCCTATCTTCAAAGCAACATCACCATATGCGATTACCCATATCGTTCAACCATCATCCGTCCTCCACCCCACGTCTCCACGGCCAACTTCCTCCGTACTCCTTCTTGCGATGCTACTCTGTGTGGCACAAACAGCAGATATAAAGGTGTTTGATCCTCCCGGTGCTAGACAGCGTATTATTCTTGATCTCTACCGTCTAGCTCTTGATCTGATGGAGCCAGTTGATATGGATAACTACTTTCGAACATCCGGTACGTGTCTCATAGCAGGCCTAACGTCTCTCTTTTTACGCTCTGAAAACTGATTTAATGTAATCTAGACGGGTGGCAGTTCCATCCACGTGGTGGTTACTCCGATAAGGAAGGGCGACCTTCGGTTTGTCACGCTGCAGGAAGTGGCCTCATACCGGACTTTCTAGGCTCCACTGATGTTATACTTGCAGTGGTAATTCTGACTCTCGTCATATCCGGGGGACACTTTAAAGCCGATAGCTTAAAGTGGTGGACGAAAGCCATCCGGCTAGTGCGGTCCAGTGGCCTCAGCATGGAGGACCAAGGATTGCAGCCGGAGGGCGTGTCTGGCAATCTTTATGACAATCAAACACCATTCCGCGAATGGCTTATTCTGAAAGAGGAACGTCGAAGACTTTTCTGGCTAGTCTACTGTCTAGATCGCCATTTAGCTCTCTCGTTCAATACCAAGGTGAACCTTACCGAGGGTTCATTTTGTGTGGCAGCACCACTTCCTGAGTCGCTTTGGCAGACACTTGAAACAGTGGATTTAAATTTAATACCAATACCACAGTTGGGCCCTCCCACCAGTATAAGCGGCTATGGCTTCTTTGAATACTTTCTTCCACTAGCAACCGTTCTCGGCCACATTATTGACTTTCATCACACCCAAATACATCCTCTCCTTGGCGAGTCTATCACGCCAAACGTTATTCATCGAATCGAAACTCTGATATCTCAACGTGAACAGGACTTGGTAGAACTAAGAGAGCAACTAGAAGTTCCACACTCCACTCAGCATCCAATTCGCCCTTTCAATAATAGCCCCGTACTCGGCTACGGCAATAGCCCAGCAAAGAATATCGACTCCAAGAAGCCGTTGGTAATTGCATATAGTGCGCATATGCTCCACGTTTTCTATATTCTATTACATGGAAAATGGGACCCAATATCAATGATTGAAGATAAAGATGACTGGATTACTTCGGAAAGTTTTCAGGCTTGTGCCTCACACGCTCTCAGTGCAACTGCCGCCGTTCATCAAATTCTTTCTCTCGACCCAGAGCTCACCTTTATGCCTTATCTTTTTGGTATATACCTACTTCAGGGAAGCTTTATCCTCCTCCTTTTTGTTGATCGCATGCCTGAGCTTGGATTCAACAAGTCGGTAGAAGAGGTCTGCGAGACGATCATTCGTGCACATGAAGTTAGCGTAGTCACTTTGGATACAACATTTCAGGTATTACTCCCTATAATACCATCAAATGATCCCAAAAAACAAAGGGATAACTGACCCGTGGCGCAGAAAAATATTCGCAAAGTATTTCGATCCATGCTTCATGACGCACAGCAGGCAGATCCACACTTTCGAGAGACACACAAAGCAAGAAGAAGAGAAATTCTCTCTCTTTATCGATGGACGCCCACGTCACATGGATTAGCGTATTAAGATGACCTAATGGCTTTTTTATATATATATATTGTTATTTACCCCTTATTTTCTATTTAGTGGGATTGGAGTTGGGACTACCCTGGGGGTGTATGGTTTCTTTTTTTCTTTTTTTATTTCTCTCTTCTCCACATCCTAAAATTTAGCCACCGTGTCTAGGCGTCTTTCATTTACCGAAAATTTCAATAAAAATAGATCAAGTGCTATACAGCGACTGGCTGGATGGCCTCTATGATGAAAGCTTTTTTGTTAGATTGTGCTCAAGAACCCTTACGTTTTCAATTTAATCAGTGTAGCAATCTTCTAGATAAATATGGTCTCGTAATAGTCACTATGAAACGTCGCCAAGGATGTAAACTCTTTCAATGTGGCTGGGGCTCTGAAGGGATATACATTATTCCGACAATCTGGACTCGATTGATGCAAAGCTCAGAATAACATTATTTAGTAAATATATGAGGAAAAACAATATAAACCTTTTAAGGTTGGCATCTTACCTATAAGATGTATAATAATTTAATTCATCCTCTAGTGAAGTTAAAGCTGTAAATTTGTCTAGTAATTATTTTACTTCTCAAATAATTTCATCTAGAAGCCTAGTCTTATGTTTAATGGTCGTTCACAACACAAAAATTTAGAAACCTGTGATTTTTCTTTCTACACGTAATATAATTAAGCCAATTTTTCCAGGCTGAATATCAAATGTGCCATATATATCTCACCTACCTTTTGTTTCTCTTCCAAACAGCAGCTACCTATCATTCAAGAGTTACAAACACACTACCCGCCGACCATAAGGCTTTATGAACCCCCATTCTTATAATGTAATATCATTTCAATTACCTTTCACACTGAAATAATTGAATACTATCTTCATATCTGTTTAGTTGTGGCAGGGTTAATGCATGCCCTGGGAGGAGTTAAGTAAGAGAAATCCTAGTGCTGGTGTACAAATACAACATGAAATTCATCACACCCTATAATTTTAGATTCAAAGAGGAGTTAGGGCATAAACCAAGCACTATAGCATTCAAATTATCAGTCACTGCTTATATCTTGAAGCATATGGGCATATTAAATTTCAAGTCCGTTATAATATTCGCTTTCAAAACTACCAACATGCCCAATGTTTACCAATTCTCAAGTGTGCCATTATACTCGATCGACTCCACCTTGCAAGAATACAACAAAAAAAAGCAGACACGACTAGAGATAAGATATTATCTTTTCAACTTCCACGCATAACCAACTAGATAGAACTCCACCTAACCCATTTGGTGTTCGGTTGGCCTAAGACAAAAGGACTATAATAGCCGATCTCCTTCTTGCTCCTGAGCAGCCCTGTGTTATAATACTATACTAATTTTCATAGGCGCGCAGTAGTCAGTTTCATCGGATAGGGAAATACCTGCCTTCTGGGCGGAAGGAGTTGCCAATTTATTTCCAATTAGGAAACCCGTTCCGCTCTCTTTCGATACGCCACCAGCATAAAATGTTGCTTCAATCTCCAGATATCAATTGTAAACACAATTCAAATAAATAGGTAGATAAAAATTTGGGGGTAGTTTTCTTATCTCTCCCCGCTCCTTGACTTTTACTCTCCTTCCTTCGTTTCTTTTATATTTTTCATTCTCATTTTTGTTATCTCTACCAAACGATACATAAACTTCAACAGTTCTTTATTACGATGGACGTTGGAATTATTGGCTCTGGGATCATCGGCTTATTATCTGCCCTTACCCTCACGGATGCTGGTTATAAGGTCACTATCATTGCGCGTGACTTGCCTGGGGATGAAAATCCTGACTGGGCTAGTCCTTGGTATGATTTTATTGACCCTCGGTTCATTCTACCTTTGAGATAGTCTAACAATATCATAGGGCTGGCGCTGCAATCTTCCCTCATCCCGACGCAGCCGGTCGAGATCTCCAGGAGGAAAGTTTCAAGTACTACTGGGCTTTAGCCCATCGGGATCCCACCAGTGGGGTCCAGGTATTGAAGGCCACTGAATTCTACGATGACCGAGATGACGATTCAAGTATCTGGTACAAATATCTTGTGCCACGATATCGGAAGATTCCTTCCAAAGATCTACCCCGGGGTGCAAAGATCGGATTTTCATTCCAAACAATGACTGTTAACCCAGCGAGGTTTCTTCCTTGGCTGCAGAAGTTGCTGGAAACTACTCGCGGTGTACGTTTCATCAGGAGACATGTTCCATCGATCGATTTTGCGAGGGAAATCGCAGGATGCAATGTTATTGTTAATGCAACAGGGTTGGGAGCGCTCTCGCTCGCGGCTGATGACAACGTGGTAGCTGTACGAGGACAAACCATGCTTATCGAATCGGACTTTGACGAGCTAGTGATGCTGCAGGGCTCACAGTACACATATGCGATCCCGCGGATGTATACTGGCGCGGTGATAATAGGAGGCGTAAGTCAAGAAGGGAACTTCAGTGGAGAGGTGGATGAAAACTTGCGCGCAGATATTCTGGGGCGGGTTCAACAAATTGCGGGGAAATCTCTTGGTGCTGTAGATTTGATACGCGATGTGAAAAAAGACATTGTGGCGTTCCGACCGGGGAGAAAAGGCGGATATCGTCTTGAGACTGAGGGAAATAATGTGGTTCACGCATACGGATTCGGGAGTCTGGGGTATGTATATAGCTACGGGGCAGCTCTGAAAGTGCGTGAGCATGTGGAATTTTTGCAAAGTAAAAGTCGACTATAGTCAATAGATCGCTCACTTGAATTAAGCAAGCCTGATCCCATAGTTTTTTTTTTTTAACTTTTTTGGCTGATTTCATCACCCTTTTTATACATACTTAGTTCAGTGCAGTTCTCAGAGTGATATGGGAAGGAGCGAGCCAGAATGTTTGCATTGGAGCCGCTTGCCACTAGGTAGCTTTGCAAATTTCGTGGAAATGCAGTCCCGCACCTGGAGGAGGGTCCCATCTTACACACATGCAGGGAAGAGAACATTTAACAAAAGACAGGCCAAATCTGTTCTTCTTTCACTAAATCTACCCAAGTTGGGAACGACCCAAGACATTTTGTTGCTTGGTGATTGTCTTGTTTTTCCCATAGCTGAGTCATGACTGCCCTGGCTTTTTGGAAAGGAGCCACTAGCCCACACCTTTTTTCTCCATTCTCTAGAATCTTCAAAATCCTTGTGCGTTTGGCGGGGGTGAGAGCTTCACAACCGGCCATAAATACCGGCCATATGGTACCTGGACCCGTGGGATCTCCTTCCGTCACTGCGTTATCAAATTCTTGCATCGCTGCAATGACCTTGTCTACGTGGCCTTGTAAGACTGCTGGGTGTACCAAGCGAATACGACGATAGAAGAATATAACCAGAGCCGACGTAAACGCGCTAAGCATTTCAAGAACAGGGGTTTTTGGTCCCTCCAATTGATCGAGCACACTTTCTTGTATGTTGTTGAGACTGGATGAGCAAATGACGTTCTCAAGGCAAATGCTTCGTTGCAAGATGGCCTCCCGAGCATTTTGATCAACTGATTGCCCTTTTTTGTGTGCGATATGACAAGTGTCCATAACATTGGCTAGTCGGGTTGTCTGGGACACGAGGCTTAGCCAGGTTTCCGGAATACCATAGACCTGCCTATACAGGCTCTCGGAAGACTTCCGTGAGTCCTGCAGGTGAAAATCAGGTATGTCGTTGGCGCTGTCCTTTGGCTGGTCGATGTTGAGATCGTTATCAGAGCGCTGGGGTGTAAGGTGGCGAAAGTCATCTAATGGTAATTTCCGCTCGTTTGCTGGCGTAGGAGATGTATTTGCGGTGCTCGTCTGGCAATGGTAAGAGTAATGGTTCAGAGCTTCAATGAAAGATTCTGAAGGCGTGTAGTCATGTAAAAGATACGTGCTTTCTCCCATGATGCGGAGCCAGGTGTAAAGGTTGAGCAAAAGTCGTGCTTTTCGAGATGTTTTGAACTTCTGTAGGCCACGAAGACGCAAGAGCCGCTCTGCATTCATAATGGAACAACGTGCATCTTGGTATCTACCATGAAATATCTGTAAGAGTATTAAACTTCGTGTACGTGATTAATTTTATTGAATGTTCTTACCGAAAATGCTGTTATTCCACACACGGCCATTAATTGGTCTTTATATTCGGCCGTTTGTGACTCCGGAGTTTCTTCTTGAAGAGATTTTCCAATATGGTCCTTTGCTTGACAGTATGAAAAACTGGCGATTCGTGTCCAGTGCTGTGTAGATCCCACTGGTCTCCTAGATGAATCCGAGGCAAGGTGAATGGCTGAACATGAAAGGAGACCAAACAGGTTAGCCATTCGAGCATGACTAATATCCTGTAAGCCTAAAAATTTTATATCGCCAAGTGTTATCATTGCAGAGCGTAGATGTAACTCCCTCCATGGGCTTTTATAGCCAAGAGATATGACCGCTAAGTGGGGAATGACATTATCTTGGAAATTCCTCAAGAGAACAGCTGCATCCGCCAAAACATCAACAAAAGAGGTGTCTGTAGTTTGTGAGGGGGTCATGACAAATTTCGCATTGTGTGATTCTTCCTCTCTTGTGCCAGATATATAGTATCCCTCCCCTTCCCCCTCATTTAACGGTGGAAGGTAAACTTCGCCATCAGCAGCAGCTAAATCAGGACCAAACCAATAGCTAGCAGGCGTGTCTAGGCACTGTCCGGGAATGATGCCAGATATGTCATAGCTGAGGTCAAAGGGATCTGGCCAATGAATTAATTCATCCACTGAAACCAACGGATCTATCAGTGACAATATCTGATCGGTTTCTCGCACTGGATGGGCTGGAGGAGCATGATTATGACTCGCGTCCTCAAGTCTCACAGATTCGTGCTGTATCGGATCTATTCCATGCAGGCTTTCATTAGATAGGCTGAGTACCGCAAAAGGTCCTACTCTAATATCTTCACACGATCTGAATTCACCGCTACTCAATCGTACCTCGATTTCATCTAAAGACGCATCGATAGACCCTGAGACGAGGCCAGCGCTCAACGAAGTACTCATAGATAGCCTAGCTTGTTCTGAGCGGAAGGACGGGTTAGTATCTCGTTATCAGAATCTACCTAACTCACTCTTTCAAAAGTTTAGAATAAATTGAAATCACCTGTATATAATTGGTACCTTGTCCCTCGTCGATCCTCATCATCAACCTTCTCACCCACTGGTTCCTGATAGCCATCAGATCTCACAGTCGGCATCCACCGGACCTGGTCAGAGTATCCACCACAAACAATACCCAGACGATGACATTTATAACAGTCAGGGCGACTCCGGTCACATTTGGTGTGCCGGCGTTGGCAGGTCTTACATGCTCCTAGTGGATGAGACCGACGGACGCGCGACCGATCATCGGTCACGGATGATTGGTAAGATGTAAGACTGGGAGTCATGATGGCTTCACCTCCAGCGACTATTTTAATGCTATAGGAAATCGTGCGGAGGCTTGTGATGATTAAAATCCATAGCAGAGAGTTGAATTCGACCTAATGCTTGTATGCACTCCGAAGATTCGTGGTTGTCCAAATGGGAAGTTGAAATATGGTCATGTGACCTCATAGCAAATTACCTAGTTAGGGTGATTTTCCCATTCTTATTGGCTGTGGCTGCCGAAAGCACACGATGGACTCATTTGTGGTGCTACATAGAAGGTAAGGAGGCAAAGCACCGAGGGAGTTATAGTACAGCTATGACTGTACCCACATATCTCGGCTTTGTTATATGTGTATTTATGACTGTAATTATACTTAATCTGTTGTCAATTATAGCGGCATTACCACGGTACAGTGTTTGTCGCGGAGAAAACCTGACGTCATGAAACAACTGGCGATCGTGGCTTAAAATCTCCTCCAAATTCTGTCACATTCTTTACAGCAATTCCTGTCATGTTTATGCTGTACCCAAGTTCCAGCCTAGGCTTAGGTAGGAGTACCAGGAGCTAGTAATTGCGAACCGTTGTTGCCTGTGCTGACGTAGGCTTGCATTCTCAATCAATAAAATGTTTCTGTGTATAGCCTTAACGATCAGCATATGCAGGTCAAATAAACGCTTGATATATTCATTCTACCTTTCTATTTTAACTTGGAAATGAAGCTTCAAAAAACAAAGGAAGTGTCTTTATCCAGATAAATAAACCTAATTCTTGGAGTAGTGGAATACATTGTCTGTAATATGAATAGCACCACTGGGTATTATCTTCAGTAACTCAAAAAAAAAAAAATGGAGCCAAGTCTAGTGCTTTCCATTTGGGGTTCTATTAGTGATAATCTACTTATAGGTACCTTGGAGTTTCCTCATGCAATGACACCTACCTATGAGAAGGGTTGGTAATAGGAGAGCAAAAGGTTAGAACCCCCAATTTAGCCTGTAGGCTCTACTGAGGATTTTGAATAAGGTAATGAAAAGAATTGTGATATGTCAGCACGCACCGATAAAACTTTTACAATATTCCGCATTATGATTTTCTAAGGTAATTAACTCAGATCTCCCCTAGGAAGAGGGGGCCCCTGGATGTCGAAAGAATCGCGAAAATCCACTTTGTCCTGATAGACCAATAAGGACGTGTCAAGGCGCGTCGACACGTTTCCAAGTATTTACTCTTCCTAAATTAAGGTTGGAAGAGCCATGGGTTGCTCAACTCAGAAAGTAAGTTGAGGTCTAATGATTGTCGAAAGTACGGAGGAAATTCACTCAGTTTCATCAAAGCGACGGACAGTGAATAATGGAATGAAATTGTTGGTTAATTGAGTATCTTGTGGAGCAGACTTGGCAGCATTGCTGTTTGCCTAGTGGGCACCCAGGGAGTAACTGCATTAAGGGCTTGCACTCAACCGGCTTAGACAAAATTGTCGATTACGCCGCTCTTAATGCTATTCAGTTCCATTCTGACTCGCCAAAGCTCCTACCTCCTGCATCGAAAGAATCGAATGCCCTGTTCAGTAATAACATCATGGGCGTTATGGTCTGGTCACCTTCTCAAGGATCCCTCAGTAAAGTTTTAGGGAATCTACAAGACTTTGCGAAGACAATTCTTACCTCTCAGACCACTGGAAGGCCCATTTGTATCTTTCCAAAAGTCTCTGAACAAAGATCTCTTCAAAGCTAGGTAGCTCTAAATTGAGTTCCACGGCTTCGAACAAATTAAAGGGGCAGCAAATCAGGTCCTCGAGTCTTTAGCATGTATTTACTCTCCATCAAGACAACCAAGGCAAGGTTAACCACATGGCTAGCCCACGCTTGCCCTTGAGATTGAAGTTTCGGAGTCAGTACAGCGGCGGTTAAGAGAGAACACAGTCTGATTAGTTTATGACTTTCTTGGGGAAGTTCAGGTCGCCGTTCCCATATATATCAGTCATCGCCATTCAAAAACCATAGTTAATATATGGCAATTCTTCCCTCTCTAGCGGCAGACTTTGTTACTGGCTTGGTAGTAACACGCAAGAACGTCTTCTGAGCAGGGTCTTCTTCTAGTCCAGCAGCCCATCGCCCTCCAGCGAAATCAAGGGATCGAGAATAAACCCTCTCTCTTCCGAAAGATCCACCTACTTTGAATTTTTCTAAGGTCTTTGGTTACGACCATAAATCGGGCAGTTTCTTAATATATATGTTCTTCATCATTGCGCTTGATATAATTTGATTCCATTGGTTTGTGACTGCAGGATCTTCCCTCAAGGACACAGCGATACGTTTAGTACTCGCTTTATTTTCTATCTCGTTTCCACACCCCAATTTTGTATCTCCTTACTCAAAAGAATTTTCATGTGACGCTTCATACACTCACTACCTATATAGAACGCTTCTAGTTCTCCCTAAAGAAGCGTAACTGATATATTCTCTTATCGCTGCAAGTCATCCAAATTTCTTCTGTTTACTATTATTTTGTTTTGTAGATGCCTGGGTACCTCTTAGCCAACTACAGGGCGGCCTCTTTCTAGTTGGCGCATATGGCGTTCGAGCTACCTAAAATTTTGGGAGTGAGTGATTAGATGATTTGGAGGCCCCTGCGTCACAAAAAATCAAGCAGAACTCAGAGGAAAGGAAAGGCTTAGTGTCACATAGAGGGAGAATTTTAGGTCGGAGCGAGTAGCAATGCAGTTAGCATCGTCTATGAACAGGAACGGTAAAAGGAGAGGGCGCTAGGTCATCATAACACCGCAACCGGGGTTAAACTGGGTATCTACGGATATGCTCAAGGCAGCAGCAGGAAAGACGCGATATTCTTAAACTATTCCACACGAACAGGATTCTAGACACAGCCTCGTATGAGACTCGGGAAGAGCGGGAAATCTCTCGTGTTCAGCCGCAATGCGCGATTTTCAGTTGGATATCTCGGCTATTGCCTACCAAAAGTTCAGCCTGTTCCCCCTCGCCCGGAGGATAACTACCACGGAGGATCTGTTTCTGACACACCATCAAGACCCATATCCAACTCGCGCCCATTGCAACATTAGCATGAGTGGCTTATCCCGAGAGCAAAGTTTCGAAGTTGTCTCTAAACACGTTGAGATGTATATAAGCCCGAACACTACTACAGACATTAGACAAGACGCGACCGCAACCAATCCCAATCACGACCAGTGTACTCAGGGCCATCCAGGTCAGGCCGCCTCTTCTATCGCGCACTCGTGCCCGCAGAAACCATTCACCTACACCATCACCCTCAAGCCGGAGGGTCTCCTCCCACCGTGAATTATTCTCACCCACTCGGACCGAAGAAGCGAAACGGAATTATTCCCACGCTCTCAGCGATGAGTTCGTGTACCTTACCCCATTCCGGCAGGAGATCTACATGACCACATATGCTGCCACCGCCGTCAATTTCCACCAGTGGTTCCCCCTTCTTGTCTGTGCCGTTCCAGACTGCTGGTACGGGTTTTCTATGCTCGATTCTTACGCACAGCCTCCATATAACCAACTCCACTCGTTGCCCGCTATTAGCGTACGGCCCCAACTCGATGCTCACCCTGAGGGAACTTTCAGCCCATGGGTTAATGCATCCGCTGTTTTTCAGCTGTCGTCAGGCGAAACAAAGGATGATACTCCAGACGACCCTTTTCGGACCACTCCTCTTATCTATATCTCCGTCCAGCAAAGTGGCAGCGATATTATAAGACGAGCGGCACGGCCGATCTATCGTGTTGTACGATCTGGGAGTCGGGAGCAGGCCGCTGCGCAGGCTTTTTTCAGTGCTGGGGGGAATCGTTATTCAACCGTGTTCACTTGTGTGGTGAAGAGTAGCGGGTCCGCTGTTGGGCACCTGGCAAAGGGTCCTGAAGATTATAAAAGGGTCCAATCTTTACAGGAGTTAATAGAAGGCGAAGAGGAGGATGGCAAGATCAAAATTTTTTATTAATGAAAAGGCTTTTTGAGCTTGAGAAAGGATGATTGATGATGTGATGATGATGGTGATGATGATGGTGATGATGATGACGATATTTATGTTATCCTTTTGACATAAGACCGGATACAACAACGTACTCCATAATTAACTAATGCTAATATTTGTAATTTGTGTCAATTAAGGATTTATTTTATTTCTTTTTTTTTAGGGTATAGAACATGTTGAATAGAATCTTAAATATTGCTAGTTTGTTGTATTTGTTGGAGAGACGGAAGCATCCCAGGATGAAAAAAAAAAAAAAAAAAAAAATGATAAATTAATGTATGTGTTAGTGTAAAGAGTACCCAGTCAACCCTTCCGACCGTGGTGTTCGGAGATCAGGGACAAACACCCTCGTTTACATAAACCAATGAAATTCCCCACCACTTTTTCAGAACACCCGACCTAGTGTACCATCCATTTACGGGCAAAGCTCATATTTTAGTGACTACTGCGTTCGGCCCCTGTTATCCAAATTAGTTTTAGATAATGTACTACGAACTCTATCATCAACCAAGAAGACAAATTCTTGCCAACAACATAGTAGGCATTCCCGGGGGAGGGGGGTGGCGAAAAGCCTCCGAGGAAGGCAGGAGGTAATAAATAATTGGATATAGGTAGCATGGTTGAGAAGAATCTCATGATGCAGTGTCTTCCGTCCGCCGCTACTTAAATCCCTCTTGCGTTAAAACGATATCCGTCCCCGGTGTATTACTGATGTACCCACCAAAGGAACCCGGGTCTTAAATGGGAAATTGTCTCGCATGATCATTTGATCAATGTTTGAACTTCCAGTTGGGGAGAAGTAAGCTAATGATGATAATGCTCATAAATAAGGGCAATTTCAAAACTACCGAGTACCTGCTGAGATTAGCGGATTGACGTGATCCTACAACCTAATTAGATGGCAACCTAATCGCTGACAGGATTGGCTTACCAACCTTTCGCCAATCAACTAGGGCGATGGTGGTTAATTAAAATCGTTCAATCTCCGCGCTTTCATTAGTCCAGTCATTATCTCTTCATTATATTGGATCCACATGGACCGTATTTTCCAGCTGGAAAGAAAAATAGGTAATAAGAGTCGGAACTTATTTTAAATCCCTACCTAGGCATCGTCCATGTGTGCCTCTCTCTCGGTTAAAAGCATGACCTCATCAAATCAAAATAGGTTAGTAATGATTGGGAATGTTCCAAAAATTTTTGGAAGAGTGATCTGGTTTTGGTTAGGAACTGGGGATGAGATATGTAATGTCTCAGATACCCACGAGTCAGCAACATTCCAATCGAGTGATGTAACAGTGAAATTGTGGAAACACGGCGAGACTCCTTGAGGTCTACTACTACTGTGTGTTCCTAAAGCAGAAATAATACTAATCCATGTCGAGAGAGAGATAGTGATTTAAATATTGTGGAGAGGGGAAGAAAAAAGGAGGGATGAATAAAGAGCCAATGTATGGGCTTGACCGCATTTGTTTGCAAGCGCTTAACCTGACATACAAATGGACGGATTATGGATGCTTTGGGTAGATTAGTAGGTAGCTAAATGCATTTCAACCTACCTAATAATGAATATATATTATTATTGGATAATAATTGAACCTAATTCAAACTTAGGTACGAGGTATAAGCATAGCCAATAAAACGGGTGTCAGATTTGTGACCCTGAAGGGCTGGGGTGGGCAGTGCTAGGTAGGCACTCAAGGCACAGTGGGGCGCGAAAACTTTTTTTGATGAATCATTAATCCAAATAATACCCCACACTTTTTACTACTATACCTACCTAGGTACCTTATTAAACCAGTTGACGCACAGGACCTGTCCATATATTAAGGCTGAGAGAACCATTGAATGCTTTTTTGGAATTTAATTTATACTCTCACCTAACCATTTCAATTATCCTACAAACTCCATATCATAATATTTAATCGAGACGTTTTAGGAGGCTTAAAAACAAATTATCTTACTGTTCAGGACCTATCAGCCGAGGTACTCCAAGTCACTCTCATTTACTTTCCTCCTTCCAGGTCCTTTTAAATTTTATCTTTCCGCCCCTCCTTAATTGCCTTCCCACTCCTAAATATCCAACTCAACAAAACACACAACACACGTGCGCCATCCTCAACAAGAAAAAATTAATATTTATACATATATATATATATAAAAAGAAAGAGATAAAGGATACCCAGAAGGAGAAGGAGAAAGATAATGAAATTCCACTTCTTATTCACAATTATAACCCTCACCGGTCTATCCGTCGCAAACCCAGCCCAAAAGGCCGAAGTCGAACTCCAAACATGTCTAGCGCTAGCGGAATATACGATAGACCCGTTCCGAACCTGCATTTGGCCTCTTATACTTGAGGATGTTGATGTTTTTATCCAAAAAGGCGCCAGAGTAGATGTTCCTCGATTAGAAGAGTGCTCTCTTGAATGCTCTAAAACGGCTCCACCGGATGGTGCTCCCGATCGAATCACCACACTGCGGCTGTGTATCACCGATTGTGTGAGTAATTTACAACCTAACCTCCTATGATTTCACGAGCCCAATTGAATGAAAAGGCTTCTGAGAAATACCAACATATTTATTTTTATTTTGCGCTTTGCTAATATTCAAATATAGTTCCACAGAGTTGTTACGAGAGAAATTATTGTTGCCCCGGAGATTCCCCCCGGAGAGATCCCTATTCAGTGATACCGATGACCCGCCGTTTTGCGACAATACAATAGACGGAAATTCAAGGAAGGGTTTTGCTGGAACAATGCAGCCTTCAAATTTCAATCATGTATTTCTACTGTATGCTTTTTATTTTTTATTTTTTATATTTTTTCTCATGCACATATATTGCTGGATTTAATCTATGAACAAAACAAAGACACGATGAAGGCCGACCCATGATCAACTTGATGTCAATCAGGGGCGACAACACGAACCGACCGATCTTTTTCCATTATACGATGTCACCAACTTCCTCTCTCTATATTATTATCACCACTAGTTAGAATCTATTCTATTAATATTTAAAAACATACTTATCAAACTACCTATTCCCCATCCACAACCCTTGCGACAAACGGATCTGCAAGTTACCATCGTATTGGATGAGTTGAGCATTAGTCATATTTTTATACATTTTAATTGGCTTCTTCAAGTTCGTCTTGGTACCTAGGTACCTAGGTACCTTATCTAGGTAACATTGACATTGCCAGGTATTTTGAGCATACCCAATTAGGTGCGCAATGACATAATTTTACGACTAATAACATGATAAAATACGACGCTAATGTGGCTTGCGGCCGGACGAACGCCCTGACCAACAATCCATGCTACCCACCTTGTAATTACCCCCCCCCCATGGTGACTAGGTGGGTTAAAAAAAAAACACCCTGTTAGATACATAAGTCAATCTTATCTAGTGGTAGCTTGCAAAATGCTTATAATGCAAAAACCAGTTATCTACCTTAGTAGGTATGAAGTTTGTCCTGAACCACACCAGGATCTCTCATAGTCAGTATATATTTATACTCATCTTAAATCTTTTTACCCTCGAAATGTAAATATTTATTTAGTTTCTATGCAACTTAAACATCGTACTAGCCTACCGGGTAGCTCACAGTGAAATGAGTAGCGTTACCTTCAGGATTAAGAAAGGTTAAAAGAAAAAAAGAAAAAGAAAGAAAGAAAGAAAAGAAAAGAAAAAAGAAAAAAGAAAGAAAGAAAAACCTCAAAAGACCGAGAGCATACGATAGTTTGTATTGGTCTATTCTCATCCCTGAAGTGCAGGTATATTATACGAGCAACTCTCGGAGCATAAATCACTTCTAGATAGAGTCTGTCTGCCTAATTAGGCGCTTATTACTTTACCTGTTAGAGCCAGCGCTCAATTGGCTGACTGGGTGAGCGAGACTACCGCTATAGCAATCATTAAAGTAGGCCCGTTCTGTCAATGGCCCCAAAACTATCATCATCTCCGTTCTCTAAAAGACCATCACCTCCCATCCTATCTTTAATTTTCACCTTTAGTAAACATATTCCGAGGGAATCAACGCCTCAGTAAATTCTTCAGCCACTCTTTTATTTCGCCTGGATCTGGCCGTCTCTTTCTTTTTATGACCATGCCTACCCACGCATTCACGCTCCTGAATCTAGTGGAGATGGAAGAGAAATATGCTGAGAAAGGACTGAGCTCCCACAGCAGCAAGATCTATGACGAATGCTGAGCCATACTCTCCTGCGTAAAAAAATATAGGCTGGCATCCTATAATTCCAATCTCCTCTTGTCGCAAGCTCATTTAGAGGGTGCGTTTGGATTGATTAAAAGCCTCAAGTTTTGCGCCTCCGTCACTCGCTAGTGTGGGTCAACCCTTCAAGGGGACTTTGTTCTAAAATACCTACCTAGTACCCCATAGATATTACCTTTTTCGATGCGCAAGGCTAATGCTGATGGTATTTCCGACGACCATAATGCCACGAGCTATGCGAATTTACTTCAGAGAGAACGGGTTGGACTGCAAAGCCCTCTCAATTCATGAGTCACAGGCTTGTTGAGGACTGGCCTTTCCTTCTATGAGCATTAAACATCCATCGGTGCGCGTTTATGTTGCCCCCACTGCCCAGCATCATCCGCAATCCTAATCTTGCTCTTCATTCTTTTAATTTGTGAATAATATGTGCGTTAATAATACCTAGGACCTGATGAGAGATCCCTGTATAGCGCGATTACCAATGGCTGACATAATTTGATTTCAAGTTTTAAACCCCTCACTTAACAGAGCAAGCGTTTTAGAATCCCCGTTTACCTTGACTTCACAATATTTGGTAGGCGGAGACGTAAGATCCCCCACCATAGTAAGTACATACCTTTTAAATGAAGATAATATGAAACTGTCTCGTTATATAGACCGGTTTCGAATACCTAGGTCGTAAGGGAGCACAACAGTGATGGCCCCCCAAAAACAGAATTTTCCGATATTCCGCGAAGCTTTTCCTCGTGTTGAGACTTGGTACTGGCTTAATGCATGTGGGGAATTAGCCCGACAGGTAAGATTTAGGGACTTACATTAGCGCAAGAGACAAGCGGTATTGATCGTCCTGAAACAAGAGGAGGGGTTACTTAGAAGAAGCTGAACAAAATGGGGAGCGTGAGCAGCGTTCTGGTTGCTGTTTAAAACCTCGATGATTCCACCTCGAGGAAAAGTTTCTTCAAACCCAATTTAGAAGAACTATTGGACGTACAATCACGATGAAAATTCCACAAAATATCTTTCTTACCCTTGCGGTGCTCACGCCTGCCAATGGAAGAGTGCTTCTCCAGGAACGGGCATCTACACCCTCGGCATACTGCTCTAATTCCGCTGGAAACTACAAGTTATCCTCGATAACTGCACCAGTTCAAGGGGCTGGGGTTCCGGGCTCGGAGTCAACCTGGAAACTTTCCATCAATGATACGCCCAACGGATATAAACAGACGATTGTTGGATTCGGGGCAGCGGTTACAGATGCCACAGTGACCTCGTTTAACACACTGTCTGATTCTAGTTTGCAAGAATTACTGAACCAGCTCATGACTTCGGCTGGTGCAAGCTTCACCTTAATGCGTCATACCATCGGAGCGTCAGATCTTTCGGGCGACCCAGCGTATACCTATGATGACAACGGCAACCAGGTCGACACGTCCTTCTTAGGCTTCAACCTTGGTGATCGAGGAAACGCAATGGCTTCGATGCTAGCTTCAATGAAGTCACTGCAGCCAAACCTCAAAATACTTGGCTCTCCCTGGAGTGCTCCTGGATGGATGAAACTAAATGGAGTGATCGACGGAAGCACAGACAATAATAACCTTAACGATGGTTATCTCACCAGTGGAGGAACAGGGAGTGTTGGCTATTCAAGTTCATTCGCACAGTACTTCGTGAAATATATTCAAGCATACGAGCAAATAGGCGCCCATATTGACGCAATTACCATCCAAAACGAGCCTCTTAACAGCCAAGCAGGATATCCCACAATGTATGTCTACGATTACGAGTCCGCGCAGCTAATTCAGGACTATATTGGACCTGCCCTAGCAGATGCAGGACTGAACACAGAGATCTGGGCCTATGATCACAACACAGGTATTCAAGCTGACCATATTGTTATATCCATTGACCTCATAGAAGATTTTCATATCACTAATTTGGTAATTTGTTTCATTTGCTTCTTTATCTAGACGTCCCGTCCTATCCCCAAACAGTCATCAATGAAGCTGGAGACTACGTTAACTCGGTCGCGTGGCACTGCTACGCGTCAAATGTCGACTGGACAGTTCTCACGGACTTCCACAACAATAATCCTAACGTCGCACAGTACATGACCGAGTGCTGGACTCCGGCATCCGGTGACTGGAATCAGCCCGTCGATTTTACCATGGGCCCTTTACAAAATTGGGCTTCGGGTGTGGCTGCCTGGACGCTGGGGACGGATTCCAACAACGGTCCTCATCTTTCCAGTGGTGGCTGTGGTGAATGTCAAGGTCTGGTCACTATCAATGACGATGGAACTTATACCTTGAATAACGCCTATTACATGATGGCACAATTTAGCAAGTTCATGCCACCACAAGCCATTGTTCTAGACGGCACTGGCAGCTACACTTACTCCGATGGAGGCGGAATGCAGGCGGTCGCTTCCTTGAATCCGGACGGCACTCGGACCGTGGTTATTGAAAATACCTTTAGCAATGATATATATGTGACTGTCTCGACGGGCACTGGGGAGGAATGGAGTGGGAATATCCCCAGTGAATCGGTTACGACCTGGGTTCTCCCGGCTGCCGTCTAAGCTTACTTGGCGCTACTGGGTCATGTCATTTTGCCTCCTTTTGGTTTCTTTGGGTTTTTATTTGGGGTGATTTTATAAGCATTGGCTCCCCCCCACCCCCTTCCCTTCTTTAAATGGGAAAGGCGAGAGATCATGAATAGAAAAACCAAATAGAAACAAGAATATTTATATGTTGATTTGGACCTGGAAACGATCCCGAAGTGCCTGACGAACTCGTACAGTATATCTACTGGGCATACCCCACCCTAAACCTAATTATAAGGATCAACTTAAATCAAAAAGATACCGAAAGCTACGATGCTAAATATTAATATTATGAGAGATGCTATTTGTCACCAAACTTTGACGAATATTCTAGACTCTACCTAAGGTAAAGCTACCTAATGAACCTAGCTGTTATATGGGAGAAAACCCCGCTCCACTTCACCAATCGAATGGGACCTCCACCACGAAGGATCACAGTACAGAAGCTGCTGGCAAATACGAATACGTGCAGAAACTGAACTAGCGGCCGCAGAAAAGATGACTTGACAGAATGCATAAATAGGGCCGACCAGATGCAAATGCAAGTTTCTTTTCACAGTATGCAATAGTCCTCAAGCCATGGCGCAGAACGAGAATAACACCGCGGACCATCCGTTTGACCTGGTCGCAAGCCCTAGGTACACCCACCAAAATGTAGGCCAACCCGTCTTGGATTGAAACCCCAAAAGAAAGGGGAGAAGGAAAAAAAAAAAAAAAAAAAAAAAAATTCGATATTGTAACAGAATCGCTGATCTATGCTGATATTTACAGCAAGCGGGCATTTTTACCGCAAATGAAATGGCCATCTCCCATAACATCTACATCCGTGGGCTCAATTCTATCTACCAGCAAGCTGAGGGTGTTGCATTGCCCAAAGATATCAAAGACTTCCTAACCTTTTGTCAAATCTGGGTCGAGGTGATTAATCATCATCATGAGATCGAAGAAGAAATCTTCTTTCCTGGGGTTGAGAAGGAACTAGGCAAGGAGGGTATTATGGCGGAAAATATCAGCCAGCATCATGTCTTTGAAGGAGCTATGAAGAATTTCGCCCAGTATGTCACCAGCACGAGTGTCGTCGATTATGACGGCAAGACTTTGAAGGGGCTGGTAGACAAGTTCGGCAAAATTCTCGTTCAGCATCTACATGACGAGATCCGAAGTTTACTTTCCGTGCAGACTCAATTCGATCCTTCCGGCGAAGTACTTAAAAAGCACTATCTTTTGTTCGAGAAGGATCTGGTTGCGAAAAGCTCATGGGTGAGTCCCGAATTTGGTGTCTGATGTTATAGACCAGATAACGTCCTAGTGTCTGTTGCTAACAGAAACAGACCCGACATCATCCCTTCATCTTTGGGTGTCGAGATGTAACTTTTGAAAATGGCATCAATAAAAACTGGCCCGCTGATGTCCCCTTTTTTGTGCCGTATGTAATTTCATGGTTTCTGTCGCGTCAGTTATCGGGGGTATGGCGGTTTTTACCGAGTGATTTCCACGGACGACCACATCGTCTACGGTTCGCGTCATGAGCATGTTTTGAGATTAGGCAAATTTGTAAAGAAAGAGCGAGAAGATCAATAGTCGGTGTACGGCCTACAATGAACTGAAATCTGGCCATTCTTATTTCCAAGTCCGCTAGAGCCGGAGATAGCAGTTTTAGTACTATGATAGTCAAAACGAGCCTTTTTTTTTTGCCTTACAAGGACCAGGCCTTGAGGAAACCATTTTTAATAAAGTGGAGTCTTAACTGATGAGGGAGGAATTTAATTTTAGCCATCCTCGAATAGAAATGCACCTCTTGATCTTCTTTCTACCAATGGAAACTGTCGCCTAGAAAGCTTCCCCCATCGGCCGCTAGTGTATGTCTTCGGGGATACACGAAGCTAGTTAGCCGCCAAGTTATTTGGTATTTGTTGATTATTTATTACCATACATAGTGATGGAAGTTGGCTGTCCAAGGGGTTGTATAAATACAGGTCCACATTTCTTGAGCTGAGAGAGATCAAGCAACAGGTTAGGATATTCTGATATTGACCTGCGAGCGCCAGACATGGCCGCACCAATGAAGCCCTCAGCTATTTGTTCCCTTTCCGAGTTCCTTGAGCAGCCCGAATACGATTATGTGATTGTTGGGGGCGGCGCTGCTGGGCTTGTGCTCGCAACCCGGCTGTCCGAAGACCCTACTATTCAGGTAGCCGTCCTCGAAGCTGGGGACGCACGCCTTGGAGACCCAAACATTGGATCTCCTGTTGGAATGGCAAAGGTTTTGAACAATCCGGATTATGACTGGTGTTTTCGCTCAACGCCACAGGTTCGTATTTGCATCATGATAGCTCTCAAGTCAGAAAAAAAGGACTAATACTTGAGAAAAATGAGTTGCAGGCTAGAAATTCGAACAAAGTCCACCATGTTGCCCGTGGCAAGTGCCTTGGTGGCTCCAGTTGCATCAACTTCCTTGCTTATTGCCGCCCTTCCAAAGACGATATCGACCGCTGGGAAGAGCTGGGACATACTGGCTGGACATTGTCGGAGCTTGAACCGTACTATAAGAAAAGTGAGAGGATTACGCAGGGATCTCCCCCCTCACAAGGTTCACAAGATATTTTCGCCTACGACCCGCAGTGCCATGGAGACGGTCCTATCGCGACGTCTTTCCCCACTTGGAAATTCCCTTTTGAGGACCGATTACTGCGAGCCCTGGACGAAACCTCGGGAACTGTTCGCCCAACGGATCCTTGCAGTGGGAACCATCTGGGTTTCTACGGAACCTTGTCGACTATTGACCGGACAGAGAGGCCATTTCGGTGTGATGCCGCGACAGGCTATATGCGACTCATGGAAAACCGGTCAAATGTGAAGATCCTTCCCAATGCTCTCGCCTGTCGTGTTATTTTAGAAGGAGAGGGACCTGGCCATGTGATGGCACGTGGCGTGGTTTTTTCCCATCAAGAACATATGTATCGCGTCTTAGCTAAGCGTGAAACAATTATCTCTTGTGGTAGTCTAAAGACGCCACAGCTCCTGGAGCTTTCTGGTATTGGGGATCCCGCAGTGCTGCAGGCATCGGGACTTTTCTGTCACGTAAACCTCCCAGCTGTTGGTAACGGACTCCAGGAGCATCCGCTGACTGCTATAATATATGAACTGGCCGAGGGGAATCAAACACTCGACTCGCTGTTCGCGGATCCAAATCTTTTAGCACACTATGTGCAGCAATATTTGACGACTGGTCAAGGCCCCGTGGGGGGATGCATGAGTCTTACGGGATTTCTTCCCTATGCGTCTCTCGTTCCGAAATCGATACTCGAGGATACATTAGCAAAAATCCCACTTGTGACAGGCCAAGCCACAATAATAGCGGAACTGATAAATAGTATGCAGTCTGCCAGCATTCAGTTCACTGGTGTACCCGCCAACTTCAGTCCGTCAAGCGGGTATAGTGATCTGAGCAAAGCCATGCCCGGTGCTCCTTTGGGCCATGGGCCCTGCTATACAATCCTTGTGAGCAACGCGTATCCCTTGTCCCGAGGAAGTTGTCATATCGTGACCTCGGACCCATTTTCAGCACCGTGCATTGATCTAGGCCTGCTCTCTCACCCAGCTGACGTGGACGTCCTGGCTGCTGGTGCCAGGTTTGCTGACCAATGTTTCCAGTCCGTGCACGTCTCCGATCAGATTGCGCGACGGATCTGCCCTCCAGCCTCACTGGATATGCAAAATCTAGAGCAGCTGAGGACATATGTGCAAGACCAAGTTCTAATTTTTAATCATCTCCTCGGGACCTGCGCCATGGGTGCTGTGGTAGATGAACGTCTGAAGGTAAAAAACGTACAAGGCCTCCGCATTATTGATGCCAGTGTGATTCCTTCACAACTCAGTGGTAATATTATTGCCACCGTTCATGCCTTGGCTGAGAGGGGGGCCGATTTGATTAAACATGATGCATCGAAAAGTGTCAAGCACTTATGAATGCAGCGGTAGGAGTGATTCGTGGTATTATTATTATGCCTTGATAGTTTGCAAATTTTCACATTTTTTCCTGTGACGATCTTTTTCTTTTCCTTTTTGGCGAAATGACTTCTACAGATTTGGTCAATCAGGATTCCCCTCGTAACCTATCGTCCTTAAATTCCACACATTACAATAGACATGGCTTCATAACAGGGCTGAAGGACCAAGATAAATTTCAACCTGGGGGTTGGGCAGCATTTTGATTCATGCGTCCTGAACCTCCTCAAATGAAAAGAACCCGAGCTTCTGCAAGTTTCCTGGTATATTCTCCATCCAGGATTTGTCAACAACGCCATTCCATGGCTAGTAGCAAACTCAGAAATGAGCAAAATCTCTACTCGCGAAAATGCAATTCTTTCCATATCCTTCACTCAACTGTACTGGGAGAACCACAGGATATTTGTTCGAGATAATCGCCTAGGTTTTATTGTTAGTTGTGGGCTGCTTTTATGTTGCTGGTGCAGAGAACCATACCAGCCAAACGCCAGGACCGATAAGCGTATTGCAGTGTTTGTGCAAGTGGCTCAATGTCTATCAATTCTCCATCGGTAGATTGATTCAGCCAGAAGGCTGCCAACGCAGCCTCCCCGGTGCACATTACAGCTGGTAACGGGACCCAACGAATCTTCTTGAGCTGGGGGAGTGCCTGGAATTTCTGACAAATATCCACAATCATATTCAAGATGGACTTTACCGCGAATACGCTTTCCTCTCTTTCAGATATATCCACGAATGATTGGATTATAGAACTGTTATCGCGATTGAATTCCAACCGATTCCGATGCAATATGAGCGCAGTCCTCCTAAAATCAGTCTTGAACTATATTTCATGCATAGGAACGCTTATACTCACATTAATACGATGGCATTCGCACCACAGAGAACTTCCCAGCTACCAGGTGTCTGCTCGAAAAGGTTTGCCATAAAGCGCATTAAGATACTGTTGATCTTTTCGAATTCCTGTCGAGGCCAATCGTGACCGGGCAACCTCCGCATCCTCTGAACTTGACCGAGAACCTTAGCACCCTGAACCTCACGGGCAAAATATGACAGTGGAATCTCTATTGGAGTTATAAATGACGGTTCTAATAATGGGAGAGAGTCCTGGATAACGTCCTTGAGTTCCCAGTCGTTGATGGGGAGCCTAAAATGATTCGATGGGTCCTCCACAACATGTGGTGCTTCGAATTGGCCCATGACTTGCTGAGAGAGCCTGGTCATGCAAATTATATCATGTACGACATGGTGTGGTTAGTCTTGAAGGATCCTTTCGCAACAAAAGGATACTGTGCTCACCGATCTAACACGAATACTCCCAGCCACACTCGCCTCTGTTCTTCCGCCTTGATTTTCTCTGGTAGGTCTTCATGCGATCGCCGATGGTCCACATTCAATTGCAGTATGTATCCCATCCTAGCACATGTTGCGATATTCAAAGACGCCTCTTGACCACGGCCAGATCCTATTTCGTACAGCACTAAGAGGATACCCGCTTGCACTAGTTGTATGGATGGTCCCTGCACCCGCTGGAGGAAGGAAAACAAATAGCTACAAAGGAAATACAACTGGTCATTCCAGCTATCATCATGGGTATTGCATCCCCTTGGTTCTGTTATTAGAAGAAACATAATCAAGAAAACCAATGCTGTCGCCGCCTGCGGTGCGCATTCTAGATCCGACAGACGGTTGCGAAGCGTCCTCTCCCAGATGACCGGTAACCACGGATGAATGTTCTCAAAGTAGTCATTTAATACTTTGTCAGAAGACACAGCATGTTCGGCAAGCGTGGTCATCACCAATCTTACGAAGAACTGATCGATATCAAGACTGCGTGATTGAATATTTTGCCAGCAGGGCTGAAGAGGTTGGAAAGTGCCCGGGAGCCATTGTTGGCCATCAGCTATGGGAACGTGGAATAGAAGAAAATCAGACAGGGAGCGCCCTGGATTTAGCTGTGGCTCGACTGTTTGCCAGTCATAATCACACTCTAGGTCCAACCTAGATGTTTGCTCAATATGACGCGAAATGATATCCGATATGAAACATAACGTGGAATCTAATCGTACCTGAGGCATCGTGAACAGCGCGGTAGTCCCTTGTCACACTTGCGCTTTTGACTTCGACAAACTGTGCAGACGTTACTGGCAAATTGTCCGTTGGTTCTCGACGGAGCGGCCATCGCGATTCGCAACGCAATAATCCCAAGCAAAAGAAACAGGGAGTGATACAAATCAGAATACTATTGTAACTGAATATCCAGCTCTTTAGCCAGTATAGAACTACAACTTTTGTTGCGGCTTATGTTTTGAATCGTGATGATTTATCGCCAAGTTGATATCGCCAGCCACAATTATTCAACGGCTTCCACCGCTAGTAGTGACGAATCAGAATTCGTGCCACCCGTCTTTGTCATCATTGGAAGAGCTGGAATCATCTACGATTCGTAACAAACTAATACTCATAAAGGTTAGCGTTGGGGCTGTTGGGTTGAGGGAGTATCGTCACTGTCGTGTTCCAAAACCCAAAACCGTCGAAGGGACAACATTCCGTGTGGAGAAGAACCCGGTCTGTCTTATTCATTCAGCCCTCTGCTAGTTCCTTTCTCCACCAAGATAGGAGATCGTCTTTTTAGAGCAAAGATTAAATAGAAAAAGGAAAAAGGAAAAGAAGGATCGCAACGCCCTCGTGCCTTGTATGATAGTCGGATACGGAAATTTAACCCATCCCTTAGTAACGGATTATGGAAGATGACAAAACAGATAGTTTGTAACTAGTGGCCTTCTATATATAACGTCTCCGGTCCAATACGAGCGAACGAGAGGGCAAGGTCATTACCTCAGCCGGGAGCACTATGATAAACCCAATGACGTTTTTCGAACAGCCTTGCCTAGGGGCAAATACAAACTCCGACGGGGAATAATACCCCCTAAGCCGAAGGTTATGCTAAACCCGAGACTAAACCGAGACCCTCGCCACCATCTGCTGACCCTAGTGTTTGCTTTAGGGCCCGGA
Organism: Aspergillus haitiensis; assembly: GCA_027569155.1. Taxonomy (NCBI): domain Eukaryota; kingdom Fungi; phylum Ascomycota; class Eurotiomycetes; order Eurotiales; family Aspergillaceae; genus Aspergillus; species Aspergillus haitiensis. Next base: position 783,489 of record JAPDEO010000008.1, on the reverse strand, counting down.
AATAAGCTTCAAGGGCTAAGCAGGGCCAAGAGTCGGCCGCTAGTGTGGATTCTGAAGGGAGGGTACGGAGGGTAGGTGGTACGCAAAGTGGTCTATATAATTGATCGCGATACAGCACCTCTCTAAACAACATACTTCAATAATTGAATTTATCATCACTATCACACAATAGTAACAATACCAACCCTCCCTCTTTTGATCCCCGATAAAAAATGGCTGGTCGACTCCAAGGCAAAGTTGCCCTCATAACGGGTGCATCGCGTGGGATTGGTCGCGCAACAGCTCTTGCGCTGGCCCGCGAAGGCGCCAAAGTGGTAGTCAACTACGTCTCATCCGCGACAGCAGCAGAGGAAGTTGTTGCAGGCATTGGTCCCGAGAACGCCATAGCCGTGCAAGCCGACGTCTCCAAACGGGGTGACATTCAGAACCTCATCCAGAAAACTGTTGAGAAGTTCGGAAAGATCGATGTTCTCGTCCTCAATGCTGGTCTGCTGTGGCAAAAGGGGGACCTGATGAGCATTACTGAAGACGACTTCGATCGGATCTTTGCCGCCAATGTGCGTGGTCCTCTTTTCACCGTGCAAGAGGCTGTTCCACACATTCCCGACGGCGGACGCGTCCTCCTTTTTTCCACCTCCCTAGCGGCTTTCAGTGGAATCACACCCAACTATCTCCTTTATACGGCCACAAAAGGAGCTGTAGAGCAAATGACACGCAGCCTTGCTAAGGACCTCGGACGCCGCGGCATCACAGTCAATACGATTGCACCAGGACCGATTGGAACAGATGCGTACTTCGTTGGCAAGACGGACCAGATGCTTCAGATCCAGGGTAACCTGGCGCCTCTTGGACGCATTGGGAAGCCCGATGAGGTAGCTAGTGTGGTGGCCTTTATGGCGAGCGATGATAGCCAATGGGTGAATGGGCAGACTGTGCGGATCAATGGTGGTATGACCGTGGGCTAGCCACGAGATGGACATGTCCGGTGTAGCTATATACATACATCCAGCTAGGGCTAGATTTGGGCTTTCCCACAATGGCTATATGATATTGAAGACACGATCTATGGTTGTCAAATTTTTCTTCCTTCAAGGTGGTGTTCACAAACTGAAAGCTTATATTCACAATTGAAAAGACAGAGAGGAGACCTGCTCGCGCGGCAAATACCAGCACAATTGTAGACTGCTAATGATCACAGTTATTTCATACAAATGACAAAAATATACAAAGAAGGAAATTTTAAGTTTTAACTTGAAAATAAAATACAAGGAAGGAAAAGGATTTTATGAGAATAACTGCCGATGATAAGGTGCGGCTGCTGTGAAAACAGGCGCCCAAACCAAGAGAGCTGGCACCGGATCACTAGGAGAGGGTTTAGCCTTCATATTAGCGAAAACCTGGTTGGTGGGGAAATGGTTAATGGTTGAGTGAAATCCTTACGTCTTTTTATGAAAACCGTAGTGACGAGAGAGCACCGCTGCTTCGAGCTCTCTGACACGTGCACTAGGGTGTGGAGTTGCGACTGCCTGATGCTTAAGCAATAGCTCAAAGACCGAACGGTGATTTTTCTCTGCAGCCATGAAGAGAGGAGACCGGTTGTGGTAATCCGGGCCGTTTTTGTCTGCCCCTGCATCGAGTAATTGTTTCACCATGTTGAGGTTTCCAATACTGGCGGCGAGATGTAGTGGCGTGACTCCATCTTTATTTCGGATTTCTAAGGGGGACATCCCCAAGCTGCTGTTCGATGTCAAGGATTTTGAAAGGAGTAGGCTAGTGATTTTTTTATCATTTGTGGCCGCCGCATGATGTAGGCTGCACCAGCCCCTGCTATCCTGGGCTAAGGGGTCCTTTCCGAGCTTCAGTAGCTCTTGCACTTTTCGGCTATCTTTCATGTAAATGCTTCTCTTCAGAGTGTGAGAAAATCGTTGCCGTACAAAGTCAACGTCTTGTTGGTGGACCAATAATTGATCCAACTGATACCCAGGATCATTTATGATGGAATTTTCAAGGCCAGTAGTCTCGCTCTCTTGGTTATCGTCATTGAATTCGGGGTAAGGTGGTGGCAGAACATCCTGGTAGATCATAGGGTCATTTTCACTGCTATGAGGATGACCACGGCGGTGATAATCCCTTGCTCTTGTCAACAAAGCCAATGGTAGTAGAATTCAGGAGCAGAGAAGACACACCATTGAGCACATTGAAGTGCAATACTCATGTATTGAATGTCACCTTCAATCTTTTTAAAGCCCTCTTCAATGATAGGTATATCATAGGTGCTGAAGCAAAGGCAGTTCACAGCAACTTGAATAGAGAAACCCCCTCGTTCTTGAGGGAAGCGAGCAAGGAGATTTGAAATTGTCTTCTGACTCTCTACAACACTTTCCTTGATAATAAAAGCTGCGTCTTTCGCCGACGAATCTTTAGAACGAGAGGAATCTCTATATTCGATGTCCTCTGCTACTCGTTTGATCAGGTTGACAATCCGCTCAAGGCGATTTAGCCTCCCTTCAAACTCGGTCGCAACTAGAGCCACAGAATAGCTTTATGAGTCATTGATCAGGCAAGAACATTTGATCCATCAGTACTTACTCTTGTTAAAGTTCTTAGCCTTGCGTGTGATATCGCGGACATGGACAGTCGTCTCTAGCGTACTTGAGTAACCATATGGCATCATTAGCAATAACGGCTTACTTACGACGAACAAGACTCAACAGCTGCACGCAGCTAACAAAAGCTCCTATGACCTCGAGGCCCGACATACTGTCATCTAAGAGGAGAAACTTAGAAAGAGAGGTCTGGTAAGAACCTTTTCACAGGATTTCATTTGGTGAAAGCGACACTTGATTCAAAGAAAAAAAGTAGTCAAACTGGCGCTCGGCGAGGTATTATTTATGGGGAGCGCTTGGTCATACTCTGACTTGCATCAAGGAGGAAGAGAATAATAATAATAATAATAATAACAATAACGATATTTTAAAAGAAACGAAAGGGGAAAGATGGGAGATAATGCAGGGGATATACGTGTCAGGGCAGGCGTTCGCATTCAGTTGAAATAAAAAGGGGAAATTCTCGGGCAGGCCTGCAAGAGTAGAAGCTGAAAAGAACGATCACGGGGAAGAAACCTTCTATTGCTACATTACTCGTGCGGTCCGTTGAACATCAGCAGACGCTCATACCTTCGTTCTCCATGGCATCAAACTATAAACTAATCCTTGGGCCAGTCAGAACTCAACAACTACCCGAAAGCTTGAAAACTCGAGGCTGATATTGGGCCTCAAAACATCTCTCTTTCCTTGCGCTCTACTCACCGCTCTATACTGTAGCGAAGTCAATTTTCAACCTCTGGCCCGCTGCTTAGCCAAAGCGCAGCACAACGACCGCAACTATGGGGAAAGCCTTGGGCTGAAATTGTCTGCCTGACGACTTGCACCATTCATCCAATTGGTCCTAATTCTGCAGCGTGTTCATCGCATGTCGGTTATTCGTTAGTTGTGGCCAATGAAAGTCGGCCAACGGATAGGTACTATCCACATATGCATTGGATACCTCATGTCGCAAACAAATAAGCTCAAAGGTACACTGTTTCATCATTGTTTAGTTAGGGTGGGGGAATTATCAAAAAGAAACGAGCCATGCAGTGGGCCAAACCAGTCAACTACTCCACGAAAATTTCGATGAGGCTTCAATGACGTCTACAACTAATGTTGGCTATCTCCAAGTTCTAGCCAGTCGTGGCATGGGCGCCAAGGAGAGCCAGAATGATAGAAGCACCAAAAAAAAAAAAAAAAAAAAAAAAAAAACAAAGAAAGAAAGAAAGAAGAAAAAGAAAAAGATAGAGATAGAGATAAAAAAAAAAAGGGCATGAGCAGAGCTCTCATAGGGGCCCAGGAGAAGGCGGGATGAACTGTGCGTTGGGCAATGAAAATAAATAGCAGGCACGTATAGCCTCGCGAAGATGATGGCTGCCGACAGAGAAATTGGAAAGGAACATCAGGTACCTAGGATAGATAAGGGATCCTGCCAGCGTACAGCCGAACGGCCCACGATAGATAGGCAATATTCCTAAGTAGGATAAAATTTCCCTTCTAAACTGTCGGGCTCAATTTCCTGACAGCTGTGCCTGCATCTCCAACGCAACCTTGAATAATTGGACTAGCTGAGATGGTTAAGTCTGTGACTCAGACTGTAAGTCTCTTTCCCGCCTCCTGGTAGTATTCCTTTTATGAGGCTCTTTTTCCCCTATCGTCCTCGCCATGCCTGAGAGAGAAATGTTATCCCATAATTTCAATAAAAAGGCATTGTCTAACACTCAGGTTCATGTTCATCAGCGTTGGGCTCGGAGGCATCGCACCGTCTCCGCCACAAAACACCATCAAGTGTACACATGCTACATGCTAGCCACAGTCCCAACCAACTATGATTGACGATTTTATCGGAACTTAAAAGCTCTTGACGGATTCGGCGTTAGTTGCGCCTCGATCGAACGCGCATGTCTAACAATGTACTTTACCTGTCATCCATCCAGGGTGCCATTATCAGGGAGACTAGCCATTTATGTATTTTCCATCCCTCTAGAAGGCCTGTGTGGCTATATGAGTGGGGAAATGACAATTCTATTGCGTCTCACGCTTGAAGATTGCAAAGAGAAAGAAGGTGAATTTACATTCATAGAAACTCTTACTTTCGCTGGTAGCTTCAAGGCGATATATTCAGTATCATTACCGAAAGGGGAGGGGAAGAAAGGACAGCTACTCGATGTCTTGTACATTTGCCGAATCCACCAGAGGCGCCGTGTTCAAGAGTTAGCGACCATGACGTCTTTTTCTTAACGTCCATCGCATCTGGTCCCTGACGTGAGATCTTGAAGCACATTCACCCCCTTTACTGAAGCACCGATCGAAGGCAGCTGCTGTGACAAAGGAAGAACCATACACAAGTTACATAGGCAGGTGGACTAAGCCTCGAGCCCCTTGCATTGCTGTGAATTAGCCTTACCCCACCTTACTCCAAAAAACGAGGCTGAGCGAGAAACATGTTAAGACGATGTGAAGGCTAACGGTAACCGTTCTAGCGGTAGACTAGAAACCATTAGTGCCGCAATGTCATTCGACGCTCTCCAGGCTGTAAATTAAGTTAAAATTACGAAATTCAGGCAAAGCCACTCTGTAGTTGGGATCAGGGGTAAATCTTCCGCATCCAATGTTTGACCCCGTCGCACATGATGTTCAACACTATTTTTGGTGATCCCCGATCCTGCACAGCCCGCTGATCCAAGGATGTCAAGCCTCTGAAGGGCTGCCCCAGTCTTCTATTTGAAGTGCGGATCGGACCGCAACTCTGTTGTTGTGGCAACATCTTACTCTTTCACACAAATCAAATCGACAAAATGGCAACTATTGCTGCTGTCTCCACACCCTGCCAGACGTCGCTATTAGCGACCGTCTCAACGGCACCACCGCCTACCCCTCCTCCGTCAGATCCTAAAGATACCACCTCCATCATCTTATATCCTGATCTAACCCCCGAATCGGACGGTGGTTTCATATCCAACAGACGCCCAGTCCTGGAAACTCCAACTAAACCATCAGGAGCCAGGATCAGCCGTACCAATCCCCCTCCCAGGGCCTTACTCAGCGTCACGAAGGTCAATGGAGAACCTCAGACCGTGCCGGCACATCCAGTACCATCATCAGCAGGGGAAAGCGCACAGAACACTGAAGATACAAGTCCAGGAGATACTACGCTTGACCACGAATCGATCGTCTTTACTCCAGGAGTCAAGACATTAGAGTTAGCCGCTATCGAGATGAAGGATGAGATCAAGAAACAAATTACCCCGGATAATGGCTTCACTTATCTCTTCTATGAGAAGAATGGCCAGTCGACTTTCTACAAGGTCGGAAGCAGCAAGGACAACCTAAATGGTAGGGAAAGTCAGCACAAGAATGGTTGCAAGCGACGTACATGGACCCTACAGGCCCATCCTCGCCTACCCCTTTCGCAGTTTAGGAGGCTGGAGAGTTTGGCGCAAGCCGAGCTCACGAACCTGCAGTATGTGTTCATGTGTATTTGCGGTACAAACCATAAAGAATACTTCTGGGGAGAGAAAGAGAAAGCGGCCGATATTCTTGACTTCTGGAATGGCTGGTTAGCTAAGGAGGAGCCGTACGATACAGCTGGAAACCTCAAGCACTTTTGGCTCGATCGATTGGACAGATTTTTTTTGAAGCCTGCAGTCTTTTATAAGCACTTCTTTTGTGGCAATGCAGAATGTATACCAAAACGCCATTTGGGGGCACCAGCTTGTGATGCCTGTTTAAGGGCAGGCTGGGAAGCCTGGACGAAACCTGAGCCTCTCGACATACTGGAGTATGAATGTCGGATGAACCTTTCTTGGACGAAGTCCCGAGCTATTGTGCAATGGTTGGATCAGTGTCAGCTAGGAAATGAGTTTTTTTCGTTTCCTTCAACGATTCCGATCTTTCGGTGTGTCGAACAGGCCTGTCTCGTTGGGAGAGTTTTCGAACTATCGACCATTTTAATCGCTGTCTTGCTCAGATTAGGTTACTCCATTTGTCAAACACCTTCCAGTCTACTCGATTATCCCCTCTTCATCCTCGTGGTATTCCATCTGCTTCAAAATAACCACTATAGTGTCAACTCACTACAGCCTTCGGGGAGCTTAGCATGCTGCAAGCCTCTCCCACAACCAAATACTCAGACTCAGGATGCTAGCCCTAAAGCTCCTAGCTCCTTGGAAAGGAATAACAAGAACAAGAATAACAACCGACAAACTGAAAATAGCCCTGAGATGGAGAGTGTCGCTGACGGTGACATCTTTCTTGATCGCGCTGCAGACGCAGGAAACACCAGAGCGCAGAATACTTCTCTTGCTCCTACGAATGAAGGAAACTCGGGTCGCAAGCGCAGAAAGTCAAGTAATATTTAAGTTTATGCTGTTTACGATGCTACGACATACATGTGCATTTCTTGAGCGCTGCGCATTCTTGCCTCGGGGAGTTTGGTTGTATTCCTTATTTTCCTTATATTTCTATAATAATTTGCATTTTTTGGGGCAGGCGTTTACCGGAGAAGCAGGAGGATATATATACCCTACGAGTATGGTTGGCGTTAGTCGTTATTTAGGCATGAACAGAAGTTTAATATCATGCAATAATTTTAGTCTATCTCTCTAGTGTCCAATCTTCTTTTTCCCACTCGCGCTTAAGAGAAATAAGCCCGCTACGCCAACTTACAATAGGTACTATTCTTAATAATGAGCACTAGGGAGGAAGTGGCTCAGTTATAGAAAAGGTAGCCAACGATAGCTCAGGTATACACACACCTGCCAGGGGGACAGCGTAGATATTATATCTTGTAGTATTATTGTCCTTGGAGCTAATAGGTAAGATTAAAGAGAGTAAGAGAAAGCCTCGCAATAATCCTAAGCTCCCATAAATACCAAATCATTTCGCATAGATCAAATAACAGTCTCCGCATCTTTAAACCATATTTACTGATGTCTCGGGGGGTTGTCATCACAGTCCATGGCCCACATTCACAACGTCTGGATAGGAAAAAAGGAATATATAGTGGAACAATTACCTCCGTTCCTCCATTCTCTATTCCCTTCATTTTCGCGTTTCCTGGACTTCGATATTTTCGACGGGATTTTCCTTGTCGTCTGCCCGTCTAATCTGGTAGGACATGGCCACAGCTATGTACGCTATGCCACAAAACCCTGCAGTCACCGCATATGCAATCTTCCCTCCGTCGGAATTATTGGCAAGCCGAAGACCTAATCCACCGTTGATCAATCCAAGAAGAATCAAGATCCGACCTAGCCAAACGTGAAGTGGGGCGAGGAATGTCGTTTTCTTTCGGCGGGTAAAAAGGTAATGGTGAATGGCACCCAAGAATGGTTGAATAAGCATAAAAACGACAATTATGGTACCCAGTATTGTGTGAGCATTGTTGTGTAGCTGCATTGCGACGGTCAGAATATAGGCTGTTCACGAAGTTCAAATGATGCGCTTTAGTGCAAAACCCACCCTATCCAATATCTTCCCTACACGAAGACCGGTCGCCAGTCCACCGAGCATAAGGCCCCATCCTATGATCTGAATAGAGATATGTACCCAAAGGACATTTTTAAATTTTAGGACGCGCACAAGAGTAGCACCGAGGGGAAAGATGATGACGAAGGCTAGGCTCATAAGAATCCCATGCGCTTTGGCGTAGGACGGGACCAAGTGTAGATCTTCATATAGGATCATAGCTGGAACAGCTCTGCGTGGTGTGGCTACAATGACACAATGGTTAGCTCTTGGCTTCAATGCTGGCTAGAGCACACTCACTCAATGCAAGGGTTAGAAAATGCTTTACGATTGCAGCGATATCTATACTTTTCTTATACTCTCTGAGAGGTAGATGAGTGAACTGTGACACAAGTCGTGGTGAACAATGTCAAGCACGAATATTTATACATGGTTATCATGCGTTGGTGAAGTATTGTAGCTTATAGTTTATTTACCTCGATGCCATCGAGGGCAATCTTCTCGTCCAATCAACAGCTAGCAATGTACAAAGACCGAGAAAGCCGAGCTGTAGGGCACAGCCACTGCAGCAGGTAATAGTACAAACACGAGAATCCCTCACCAGCATTCGGCCAGCCAAGTAAATGACCGAGAAATCCGAGCTGCAAAGCACAGCCACTAAACCAGAGTATTGGCGCTTATTAATATGAGGGATGTTTAAAAACGCTGGTCCGCCAGGCGTGAGACCGAGAAATCCGACAATTAACTGCCACTATCCATCCACCGCAAAATGAGGGGACAACATCACCTGCAACCCGCGGGTCCGACGGCGCCACCAGGTCAGTCACCTATTTTCAAAAAGAAAGCCTGTGTCGCGTGTCGCACACGAAAGGTAAAGTGTGACAAAGGCTTTCCATGTGAGAACTGTGCGTCGTGGTCAATTGATTGCGTGTATCCGTCGCCTACTCGGACATGTCCACGACCGGCAAGAAAACGAAGGGTTCCACAAATGAACTCTCAGAGGTGTTTCGAAACGACACAAGTAAATGGTTATCATAACAGATCTTCCGCAAATTCGTTGCTTCCATTTAGTTGCTACCCCGTTGAAGTAGCCCCACTGCATCCCTGCTCATCGCAGCTAGAACCCTGTTGGCAGCGATACATCAAGTATATTGATCCTCTAGTCAAAGTATTATATATACCTTCCGCAAGCAAGGTTATAGCAAAAGCAACAAATAATCCTACCGCTCTAGATCATAGTGCTGAAGCGTTGCTTTTCGCAATATACTTTGCTTCTATTTCAAGTATGTCAGATGAAGATGTCACCGCTCTACTTAAAATGGACAAAGTTACCGCCACAAGGACCTATCGTGCTGCAACAGAGAATGCACTAATGCGCGCCAACTTCCTCGTCACGAATGATCTCTCTGTCCTTCAAGCATTTGTCATATTCCTGGCGCTGAGTACTTTCACGGATGGAGCAAAGCTTGTCTGGCCACTGACCGGAGTTGCGCAACGTCTACTCACCGAACACTCAATGAATAGCCACAACATAATTGATGAGGAAATACGACGTCGACTTTATTGGCAGTTGTGGTATTTAGACCGACGCTCCGTTGAAGACCATGGCAAAACCGCACTTGAAACAAGTCAGGACCTCGTCGCCTTTCCGTCCAATGTCAGTGACATGGATCTTACTCGTTTAGATTCAAACTCTAGCTTCAAGACAGACTGGACAGAAATGAGCTTTCTTCTCATTCGACTAGAAATTGCTAAAACACGCTCCTCGCTAGCTGATGCCCAGTCCCTATATGATAAAGAGCAACTTATTCACCGCTGCCATGGCCGGATAAAATCAACATATCTGACACTCTGTGACGGCCATCAACCAATCCATTGGCTTGCAAAGCATGTGACTGGGATTCTATTTGCCGAAATGTGGTTCCAAATCCACAGCGCAGCTTTATCTTCTCCGCTTGGGTCTCAGATATCATCTCAGAGAACTAGAAGTAAATTATTTTCCACCGCAGTTAATATCATTGATATTCCTCGGCGAGTTGATAAAGATCCGGAGGCGAAAGGGTGGAGTTGGCTGCTCAAGGGATATCTTCAATTCCAGCCTTTGATATTTGTGGCGGCTGAGCTATCTTCTCGCCCTGTGGGTGACATAGGGAGCGTTCAAGCGTGGAAGGTGGCACAATCTGCATTTGAAAGATGGCCAGAAGATGCTAAAATGACCAAGAATGGGCAGTTACTGACTCAGGTGCTAGGCAAAGTGAAAGAAAAGTGGGGGGGTACGCAGGGGACCATGGAAGCGCTTAATACGTCTTCTTCGCGGGCCCTGCAAACAGAATGAAGTTTCAATGTATCATTTTTCTCGTCACGCCATAGTATTCGTTAGTATTAGGGGTGTCTTTTGTTATCATCAATGGGGCAATAATGGCCTACCTTACCTCCACAGACTCGCTTCATCAGGAAGGGAATGTCCATTCTTACTACAATATCTCCCAAAGTATGCAGACGACCCGGGTTGTTGTATGTTTGGCCAACGGCATTTAATTTGAGATCAAGGGATACATTAATGAGTCGGAAAATGGTTGAAGAAACTTGCTGGAGCCTGGGCGGATAATGTGGTGCCCCAGGCATGAGTGATATTTTATTAGGAATGTGTAAGCAGACAACTGCCCCTCTTGCCTTAACTACAATTGATGAGGGATCAATGCAATGCCAAGGCAATTCATTTACATCGTATCTACATAACTAATGGGGATATCATTGATATTACCAAGGCTTATTATTGGCTAATCAATAGGTATATACCAGGATATTTCTGCCCATGAAGAACAATATCTGTTGCTTGCCCACGAATGCCGGCCCTGGTTTATTTTGCTACCTAGTACCAGGTATCTATGGGGCTTACTCTCTTTCTAAATGATCCCAAACATGGCCCATATATAATATACAAACCGAAAGAGGTGACCAGTAACCTTAACAGTAGACAAGGCGTTAAGGTGGTAAATGGGTTATGGTCTTTGAATGCAAATGAAATTATATTTCTCATACGTCCGGCTAAATGGAGATATCCAATACTGAAATGGGGTCAAGTTGAGTGAATCTCGTATTGCTCATGTTTGTGTCTGACTCACCAGCCAATAGTCTCGCGAAGAGAGGAGATAGATATTCTAATCCCAGCTCCTTCTTCGTATTGCTCGGCCGTCAATATATTTATTTCGCCAATCGCTAGTGTAGATAGATTATTCGTTTGCCAGAATGTACTATATTCAGCCACACCTCTATATCTTATTAGCCAATTCGTCCATCCCCAGCATGGGGAAGCATCTACGTCGTGCATCCTTTATTCGTATTCCCAAGGTTTCAAAGTTCAAGATAACGGTTCTCGCTCAGTTGCAGCAATAATACCACAAACCAAATGCTTGCAATCCAAAATAAAGGGCCCTATCCTGGATGGTAGCAATATGCCTCATTATCCCCTAACGTGGCCCGCCCGTCCACTTCGTATTTGTCTTTTTTTCAATGGCTCAGTAGCTATCGCACGGCAGGATTGTTCATATTGTCCCGGAATCCTTCAGGGATAAGCTCCCCGTTTTCTTATCTTGTTTGTAGAAAAAAAAATCTTGTCTAGTCAAGCTTTCAAAATAAATACTTAGCTTCTTCCCTCATCTTGTGTATCCGATTTTCATTTTTCACTTCTTATTACACATACACTGTTGAAAATACTACGGAAATCCAAACAGGTGTCTTGAAGATGAAGCTAGCTCTCATTCTTGCCTCCTTTATCGCTACGACCTTAGCAGGATCCTATTCACCTGCGACGGAGTTACCATGTACTGCTGATGTAATCGGCTCCTCTATCTATCTCCTTTTCTCTCTCTATATCGATGATCATGAAGGGCTAGTTGAATGGTTCGACTAATACAAGAAACACAGGAATTCTACGACGCATGCGGGTCTATCTGTTATCCTACCTGTGAAACGTATGGCGAAGTCGTGGAGTTCTGCAGCGATCTGTGCATTGATGGCTGCTTTTGCAATGAGGGGCTCTATCGTAATAAGGTAGCTACCCCCGAACATTCTCCCGAGAATCATAGGAAGTAGTGGCTAAGTGAGATTATTCTAGTATGGCGATTGTGTACCCGTTGAAGATTGTCCTGCCTCCAATTAAGTGAGAAAAGCACGATTAGCCAAGGATCGTTGTGTCATGAGTCCTACCATGATTCAGGAACCTGGATGGAATTGAAGTATATTTTGATCCGCAGTGTATATACATGATCTATCGAATAGTGTAATTAGCTATGTTCACACCTGGAGAACATAACTGTTTGTTATGTTTCTCAGAATTAGCAGTGCTGTTACCCTAAACTATGCTGCGTGGGAAAAGTGTTTGACACGTGACGTCTCTGCCTGTATATAAGGCACACTGTTCCTCACTTCTGTAGCTAGACATCGATTCATCTACATCATCATGTCTCCTTTCTCTCCTAGTCTTATTTACTGTGTATTATTACCGCAATAGGACAAGAAGCCAAGGATAGCAGCTGAGCCTTACTCTAACGCTCCCACAACCTAAAAGCATTTCTAAAGCAGCTCTACTGACGTCTTCATACTCGGCCTGGTTCCACAAGGACGTTGACCCTGGAACTATTATCACTCTTTATCAACCCCTCTCTTCCCAGAAGATTCTCGAGAAGCTGAGCGAGCATGACTTTCAGGTCAACAAGGAGTAACACGATGACTATGGCTTCTGTTCTTTCACCTCAGCTAAATTCCTATGCTGTGATCCCAAAGCCTATAAAAAGAAAGCTTTCATGCGAATATACCTCTAAGTTCCCTATCGAAAAACTGAAATGGCTGATATAGATATCAGAGGACAACAGGCCACAACATTCACTACACCGAAATTGGCTGCCCATATAAATCTCACTCAAAAACACTCTAGTAATACACCCAAGCTCATTGGATACAAGACTAGTACTCAGAAGAGTGTAGGGTTAGTCCCGGGTGGATTTATTATCTGGCTTGTGTGGGAAAGTGTTCCAGGGCTACGCCTTGGAAATAGCGACGATGCTGGTCCATTTTGGTCTCTCGCACGTTATGAAAGAAAGCAAGTCCGCGCAGCCTTTGTTAAGGCTCTCCCGTAAATGTCGCTGCCTTTTCAAAAATTACTCTACTAATGTTATCATGGCATCCTCAGTCCCCCATAGTGCGCTTAGTCTCTTGCTCGAACCTCTCCCCAATCTCAATATTTCCCCTTTCCATACCACCAGCCACGCTTTACATCGGATAGAGTATGTCGGAGCTCTGCAACGATGGACCAACTTTAAGGCAGAAGAATTTGCAAAAACATACAATAGTCAGACCTGGAACAATTGTCGAAATTATTGCGGCCAGTGATAATGCACCGCCTTGGCAAATTTCCCGCCACGTAATACTCTCACTGTCGAACTTGCAGGCGAGCTCCGCCATTGGCAAAGACAGGGGCATCAATACGTCAAGTTCACAGACGTTATGCAGACGCTCCGAAGCAGGGAAAATGCCTTGAAGAAGCTGGCTCATGTCTTGAAAATAGGGACGTCGTCCATTTGCTTGCCTCTCAGTGGGTTCAACACCGTTAATTCCTTACATATCCCGCCCATGCTTCGGGCCGTCTTCAGAGTAATTGTCACCAATGATGTGAGCCAGCAGGAAGTCGACCAGTTTGTGACTTTGCTCCGAAGCTTCCCGAAATATGCCGCTATTGTACTAGAAGGCGTGTATCTGACGAACTGAATGTATTTCATCCTGCACTCGGCCTATTCCGTTTACCCCTCCAAGCTCTCTTGGGATGCGGAGGTATAAACTGCTTGCTGAAGTAAATGGTCCCCACCTCTTGTGGCTGCCCGAGACAATAGGGTCTTCTCTTTCTCCCAAGAAGGAAAATGTGCCGTCCACCAAGCAGCCCCGTTAGCCTTTCACCTTGTTCTGCTGAGAATCTTATTTTTCGGGGAGTGTGGACTATGTAGCATCTTAATTCGTTCTTCCTGTCTTCCGTCGTTTCACCGTTCACATATGTCTTAATAGTCTCTTGATAGCTACTAAATTGAATCAATTTCGAGGTTGAGTTTCTCCTATCCCCGCGGAAATAATCACTGACTTCACGTATTACCCAAATCCATCCGTTCAGTACGGTGAACTTATGAAGTTGGCTTGGCTGTCTGGATGGTGCGATCCACGAGGCCAGCGACACCATGACAGCGATACACGGGTTGCTTGCTCTTAGAAGAATGCCTTGCACCCCCCTTATAGATGTCACCATCTCAGCCGTTCTCGATCACCGGGGTAGGAGTTGTCTTTTCCGGGAGGCCTTTAATTTCTGGCCCTCTAAAGTCAGATCTTACACACCAAAACCTTTGTATACCAAATAGTCACACTCAAGGTAATGGGCCTCCAGAAGCCTGCGAGCACTAGCGGAAGATTTCGAGATTGAGACCATCCAGGGAGGCGCTTGTATCATATCTACTATCAATTTTTGCGGTTGATCTTGGTTTTTAGGTCTTGATCTGAGTGTTCTCGGATGCAACTAGACTTAGGTTGCAGATCTCTTGCCTCGTTTCCCTGAGTATGTATCCTTGGCTCTAGCACGGTTGCACGAGGGCAGATCTTATAAGGCTTCAGGGGGTTCAGATAAGGTCTAAAGGACAGAGAGTGAGATTGCCTAATTAATGGACAAAAATTAAAAAACAAAAACATACAACAGCTGGGATTCGCTTGTGGTCACCCACCAAACTACTAACCAGCCGGCAAGTGGCTTGAGTACGGCTGAGCGGACGGGAAGCCCTATTTTCCACTTCCTATGGTCGTATGTGATAGCCACTACACATTCATACTTGATAGCAGGTGTTTCTTCTAACTCCATGGAAAGGAGAGTTAAAGAAAACAAAAACATACAACAGCTGGGATTCGCATGTGGTCACCCACCATACTACTAACCAGCCGGCGTGTGGCTTAAGTACGGCTGAGCGGACGGGAAGCCCTGTTCTCCACACCCTGTGGTCGTATGTACTGGTTCAACTCTAATATGCTGACCATATGGACAATCTTGGATAACTAGCACTCCATAAAAATGGAGAGAAAAACAAAAAACATACAACAGTTACGGTAAAAGATATACATGTTCTTGGGAGCTAGAGGAATCTTTTCCACCTGTGGCTGACTATGTATAGGTATCTTTGTCTTAATTTCAGAATCCAACGCGGAGAGAGATGGCGCCCCAGTTATGTAGTCACATTTCGCAATAAATCAGCGGAATATTCAT
This sequence comes from Aspergillus haitiensis, assembly GCA_027569155.1. Taxonomy (NCBI): domain Eukaryota; kingdom Fungi; phylum Ascomycota; class Eurotiomycetes; order Eurotiales; family Aspergillaceae; genus Aspergillus; species Aspergillus haitiensis. The sequence goes on along the minus strand of JAPDEO010000008.1, from coordinate 768,141 downwards.
TTTTTAAATAATAATGTAAACATGTCATACGCACCATCTTCATTACTCTCTCGACCTCTAAAGAAATTATGCAGAAATTACGAAGATGCATAACGAAAAATTCAGGAGCTCCAGAAGACCAAGGCGGCTTATAGACGTCACAATGAAGAAGTCAGAATAATGGAGGTTACTGGCTGCCCAAAGTACGCAATACTCAGTTGCTGCTAGGACTCGCACCTATAGTTATGTGTGACTAGGGAGAATTTGTCACAATTAGGTTAGGGATTGAGTATTTCAAGCTTGTGCCCAGCAATTCAACAAGGATGTCAACATTGACGAGCCCCCCGTTATGTCACACTCATGTATGTATTTAAGTTCTAGATAGGGTTGATATACTCCAGACTGGCTCCATAGCCATAGATCTCCCTAAATTGTTCCACTTTTCCCCTCTGCTATCTATGCGTATCACAGACACACTAGAGTTAAATGTCCTAATCCATTTAGTGGTTAATTCTTATATAAAAATAGCTTGAACCGCGCTTCATTCAGAGTTGCCTCGCCTTACTGATTATCAGTAATGTTAACCTGAACCCTAGCGATTTAATTTACAAGAAGAGTTGCACGGTACTGTACCAGAACGAACACTATCTAGAATGTGTATCTGAAGTCCGCGGATCCTTCGAGGACTTTCAGTTGCCGATTCGCTCTCTGGTTCGCAATACGGAAATATATACTGAGAGTCAACACCAAAACTATGACCAAGGCTGAAGCTCTATACAAAATGTTAGATCTCGCATCAAACGTTTGAGGCATCTTTGCATATACTTACGTGAGGTTGGCATAGATCGCGGGGTAATAAGTCGGTGCATCCTGAGAGCGGAAAACAAGCGAGCCAACAATTCCGCCAATTCCGCCCATCCCAATCATGATTGCACTCCCAAGTGCCCGTTTCCACTGACCGCGGATGTTTCCTGCCTGGTAAGCCAATGCTGTTGGGGCGCTGGCGTTCACCCCGCCTGTCACCAAAAAGACACCGAAATATCGGACGGCATTTCCGCTTGCTAATCCCATTAAAGAGATTCCGAGTATCTGCATCAGGGCATTTATAACAAGAATAGGACCGCGGATGTGATACTTGTCCCCCAAAAACCCCTCGACAAGCATGAGAATGCAGGCCCACACGTATGGCGGCGCACTCAGGTACTGGGATTCACCAACACTATACCCCATCCCGTTGCGCAGAATAAGAGGAAGGAAATATCCAATTCCATATGTTACAATCATCAGGCAACTGCCTTCACTGTCAGATCTTCTGTGACACTTACAAAAGGAAAGATTTGCTTACCAGAAAATGAGGCCATAACACCATAGGCGAACGTCCAATGCATGGTAGAGAAAATTTCTCAGCGTAAATCTATCAGGTATAACATCGCCCCGGTCTCTATTTACTCGGCGTACAACAAAATTGCACTCATTCTGGTTGAGGAATCTCCAAGAATTGTGCGCTTTCTCTGGGAAGTCAACCAGCAAGAAGAAAGCTGCGAGGCCAATACATGCAGTAATCTTATATATCGGGTTAGTATTGATGGATGATGTGAGTAGCTGGGTGGAAACTAACCAGCCCTTCGAGGATAAATATCCACCTCCACCCAGGCAAATTCGCGACACCGTCCATATGAGTGATACCATATGCCATAATGTTCGCAATAGCTTGGGATAATAGACCAATCGCATAGAACATGGAAAATCTCTTATGCATCTCATCTACTCAGATAGTCAGCCCAGAATCTAAAAAGGGTTCGGGGTTATTCACATCTGGTGTACCAGCAGGATAGGAGATAGACCACTCCAGGAAAATATCCGCTTTCAAAGATACCAAGAAACGTACGGGCGATTAGAATATGTATCCAATTTTTCGTGAAGCCAATGCCCTATGCCCCATGTTAGAACGCCCGCGGAAAGCTTGACCTACTCACGATTGTGATCCCAGCCCAGCACATTATCATAGTTGAGAGGAAAACTCTAGGGCCAATTTTGCGGATAGTAGCAGTAACGACAGGTTGGAGCAGCACATATGGGATGAAAAATATGAGCATCACAAGGGACTTTGAAGAACACCAGAAATATCAGTACTTCCTTAGTTATTGTCTCATTTCGTAACTTACATAACGGTACCCCTCCGTCAGTTCCAAGTCCTCATTCAACCTGAGAATTTTAGCCCACTGTTGTTCAAGTGGGATGACAGTCAAACAGGAGGTCAAAGGGGCGGGAATAACTTACCCTGCAACGGATGCAGCCGACACATTCGATCTATCCATCAAACTAATGCAATAACCAATTCCCGCAATGACAACGAGTCTTCGATCTATACGATGCACGATCTTTCTTTGCGCATCGTACGTATATTCTTCGTCATCATCCGGGCCATAGGGTCCACTTTCCAGTTTATGGACTGGGATCTCGTTCTTTTCTTCCTTGTGAAACATCTTGTCTTGCATATGAAGGTGGACAAAAGATGGGATCCTACATAGTCGCAAATAACTGCTTATATATCCGCCGGTATTGATAAGGCCAGGCCCACCCCCGCAGCTAGTAAGTTTACGAATGGTAGTTTGTTGGTTGCTGGGCCGAAGGAATTCTGGAGAAGCCCCCGCATTCGCGATAACGTCTATTTCTAGTGCCCGGATGACCGTATAATCAACGTGGGGAAATGTATTGTCTTATCATCGGGCCCAGATTTACTTCCGAGAATCTGTCGCCAGTTGGAATAGATGCGTATCATTCAATTGGCCTACTATCTAAATCCGTTGTTAACGCAATCCCCTCGTCGCATAGATACCCATTTCTACAGTGCATAAGTAATAGTGAAAACTTTTTGTTATCAGCGGTTTAGTGTGGCATATCTCTAAGGCCGTGTTGTCGGAAATTAGCTACTTGCGTATTGCTTTCCTTAATTTACCATTAAAGCATACCATCGATAACGTATAGATATTGCAATATGTTTGGAGTAATGCTTTTTCGCGGGATTCTAATCAGCGATTATAGAGGGCCTTGTATGCAAATAATGAGCGTAGTTATCGTGAGAACGTAAGTAAACGTAGGTACTTAGTAGGGAACAAGGTTCTTCAGGTAGAGGTTTATGAGTATCATGTTTAGTAGCTTACTACATATTTTATAACCCAATAGTAGGTAATCTAGTAAAGTAACCCCTCTACCTTTCTAGGAGAGCTCTTGGTTAACACATTATATACAGGTCACTTCGTGACCTTCCCATAAGTAACTGCTAAGGCTACTCGTTATTCTTAGCCCTAGCTACCTAGATATCGAGGCCTTGTCATGCATGGTCAATCTAAATACTTGCTCTGCTATGGATTTACCCATTAACTTTAAATGCCTATATGCATGTTAAATGCCTTTCCTCCGGTGTCGTTGGTTCAGGCCACATATCAGTGATCAGACGCCCTAGATAGGAACAATTCCGGTTAGAGTGGGTATTTCTGAGAGCCCACATCTGCATTTTGATCGCGATTGGCTCGCACGTTTTGTCCCGTTACGGAACTGCCGAAAGGTCGATCAACTTGGAAGGCCGCCTCAATATGGACATATCCCACCATTTTCGGAATGAATCTATGTGTTAAATTCGGGAAGTAAAATAGATAGACGACGAAATAATAAAATTTGATCAGTTAGACGCGTGTCTTACAATAAGAAAACGACGGAAAGATTTGGTTACTCTTTCGAACCCTATTCGATAGTATACTTTCGTGATTGGGCTAGGCCGACAGTAATCGGGGTGACGAGTCAATATACGGGCCAAAGTAACTATTACACGAAAGGCAAATTGTTATCACGAGAATTCCAGACAATCTTGCCCTCAAACCAGGTTTTGAGGACAGTTGCACCTTCAAAATCGCCTTTTGTAAGGTCCCGATCCAATGCAATAAAACTAGCCTTTTTACCAGGCTCGATACTCCCGAGCCTTGTTTCACATCCCACTGCTTCAGCACCTCCCATTGTAATGATCCTTATAATATTCTCCGCTCCCAACTGCGGCACTATTGACTGGAGAGCAGGGAAGAGATTTGGTGAAGGGGGAAGAATCCAATCCGAACCGATCGTGACCTTCCCACCCGCATTAAGCACCTCGTTAAATGGCCACTTAAATAGATGGGGATTCTCCTGCGTCAGATCTTGTCGATGAAAAATCGCGGGCGACATTTCAGCTGTGACCCGCAAAGAAGCAAATCGAGGGATGTCATCTAAGGGGGGCTGTCGGTTAGCGAAGGCGAAAGCATTCTAGACATCAACTTCATGCATGATTCGACATACCTTCATGAACGGCGTTATTATGGGCAAGCTCATGACGAGGGCCATTCGGATTTCGCTGGCGGATACTTGTAATGGCATCTAGTGCATACCTGACACTCCCTTCCCCCGCACAATGTAGCTTGCAGGTAAATCCACGCGAGTCATACTTTTCCAGCAAGTGAAGAAGCTCATCCCTTCCCACTAACAGGTTCTTCTCATCCGGCTTGCCACTTTCAAGTAAGTCGGCCTGCGAAAAATGAGGGGGTAAGGGGGCTCCGTCAAGCCAGAATTTCACAAACCGTGTATCGATATGTTCACTCCGAAAATATGCAGCCGTATCAAGCATCGATGCGAGGTTATGTTTCGTGTCTCTTCCTTTATATGCGGGAGCAGAAACGATGTGAGGGTATATCATCATATTCAAGGAGTTTTCGGCTTCTAATTCTCTTATGGCATGGAGATAAACGCTATTCGCTGAGGCCTCCTGACACGAAGTTATGCCGTATCGATGAGAGATGTGGATCCCATATAATATGGCCTTTTTAGCATGATGCAAAGACGGTCGGGGAAGATTGATCCAGGCCTTCTCTGTTGCCGTTTCGACAAGTTCTCCAGTAAGTTCCGTCGTCCCCTTGCGTCGAATGAAGGCGCCCCCATGTGGATCAGTAGGGTTATCAAGGTCATAGCCCACCCTTTCCAAGCCCTTTGTGTTCAGTAGAATGCTATGGCATGTCGTCTCGCGTATCAAGACAGGCCGATCAGGGAAGACCTCGTCAAGATATTTGCGGTCTGGCAGTCCTACAATTGATGTTAATATAATCTTCCTCCAATCACATTTGACTTCCCTCTCTCTCACACACCATCGGGGAATCTATCTGGCGCATAAAAGTTGGCAACCAACCAATCTCCAAACACATGGGCGTATGAGCAAAGGCATTCTGCATTTTTCAGATTAGGAGCTAGCGTGACCTCGTCCGAGTCTGGCGAAATAGCAGCTTCATTAAGTTTCTGCATTGCGGCTGCCAGTAAGTGAGTATGCGCATCGTGGATCCCAGGCATTATAAAGACACCGCGAAGGTCGTAGGTGATGAACCCATGTTCCTGAGCTTTAGCATTGACTTCTTTCGTGGTACCCACAACGGTAAAATTCCCGGACAACTCATCGACAATAAATGCTTCAGCCCAAGGCTGGTTGGGGTTGACTGTATACACATGGCCGTTGAGATAAGCAACAAAACTCATTTTCAAGAACGGGAGAAAGAACTGCAACAACGGATTCAGAATATCTCAATTCAGACACATTAGGTGGAAACCAGATGCATAAATCCTATCGAGATTCGGTGTCAAATCTGCAACCGAAATTTGACACAATTGTCTAGTTTGCGTTTTAGTCCAAATATGAATCCAAGTCTCCACTAGAAGGGACGATGCACTAGTATCAGTGCGACTGATGATGTAGCATGTATGGCCTTAATGGGGTCATAGTTGAAAGGCCCTTCGCCCCCACAAAATCGTGGCCCAGAGCACTATTCCAAATTCAGACAAGAAGTGCGATTGGATATAGAAACAGTCTTGGCTTACTTCTAGAATCCAATCCGGATCTATAAAACCGTGTTGCTATTTAGTAATTTAGTCTTGAACTATAGCTCGATAATATGGGATGCGGGGAGGCTATCTCACTTATGTTCAACTCACTTAAGAAATCCATAATGCTTTTCGCCGTTGTGGGACTAAGGGCCGCGTTGACTGAAGCAAGTATAAAAAAGCTATCCTACTTCTCAGCTCTTGATGAACAGGGGGGTCGTTTTCGATTCTCCGTTGCACGGTCAAGTAATCGAACATGGAATGCTCGCAGAAGTGCTACCCACCTTCGACAACGACCCCAACTTCATCGTATTCGTAGTTTGGGGGTGTAGCTTCGGGTCCCTTCTCCATTCGAAACCAAGAACCCGTTTTTCACTCGGCGTTCCAAGATAGTCCGGTGGACGGGAAGCCCTCAGCTATTCTCCACCGCCTACGGTCGGATGAGCGGGTTGAACTATCTTGCATAATTAGCAATCCATACATAAAAATGGGAAGAAAAACAAAAAACATACAACAGCTGGGATTCGCTTGTGGTCACCCACCAAACTACTAACCAGCCGGCGTGTGGCTTAAGTACGGCTGAGCGGACGGGAAGCCCTGTTTTCCACACCCTGTGGTCGTATGTGCTAGGTCAACTCTAATATGCTGACCATATGCACGATCTTAGATAACTAGCACTCCATAAAAATGATGAGAAAAACGTAAAAAACATACAACAGTTGGGATTCGCATGTGGTCACCCACCATACTACTAACCAACCGGCGTGTGGCTTAAGTACGGCTGAGCGGACGGGAAGCCCTGTTCTCCACACCCTATGGTCGTATGTGCCAGGAGAATACCTGACCAGAATTATATCCTATAATTGTTTTGATATTAAGTTCGCTCGATAACCCATTTCAAGGCAAACCAATGCGTCATCCCCAAACCCAAATATAACATTTCGCCTGTAGTATAAATAAATTGCTAGCCTTCTTTTGGAAAAGAAGTGCTATAGGGGTCTTAATTGTATAATCGCAGCGCTTTCCCTAAGACTGTATGTGAAATGAAAGAGCAATGAATACCTCCTGGTCAAGTGCAAGCTTGGGCTACAAATATATATATTGCTTGAAGTAAGATGATAGCGCCATAATACCTAGTTATATATACCATATGCCATTGCACATTGCAAACATAGTACCTAAATACTTATATTATGGCGTGTATTCACTCACCTTTATCCCCACCCCCTTTTTTTTTTAAAAAAAATCCAGATTATTCTTTATAAGGAGAGAAACATATAATAGCATAATCATAGGACCATCCTTAAATTTCCTATCTCACCAGCGGAAGACCTTGGCTGGGTAGGACCCCTACTTTCTAGCCTAATAACCATAACGGTACAAAGAGAAAGCTCCCATAGCAAAGAAAAGAAGCGCTCCACCTCCAAGCGTTCCGAGTCCCTCAATCGGCAGAGTTCCCCCAAAATAGCCCACGAGCGCGCTAATGACATCCAGCCCATCAACCAACAGTCCTGCAATCAGCGCTTGCCTGAAACCATCCGAGCCGGGCGTCACTGGAGGCTCGTCGTCTTTTAGTAGCGGAGCTTGCTCACGGGGCAGAGCGGGATTATAATCTTGAGAAGTGCGGCGAGGCCGACTCGCGTAAAGTAAAGCTCCTAGTGCTAGGTCTCGTGCGCCGGTCATCCTCCCACCGATCGTAGAGGTCATTGCGTCAAAGGGGAGGAGGAATGCTTTTGCAGTGAATTCGGGGCTGCAGAGCAAGGAGGTTCCTGCTGCCATCCGGAGGGCAGCGAGCGCAGTAGGAACGATGGACGCCATAATTATTCGATGTAAATTATGCGTAATATCGAGAGAGGAGAGACTTTGTTCAATCTAGCCCGGGTGCTGCAGTGGGATTTAAGTATTATAAGGAGGTATTGAGCTTTGAACCAGATTTTGGCTGCCTGGAGAGCATAACGTTATGATGTACTAGTATATCACTTGCGAATACGAGAGTTGGAATCAGGCGTGTTCGCATTAGCCAATTAGAGATAATGCCGGTTGTCGGCGGATACGATCAAGACGCATATCATGAGTTGTTATACCTACCTGTTGGTTATCGGAACGAGCCTGATAAATTTATATCGGTGTCTGTGATTTATGGTTATACTATATTACATATCGAAACCTCGCCTCGGGGGAAGAGGATGATAAAAGTGGGACCGTTGAGTTGGGTACAAAAGGTCGGCCATACCGACAGCTCATGTGGCCAATAGTGTAACGGAGGGACGTGGATACTGGTGCATAAATTGGTAATGCCGAATCTACTACTTTGCCGGTGGGTATACGTTAAGCATGATTACAGAAGAGACATTATATTTGGGGAAAGTTGTACCGATCCAGACGCAAGAGAGCTAGGGAGACAGTATATTGGGCTGCATAGATGTAGTAAGCAGACACAAGATCCCCTTTTTAGGACCAAACTAGCTCTAGGTTAAAAAGTGGAAAGTAATTCACACCAGGGATGCTACAACATGACAGACCATGTCCTTTCTAGTCCTTATAACTACAATTATTTGCATTCCACACTTGATTAGGATATAGACAAAGTATAGAGGCCGCATTGATGGTACAGGAGCACAATTTCAATCCAAATTCCCGTGGAACTTTATGTAGTTGATAACAAAAACGGCTGATATGATATGAAAATTTTGTTTAGTTTGGTGTGCAGGATATTGACCATAATTCAAAACTAAGAGCAATAGTGTTGTTCAGGAACGAAAGTCAAAAACGCTATGGCGTATTGAAGGAGCAAAGTGAAGATCAGGAAACCATATGTTCAGGTCATATGACTCGTCATAGTGGAGGTCAGTAGGCTGCAAATACAAAATCCAATGGTAACCTCCTTGCATGTCGAATTCCAGGGTATGGGTGATACCCCACCATGCTATATATGCCGTGGGGTGAACTTTTCGAGCTGAGTCAAGGACAGAGGAGCCTATTATCAAGCGTAAGGAGGTAAACATGGATTGGACTACGGGGATTCCTTCTAGTAGGTAAACAATATGGATACATGGATAATAATTTGTGATATTATTGCGAGAATATATAACCATGGTTATAAGAACTAGCTAGCCCGAAGCCGATTATACAATCACAACATCAATCAAAGGAGCGAACAATACGTGCAGCCTGTCCTAGGCTTCACATAATGATTGATTCAGTTTTGTCGAAAGTTCGTCCACTGTTTAGACGGTCTTGCAGCACTTGAAGCAGCCCTATAAAAAAAAATAGATTAGCAAAGTCCACTATTCTTCAGTGCTTACTCGCCCAGTTTCGGGCATAGAAAGGATCAGGCAAGACATACGGGGCCAATGCGACCGACAGCCTATTCAAAAATTGTGTTAGCTGTAAGTTCGCCTGAATGATAAAGCTGAAGGACACTTACGGGGTGAGTAGCAGGACAATCAGCGTTGCGGCTGTACACATAGCACTTAGGAAGACAGTTGGTAGGGTTCTGCTGGGCCATGACAGCGGGGGTCATGGCGAGGAGAGTGGTAGCGACGATGGTGAAGAAGCGCATTTTGATTGAAAGGGAGGGGTTACTGGTTAAGGAGTTTTTGTGTGATGAGTGATGGAAGAGGAGATGGAGTTAATTGATTTGGTTGGGAGACAATTCCAGGCGAATCTTGCGCTCTATTTATGTCTTTCCAGTCAGCCTTCGCGAGGGTAGAAGCCGCACGAAGGCTGGCTGAAAGTCTGTGATCAAAGGCGATCAGCATTCCTCTTTGCTAGTTTCTGGCATCAAGCGCTTTAGCTATTGTTCCCACTCACCGCCGGCAGAGAAGACGGGAATGCACGTCCTCCCAAGCTTGCAGTTGTTGCGATTGTGGGGATTCGAAAGGATTGGTGTAAGTAATTTAAATCTTGGTGCGTGATATTGAATCCAAGAAGTGCTTCTTGATATCAACCCTACCTTCCTTCTTCTAATGCCATGCCATAATGAAGGATAGTTATGCTGTTGTGATAAGCCTCTCTCTCATATTTTGGCATCTAATTGAGGGAGCAAAAGAATTGACGTCCAGTCGATGAGGGCTTCGCGGAAAAACGATATAACCAATAGCCGGGATAAAGTATTGAGCAAGGATTCATGCTACTAGCCAATAATACTGCGATTGCTCTACTTACGAGTTCCGGGGAGGGCACTAGATCACAAACCGGCCGAGTCATGATCCTATTCAAAATATCGCTTGGAGGTCATTTATGACTCAATAGCACACCTCGATCTTATTACTTACAGAGTACCCGAGTCGGCTGCGGCGGACGGGACGTACGAGAATGTCCAACTCTTCTCCTATGTCCTTTCTATGGAGTCAACCCCAACACATGTACAACGTAACCTGAGACAAATGCGGAGGATACCAGCTGAAGGTCGATCAATTACCCAGTCCATCGAGGGCGCTTTACTCAAAATGCCAACGTTTTTCCCTCCTTGCAGCAAATATATGGGGAGAGCCCCAATCCCTCCCCAGCTCGGAGACCAATCACATCGATGATCCAGCAATAGTGAGATTTGCCGGTTGGGGGCCCAAAGACCTTTTTTTGGCTGGCGAGCTGGAGACTTTAGCACGTGGGTAGCCCTATGAAGATCGTCTGAGCCAGTAGCGAAGTCTAGTTGACGGCGAATTCTGATGCCGCGTATAACTTTTACGTATATTTCTACGCTAAGCTGCTGGACATTGGGACCTGTGTAACCTACCTTAATATCTGGGAAGGCAGTGCCTCTTCTGACATAAGACGTTGATGTGCTGCTATGGAGGTGCTGGCGGTGGTATTGCACTCTGTTTCCCAATATCTACGGATATGACGGATGTGCCCACAGTGTCGGAAAGACGAGATTTGACTCATTAGATGACGATCTGCAGGATCGTCACCGTTTAGTCGGCGGCTTAAAAATCCTTGGGCGGCTTCATTTGACAGCAGGTGAAAAACACCTCAGGCCAACACTACTTAAGCTCCTTTCGGCCCGAGGAAAGGAGAAAGACAGAGAGATTGATAGGATATCTTGAATATCATCTCGATAGAATCAGATTTTGTGCAAAAGTGTAATTCCTTGCCCATATATAGCATCGCGCATCGTAGCAATCTCCTCGGAACTCCCTCATCCTGCCGAAAAACTTTCCAAACATGAATATCGAATGCGTTGTCTGCATAGCCTCCATTGCCTCAACGACAAAGAGCCCCCCTTGGCCATGTATACAATTGTGGCTAGTGCCCCCGCATATGGATCTCGCCAAGAGAGCACAAAGGCTGGGTGAGGGCTTCGGTTACGGGGAGAAGACGGGTGAGGCGTCGAGGATAGCGACGGGTTATGGCCCGAACAACTGACGTTTGGAGAACGATGCTCCATGGGGTATGGATCGGCTCTTCGACCCACAAGGACATGGCGAATATTGAATTATTGATAACACCCCACCCGCGGACCTTTTTTCTTTTTTTAATCCTCTCTATTTTTTTCCTTCGTGGTCGTGAGATGTGAGCCAGTGAGTCGGAGGCATGTCTTGATCCGTTTGTTCCATCAGGATCCTTCGTTTCGACTGAATATGGGCTAACGATGACGATCCGCGGCAGTGCGATGGGACATGTACGGCTCAGGTTGAGATGGAAGACTGACATTGATTGGGTTTGGTATCGCCCAATCCAGCGATCCGTATTTTGCATAAATTCTGTCAGCGCAATTGTCTCACTAGGCGATAATCATCGATATTGGGGCTCTCTGCCTTCCTGTTGGATACTTCATTTGCCCGAACCTGTTCAAAATGTAAGTTGGAGTGGAAGGAAGAAGGAGGAGGGAGAGTTTGTAGGGAGGTTGTGGGGATTGTATCACTGGCGGTCTAGGCTAAGAGGTGAAGCCTTGAGCACATATTTGTTACTCACTGACTCTCCACCCCTTGATTCCACCCTCGGTGCCTTGTGCATCTCCGGCGAACATATTTGAGAGAATCCGGGTATCGCTCTACGGTATGGTTTCTAAGAAGTGGAGGCTGGGAATTTAAAGGAATTCAACATAATTTGATGGATGTATTGCCTGGAAGCACCCCTCCTCCGTTGTCCTCCTAATGCAGTGTAAAAAATCTTTACTGAACGTCAAGATTTCTTTTTAAGCAGCCAACAATGTATCACGCTTGGCCACTTGTCTCAAAACTATATCTCCGTTGCTATATGTGGCATGATTGAAGGATGAAAAAGTCAGGATAGACAAACTACCTGCTAACAGGGACGGGAGGAACGGCAAGAGAAATGGGATACGTCTAAGAACGGAACGAATTTGGTTAAGGTCAACTATATTTCTTCAGCTTTAACCCGCATAACACGCCCCCGTCGACGTCTGTGTCGTCATGGTAGTCGCAGTCGGAAAGCAAAGACCCCCACACACCTCCGTCTGCGAGCAAATCGCCCCGGTCGGACATGCCTCGAACGCCCCAACAATGCAAGGAACACTGGGTAAGTTCGTTGGGATTTCGATACAAAGACCACCGCAATCCGACACACTGGGAGTTGGGCACGTCATGGTCGGGGTACAGGTTGATCCCGTGGGACATGCCTCGCCGCCCATTGTACATGGGACTTGCGGGGGAAGGGTTGGGACGGCGATGCAGGCACCGCCACAGGACCCTTCTGATGGGCACATTGTGGTGGGAGTGCACGCTGAGCCTACGGGGCAGTCGGTGGAAATGCCCATCGTGCAGGGGTTTTCAGGGGGAGGAGTGGTGACGGTGAGGCAGAGGCCATGGCAGGTCATGGTTTGTGTGCATATTGAGCCAGTGGGGCAGGGGGGCCCACCGACTACGCAGGGAACCGTGTAGATGGCGGTTGGGGTTGGGGAGGATGATGAATGGTGGTGGTCTTTCTTGCCGAGAGCCACTGTGAGGCTAAGGGCAAGAGCAAAGAAGGATATTCTGAGATTCATTCTTGCCAGTGAATAGGTGGTAAGGTTCGTTCAAGACGAACAGATCTTCCTTTTATTTGCTTCTTTCTTTTCTTGGAACTTTCTATGTGTCATATATCTTCTTTTTGGTTTACGCAGAGATGGATACCCGGGGAAGGCCTGACCTCGTATTTATACCTGCAGGCAGAGCCAGACATTCATGGATCATAAACCCCCCAGATTTTGTTTTCGTCAGCTGGACACTTAACACGTCATGGCCAAGGATGATGAGGTTGGTGTAAAACATTTCCAATCGGAGAGGTTCCAGCTGTGACAGGCAAGCTTCGGGAGCCACGGTGGTGAAAAACTCAAAGCTGGTGACTGGGATGCGGTTGCATGATTGGTAAGAAAATATGATATCTTGTGGTGGCTGACGGGTTCCGGGCACCATCTCGTATATGTCTTAGTTTTTACATGGCTCCAAGATACAGGGCTGAAACACATCCAGTAAACCGCGCCCGACCTTGGATACCGCCCGAGGATTCGTATTGTTGGCAGCGAAGTGATTTCGAGGATCTGTCGTCCAGCCGCCCAACAGTTTTGAGACAAAAAGTGTTTGGGATCGGACAATATTTCTTGGCCTATTTTCCGAAGAGGCACTAAATATTCTCAGGCTTTTTTTAATTTTCCTACATTTCGGGACTTGTGGATGATGGTGAGTATGTTTTCCTGCAACCTTGGCTTGCCTTGCGCTACTAGAGGTGTCTGGAAAGAGTTGGGGATCACTTGCATTCGGACCCACGCTATGTTCGACTTTATTGGTAATAATATTCTGGGCACTTCAAGTTTTGGAAGTATGTCTCGCAGGGTCCTTTCCGACTTTGACATCGGATTCCATATTAGTTGTGCTGTTGCCCTAGACTGAGATGCAATGTCACGCATGAATAATGAAAGAAAGGATAGAGGAAACGGATGGAAGATCGGAAGGGTTGTGATGGGTATTGGCTCGGCAGGGACCGGATGTGGGGGACGCATTCCCGCACCGCTGGAGTACTTTTATGGGGATTGCGATACATCGCTATGCGAAAGCGACGGTGGATTAGTTGTATGCAGTTCGGGAGAGCGACAATCTTATCTCAAGGCAGGCCTTTCACCTAATCTACTTTTTTGATGCTCATTTTGGAACCTTGAATAAAATAACAAGCAGTGCTGCGATGCGCATTCATTCTTAGTTGTAGTAGTAGTATTCATACCCTTTCAGCCGCCTCTGTCTACTGACCGTTATGCCCGGGAGTGTGTCCCTGCTACTACCTATTCCTAAAGACTCCTAACTCTTAGTATACATATCGCCCAAACAAAAGAGATCGCATTAATTAGGAGGGTTTAACAAAACATAAGAGAGAAATGAAAGAATAAAAGAGAAGGAGGAGATTAATAGAGAAATTGTAAATATATTATAGCTACCTTAATTTTTACATCTATATTTATCCTGCTGAGCGTCCTGGCAAGCTAGATAATCCTTTTACTATCTATTCTTTATACTGCCTGTCTTCCTTTAATATTTACTTCTAGCTGTTCTAGAGGCTCGTATCCCGATTAAGCTCTTTCTTATTGCCTTAAATAACTCTAAATTACTCTAGTAGCCCTATATATACTATATAACTAGTGTAATGGATTGAAACTGAGATGGGAACAGCACGGGGAAATAGGAATAAGAACGAGGAGATCAAGACATCCGGGGAATCCGCCATAGAACTGGCCTCGATCGATACTGACATCACGGAGCATCAGGCCATCACCGGTAGGCTTCGGAGATGACGCCAAATCGCCACCGGGCCGAAAGGCATAAAAGGGTATGGAAGCTCCGCTTAGCTAGAAGTCGGGATCCCCTGATTCTGCAAGAATCAGTCTCTGTACTTAGGAGATGAAAAGCCTTAAGCACCCAAGCCCTCTGATTGGTCTATATAAAATAGCTTCTCCATCCTAACCCGTACTAGCACTATTCCCCGTTGTAGATTCGCATCCGATTTCTTGCCTGGTCGACGGGTCGTCTGCCCGATAACTAGACATCTCTGACAATAATATAGGTTTATATAATCTATAATAAAGATAACTAATTTTATATATCCTTATAAATAGTAGCATTATTTCTTAATGTATTTTATAATTATAAATAGTTCTAATTTAATATAATTTATAGTATATTTTCATATTTACTATTCCATAGAATTAAAATAGATAGCTATTTTCTCTCTTTAAATAATTGTACTAGAATATCTATAATTATAAATAATAAGATATCTATCTTTATATATATTTCCTTATTTCGATTAAAGTACTACAGTATAGATTCTTATATGAATTATACTCTAATTCCTTTAAAGATCTCAAGTACTTTCTCTGATAGTAGGAAGTAGTGTTGGAGTGGTTTGGTTTTGGGAAGAGATTTTGGAACCGTACCATAGTGGCACGTGGAAATTGCGGCTTTACAGTACCTTGAAATAAGTGCCTGTTCGAAGGTAGATGATCCAATTTCATCCTCGCCATGAATAGTTTCGATAGCCACTGTCTCAACAGGCAACGAGTATACCCAACACAAGAAAGATCAGATTAGCACAAAGCAAGGCCGCCACATCTGAATTCAACACTATAAGAGCAAAGTTATTTCTCCTTAGACAATTCAAGCTTGCCTTGTTTGGTGCGGAGACATCTCAACCTTTCTGCCTTAGCCCTCCACGCAAGGAGTAGTGAGGGAAAGTACACCCCAAGGGACTGGCACCTCTTGGGGCTCTCAAGATGCCAAGAAATGTCATCTTTTACCAAGTGTTTTATTCTCCTACTAGTTTTATATTCTTTTTCTTGTTGTTGTAACTAAGCCCTTGGATAAGTTTTGCTCTAATTTGGAATGAATCAAGCCATAAGATCCTTTAGGAAGGATATAAACTTCTATTTCTGTCGTCAAGTCCCAAGTTGCTTACAAATTTCATGATAGCTCCTCCTCCTGGCGGGTAATGGGAATATCTGGTTTTCGTAGATTATATCACAAGACTAGTTGTGAGGCTCAATGTAATCAAGCTCGGCTCTACAGAGGTTTCTCAGCTTTGGTTCTCTCCAGCAACATCTGTCGCTTTACTCAATACACCAAGGCTAATCGATTTTTCTTTTGAAACTCTTAGGTTTATATCATTATCAACAACTTCCCTAGGTGCGCCCATCCGTCAAGGCGAATTTGTGATTGTGATTATTTGCGCGCTGACCCTTAAAACGGAGGCAGTAGAAAACGGATTTAACAAAACCTATGGATGCATCCCAATCACACAATCTCTGGTTAATGAAGCTTCTGCTGAAGGATCCTGAGGTGTTAATAGAGCTAGTATGATCGATGCAACCGCGCTCGATTACGCAATTGCTACAGACCACGCCCAAGGGGCTGTATCTTTATTGCTAGACTAGCCCTCAATTAACGTGAATCACCGCAAGCTTACACATGGAGGAGATACAGGAGACGAAACAGCGCTGGTAGCTACCCTGCGACAAGGAATTAGAGACTATGAAGTCGTATTGGCATTTATAAAGCATCCAAGTACCGAGCTATACGTGACAGATTGTGTTAAGTCTATTCTACTAGGCACAATCAACTACTGAACCGAACGGAAGCCTACTAGAAAGAAAATTCGAAATGCCGTACGTCTCGTCTGAATATAATACAATCAACCGCAGATCTCATCAGCAATCGCTGCCCACTGCGCCGCCATATTATGAAGATAGGCCTAGGGGAGTAACATATATCTTAGCATAATATCCTGTCCCCATCTTCATTCCCCACGTCATAAAATGCCTCCCCCGGGGACGGGAAAAAAAAAAAAAGTAGAGCAATGCACGGGAAGAAAAGCAAAGCATACCTCGTACGCATTAGGCCAGTGATGGCCGTGCAATAAAGAAAGGTAATAGGTGGTGTTCCTCCCAGCCTGGAGGCATTCAGCAGTCTGGTCGCCTCCGCCAGGCGTGGATGTCCCCCCAGTGCCGGGTGTAGATGTTTGTGGGCCGGGATTGGGAACTGGGGCGGCGAGGGCTCCCCTGGTGGATACGGAGAGAAGGAGGATTAGGGGGAGAGAGATGGTTGTGGTAAAGTGCATATTTTGGTATTGTGGATGGATGGATTTGGGGTCGCGGGACTTGATTCTTTTGGGTGATATGATTAATCTTAAGGGAGCGTCCTTGTAGGTAAAGATAGGAAGTAGAGAGGGAATATAGGCGGGCCCGGTAGGCCCTATTTATGCTTAGCTGTTAAAGACTCAAGAAAGAGATTGGTGCGAGGCCTGAGAGGATTGAGGCAGTGTCTTCCAATAATATACAGTGCCATGGCTGCCGTCATTGGGGGCAGAAGTTAAAATTCGTATTCCAGGAGCAGGTGCTGAGTGACTTGGCTGCGCACACCGGCCCGAGAGGGATCAAACCCTCTAGGATGATTATCTTGGCGCTCCGCTTAAGTTAGAGATTAGGCGTGCCAACTGGACATTGTGCGTGATTTCTTCAAGCGTGGGCGACTATGGCATTGCAAAAGCCGGCGAGACCATTTTTAGAGCTGCTCGATTCTACGGCCTCGACATCATTAAACTCTACGTCGGGCAAGAGGCACAACGCTTTTTATGAGAACAACCCAGCTGCAGATGATTGACCATTCAGGCATCTCCGACGCATCCTTCTATGCACGTCGACATTATTTGCTCATCTGGCCAATCTTCCCTGTAGTATGCAGCTGAGGATAATGATCAAGAGCGTGCTCGTGCGCTCTGGAAGTACGATGCGAGACTAGAGTTTGAAGATTTGGAACATCCCACGCCTAATTCTAGAGAGGAGATGGCAGGACGTGCTAATATGGTTGAGCTTCTAGAGGCGGCGATATAATAGATTGGCTCTTTCTTCTGGTTCACTCACTGGTTTAGTAAAAAGGGCACGAATATAGAGGGTTAGGATTGATCAGAGTACAGGTGGATTAAATGAGGATCACCATATTAGCGGAATAGGTTTTATACACCTAGAGATACCGTTAGGGAGGGAGTGATGGATGGTTAGGGTTTGTTTATATGAGCCACCAACACTCTAGGAGCATTTTGACCCTCCAAGAAACCTGTAACAGAGGTTTACGATACCCACTATGTATAAACCGTCCTGGGCAGTCTAATAGCAAATGTATTAGTGGAATCCTCTTCTTCCTTCGCAAGCCTAAGTCCAACCAAAATGAAAACAACAGATATCGAATCAATGCGCTCCCTCGCACAAGCTCAGCCGACACATAAGGGGGCCCTTCTCTCAGGTAACAAATGACTTCTAGCCCTTCCAATGGACGCTCTCGTCACAGAGATCCACACCGGAATCCCATAGCAGTCTTGCCAGGATCAAACAGACCTCTGCCAAAGCAAGGTTCTTACCAATGCAATCGCATGGGCCAACGCCGAATGAGCGCATCAGGCCACGCTTATCAGCAAAGCACGGCGACGATAGATCGCTTTTACCTCTAGTAACCATTGCTCGGGAACGAATGATTCGAGGGCGTGGAAGTTGGTTGATGAGGCAAATGCTGCCTTCAAGTGAACACAGACGTGGGTCGGTCTGTTCTGGAAAGTCAGTCACCCTCCTCTTTTCGTAAGGTTATCCAGTGCAGGGCAAATTACTTTGACTAGGATATACTTTGTGCTCCTAAGAGAATATTCAACGGGCTATTTTCTTAATAGAAGAATGTCTCAGGACTTGCCATAGAGTACTTGGACCTTTTCACCCAGACACAATAAACTCTACCCGCTCTCTTAAAGAGTGAGAAGAAACGCTCGGTCTATAGCCTAATAAGCGCTAGACGCCGGTCCACACAGAGAGTGATAAGTCACTGGGAGGTATTGCGCAAGACAATTCCTCCCCTGTTTTAGAGATCATGGAAGCTGATACAAATAGAGAGATTCTTGACCTTTATCAAGGTCTTGTACGACTGGCGACTTGTTTAAGATCCATTTTTGAGAGCCGCCCTCTGATTTTAGCCTCTTGGGATGGTTCTGGAAAGGTGGCGTTGAACCAAAGTGAACCCAGCCACGAGCCCTGAACAGTCCGATCAGCCTTGCTGAGAATGACTAGCGCTAGCGGAGGAAAATTATCAACATGCAACTTAGCAGAGGGAAGAAGCTAAGCACCAAGCTGGTTAAAAACTTAGGATTTGGGATACTGTTCAGCAAAAAAATCTGGTATGTGACTGTCTCTTCTTACATACAGCATAATAAGAGCCATTTCCTCTACCTACATGAAAAAGAGTAAATGGAAAAAATAGTAACAAAAACATACAACAGCTGGGATTCGCATGTGGTCACCCACCATACTACTAACCAGCCGGCGTGTGGCTTAAGTACGGCTGAGCGGACGGGAAGCCCTGTTCTCCACACCCTGTGGTCGTATGTGATAGTTATGTATCACTAGAAACTTATAAAGAGCTATTTTCAAAAAGAAAAGACAAGAAAACAACGCACACCAGCTGGGATCCGCATGTTGTCCAGAGTATGGGTGAGCCGGGAGCGTAATTAGGTGGGTGAGCAGGAAGTCAAAACCTTAACCAGTCAAGTTCGAAATGGTCTCCTCATAGTTTATTCCTCCTATATCTTTAGTCCTCCTTCCCTAGAAGACGTAGCGAGTTGCATCCAGCAGTATCACTGGTGTGTATTCAATATCTCTTCTGGAGGTATTAGGGTCCGCCCAACGACTCGCTGAAACTCTATTCCCACAAAGTTTGGCGGATTAACCGTTTGTTTTATTGTCGCTTTAGACATTATTATGAGGCATCCAAATCTGCGGAGGCCCACCCCTTGCCCGTGTGCACAACTGCCTGTGGGAGAAATTTTTCAATGAGCACTATCCTAGTGGCCCTGGCCACCTTGACCAAAATGACGATATGAACTGGCTTAGTAACTAGGAGTACACCAGCCGACATCTTGCGGTAGGCGGGTCATGGGCTCAGACACACCGGCATCGATGACTAGAGATGGCCACCGTTATGCCTTGGTCTTATAGTTTGGTATTTTCACAGAGAGATGTTACGGCCATCCCGGCCTCGCTCCTGCCGCATCAGCCAGGCTAATACCACACCATTTTTCCAGGGAAGATCATCTTTTGCAGAAGTAACTCTGATAATCTAAAGATAGAGTTATCGCCTTACAGATAACACCGTGTGTTCGGTGGAACCAAATTAATGGTTAGAGTCAACACCATGGTAAGAACAAATATGATAACAGTCGGAATCGACAGTCAGAATCAACAGTTAGAATCGATAGTGAGAATTTTCTTCTCCCCAGTTCTAAATATTATTATGTGGGCTATCTAGCTCGATATTAATTGAGATAATTAAAATTCTGATTAGTGGTTGTGGGTATATAACCTACTTAGCGAGATATTTAACAGCCTGGGGCTCTAAATAATGAGCAAACATGTAACAAAAGGTGTGGCATTAGCCTGGCCGGTGTGGCAGGAGCAAGATCGGCGTGGCAGGAGCGACTCTAGTTTGGTTGTAGCACCTCCCTTTTCATAGAACATCAACTTCTGACTGGGACACGGTTGACCCAACATATTTTGTTGTTCCCACAAGCTATAAGTCCAGCACGACCGCTACCCATACCCTAAAATTTTGTAAAGAATTCTTCACCAATGTTTGTGTGCGCAAGTTCGTGTTCAGGTGAGGGTATCTTGCTGATTGAAATTGCAGTGGCCGAGTAGTAGGCGAATTTCGCAGCACCTAATTGGGAGCGATGCTCATCAATGTATCTGAAACTGTCGGCTGAGACATGTTTGAAGAACAGATACTGTCGAACATCACGGTATATAGCCATTCCCTCATAGTGGATAGCTAGGTGTTAAAGGTCTGGGGGGGTACAGCCTAGTAATCGCGAGTTGCGAAGAGGGGAGAATAGCTGCAATCTGGGTAGACTGATGTAATGAGATCTTGGATGTGTTTGCTAGTGCATTCGCGAAAGAAAGCGCGTCTTAATAGCCATTGATGTATGATCAGAATAAGCTATCAAAAGACGGACGGCTTCAAGGAGTATGGTAAAAACGGCAACATTTTTTTTATATAGAAATGTCGACGTTGTAAATTTTGTTGTGTGAAGAAGCAAGTTGTGGGCTGCAAGTGATGCTAGGCCAGACTGAGCAACACCCATCAATAGTGAATAGATTGCTTGTTGGTGAATGAATTTGGTCTCTTAAAGTGATAAGCTTTTTCTGCTATTGCCTAGTGTTAAGGCTATATTCAATACTTTGTTTCAAGGAGCTACGTATTAAACACACCCTAAAGTTATCCATATTATAAATGTATAATATTCCTGTATATACTTAAAAGAGCCAAGAGGAGAGCAGAAGTCTAGTATTAATTTCTGTTCGATTTCGAGAGCGTCTACCAGTGTTGCCCCAACTTATACTATGATGTGATGACGGTGATTGTCATGATTCCACTAATTAAGCAATAGTATACTTGACACATATTCATATATGGTCAAGTAGTAGCACTATTTTGACGGAGTGCTCTTCATCTTGCTAGCTACAGGCCACATCCGTTCCATAAGGGAGTCCTGCAAGTATAAGCAAATGGGTTTATTTGTCAAAACCGTGGATCGTACTTACCAAGACCCAATAAGGGAACAGTCCGGCAAAACGGATCATCGATGCTGACGCACCAACATACAGTCTGCCCGATTTCCCTTGTTCAACAGCGCGGACAACTGTCTCAGCATACGAGACAGCTGAAATCCCGTTGGCCTGCATTCGTCCATCACCCATGGCATAGATAAAATCCTTGACGCCGGTATAATATGAGTTGCTGGGTAGGGTGTGCTGTGTCAGATTATCGAAGAACCTCGTCTTGACGGCGCTGGTGAGGAGAGTCAAGGTTCTGATGCCTAGGGGAGCAAGCTCAATCCGCCATGACTCGCTGCCGTTTAGCAGCGCTGCTTTCGAGGAGCCATACATGCCTATATTTGTTCATATATTTAGTGGATATACTTGGTTACAGGTTGAGTATATAAATATAAAAGGTGACTAACTTTGAAACGCGGATGGTAGATTACCGCTCACAGAAGTGTTATTGACGATACACCCTCCCGAAGCAATGAGCAAGGGTGCAAACGCCTGAATGAGAGCCAGCGGACCCCAGAAGTTGACGTCGAACAGCCTTTTGCCGTCTTCAATAGAGGTGTCCAGAGCCGGGAGGATGATCCCCGTGCCGCCGTTGTTGACCAGCACGTCGAGGCGGCCGGTGCGGGTATGGACGTTCTCCACGGCGGCAGCGATGGATGCCTGATCTGTGACATCGAGCTGGAGGACGGTGGCGTGAGTTGAGTTAAAAAGAGACGGGGAGATCTTTGAGGGGGTGCGTGCGGTCGCAAAGACGTGCCATCTACGCGCGAGGAAGGCGTCTGCGAGGGCAGCGCCGATACCTCCAGCGGAGCAGCCGGTAATTAGGACAGACTTCATTGTGTACTTGGTCGCAAATATTACATATAACATAGGTAGACCCAATCTACAGCCAAGTATATATACTGTCTACACCAAGTATACATGCCTCACGCTGAGTAATGTGGCCCTGTGGGGACACGAGGCAAGCTAAGGATATTCCGATCCTAAACGGGAAAGGTTCATATCGCGCTGGTACTACAGTGGACTACAGTGGGCCGTCGGCGGAGATAAGAGGAGAGCTAAGGATATTCCTACCCCGAAAGGGGAAAGTGTATTTCAGGTCGCCTCAGCTGTCTTCCCTTTCCTCCCTCTCTCATCCTACATCTGAGTATACTACAACACTACTCCACAGAACACTATTATCCAGATTATACTATGTCCTTCATATTTGTCTCCGAGGCGTCCCCCCACTCTCTCCGCCGGCACATCATGCAGGGCAAAAACCGCGCAAAGCCCCGTCCAGACCGGCGCAGACAGCTCACGATCCCTGTCGAAGCATTGACACGCGCGTATAATACTCTTCCTCCCCGTCTCGGCTCGGAATTGTCCTGTACCGAGTTCTCAGAGGTGGAACATCGCCTATTCAGACAAGTCATGGAGTGTAAGGATCATTCCAAGGTTTAGATCTGACTATGATTCATTAATACATACTTAGTTGGCTGTCTTTCTATGAGGGTTCTATTCCCCTTAGCCGTTTTGATCGATTTCTCCCCAGATAAATCATGGTTTGACCCTATGCGGTTCGACGGGGCGTACCTGCATCTCCTGCTCTTTGCGGCGGATGTGTTTATCGGAACTGTTGTACAAGGCTCGTCTATTATCAGTGTACAAGCGAGACAGCACTTCGCCGCGGGCGTGAGACTTTTACGGCACCAATTGAGTAACTGCCCCGTGTCGGATCTGATGGTGCGTAAGGTACTGCTCCTGGTCATGAGTGCGCAGATGGTCGGAGATGTAGCTGTCGCGCAGCATCATTTGGGGGGAATACATCGTATTGTCGAATTAATGGGGGGGATCGAGTCTCTGCAAGAACGGAAGCTCTTTTTTGAGATTATCAGGTATGTGTAAATTTTTTGTAGAGTAGGCTTGGCCTTGAGTGAGTTTACTTGTGTTATATATACTCAATCAAAGGCCAAGTATATACGTAGTATATTGATCTAAGCTAAAGCTACAATCAGATGCGATATTACCCTTGCCCTGCAAGCAAACTCCGAGCCAATGTTCGCAGAAGCCCTGAAAATATACCCAACGCCGGATATTGTCCATAGCAGTACTGCCCCAAATAGCTATGGACTAAACAACCAGCTACACGCTATATGGAGCTGCATGCACCACTTTTGCTCGGTTGCCAATTTAGCTGGGGAGAACAAGGGACGCATCCCGCCTAATCTCTTGCAAGACACGGTGACGATGACCATGTACGGATTATTGAAGATGAGTTTCGCCCCAGACTCGCTGGATGAAACGGTCCGACTCACCCTGTTGAGCTTCTGCATCCATATCTTCCTCCAGGGCCAGGAGAGCTTGGTCCCGCGGATAATCTCAAAACAATCCTTCATGTATATTCCTCAGCAACCCGAGCTGCGACTGTGGGTGCTATTCATCCAAGAATTCTCAGGCACCCCGATGCGAGAGTGCCTACGACAGACGATAAGAGAGTGTTGTTTGACCTCGTGGCGTGGGACGAGGGAGGTCCTTAAACGGTTTCTTTGGGTTGACGTTTTATGTGAACGGGAGGGTAAACGAGTTTTCTCGATTTTTACCTAGATACTGATAACGAGCGGGTTGATTCGGAAGTTTAAGTATTATAGAATAGAGCAAATATATTAGAACAATAAGATAGTATAGCAATAGAGCTTGAAGCCATTGTGGACAGCAGCGAAACACAGACGCTGAGGGAGCCGTCCAAGAAGGCAGACAATTTTGGTTGTGAACTCCGATTGGGTTACTAAACAGGAGGCCATTCAAGAAAATCCCTTTGAGGCACCAGTTTTTTTTTTTTTTTTTTTTTTGCAGCGTCTTAGGTATAAATGACTTAAAATCTTTTCTTGAGTCACCGTTGACCTGACTCTTGCTTGGTCTTGCTTATCACTCCAGTATGACATTCCCTGACCTAGCCAATCTGCGTCCTTAGTAAGAATGTGTCTCATTATTGTGGGTTTGAGGATTTCTTTGACATATACGCTCAACATATCTGTTCCCCTTCCCTGCTTATATGACGGTGAAGGCTTTAGATATAGCCGCCGCTGGAGGTATCCATCCATTTGCCCCTTGCACTCAACTGCGCCATTCTCTGAAATAGCTTCTTCTCCACCTCCCACAAGAAGATTCCAGTAGACTCTATTCCGCTCCATGGGGGGCCGGGAAGCCTTGGGCCCTTGTACTATCCCTCGGGAACTCGAGACAGATCTACTTCCATATTGACGGCGGGAGGTCTGCGAATATGGCCGTGTAGCAACTATCATTCCGCGGCAAGTGTTTGCTTGCTTTAGATCACTCAGTAGTCGTCTATTTGGCGGCCCCTTAGTAGCATAAAAAAGTTCTGTAGAACCTCTCGTATCAGTTGAAAAATAAGATTGACTGAAAGTTCCCATCATAATACTACTTCTACTTGCTATAGACGGAATGTATACTTTTAGTGAATTGCCATTACCTTTCCCCCCAAATCGTTCTGCCAGCACTAGAAAAGGAAAAAAAAAAAAAAAAAAAACCGTGGATGAATATAATCACACAGCAACACAATAGGCGTGACCCAGCCATAGCCCCGGGCAGTCACTCCCAACAGCCGGATTCCAGCTCGGGAAGTCGTCATTCCTGATTCCATATGCGTTCTCAATGGACCACCCGTCACCATCAACAGCAGTATAGAATGTCGTGTAGGTAGATATGATTCCTGCTTGTGTTGGTGCGGCAGTCGCCGCACTGCTTGTGGTCGTAGTGGCCGTACTCTGTGTGGTCGAGGTAGTGGTGGATGTGGACCCTGCAACGCAAT
This sequence comes from Aspergillus haitiensis, assembly GCA_027569155.1. NCBI lineage: Eukaryota > Fungi > Ascomycota > Eurotiomycetes > Eurotiales > Aspergillaceae > Aspergillus > Aspergillus haitiensis. Next base: position 742,888 of record JAPDEO010000008.1, on the reverse strand, counting down.
ACTGGCTTCCAATCTGCGGGGGAAAGCTAGGATTTAACACAACTCTCCAGGTTGGTGACCTTACTAATTACTGTGTAGCATTAGACATCACCCCTGGGTATTTATATGGGTCCAACAAGCGCCTACAAGAGGATAATAATATGAATGAGCACAGCCACAAGAAGTTCACAGCTAGACGTTTCATGGCGGACTTCAGCCTATGTAGGTCGAACTGGATATGGCTATTCACTACAGTATTTCTTAGTTTTTCTTTTCTCCTGTTCTTGCTCTTGTCATTACTTTTCTCATCCTTTACACAGAATAGCCTTGTTACTAAAATTTGATGGATTATATTAGCTCAACTCAATATTCTTAATGTTTTGTGTATGTGACCTAGTACACATTCTATCCTAAGTTTGGTGCCGCACAACAGGGGAACAACAAGGACACAAAATTAGTGGTTTGGAACTTGATATTGCTTGAACTTGCATTAGTACATGCCAATTTCCAAAATATTAAGGTTATAAGCAACTTATTTTCCGCGGGTACTGCAACAATAAATTCTAACCCCTAATTAGATTATTCTTTTTGGCAGTGGTTGGGCCTCAATGGTTGAAAGTTAAAATGATACTGCATCAGATATCAACCTCATCCATATCAAACCTGAACAGGTTAGTTTTTGTCCCTGAAACAGACCCTGAATAGGTTAGTTTTTGTCCCTGAAATCGACCCTGAATAGGTTAGTCCCAGATACCAACCCCGAATAGGTTAGTTTTTGTCCCCAATATCGACCCTAAATAGGTTAGTTTGCGTCCCAGATATTAAAAATACTTGTTGGCTGGATATGATTTATAAAGGTTCACTCCATAATACTGGTTATGACTGTCTCAACTCAGGGGGGAAAGTGCATGAGGGGCGCTGAAGATAAAGACTAGCTATGGCCTTCCTAATTTTTAAAAAAAAACTTAACATTTCTTATCTTTACTCCCTAGGTCTACACCCGTCTCCTTCTATTATGTGTGAATTACTAGTTAAACAATTTGCAAATCCTCCTCGTGGCTGTGGTCACATCTGGGCTTACAATATCCAGTGCTCCCAGACGGCATTTTCAAACCCCAACCAAAACCCTTGTACACCTAATGGTGGTATTCGCAGGAATAAACGGGTTCGCAATGCTCAATATCGCGATTTGGATGGAAAATGTCCTCCTTGTAAAGGAGAAACACCCCTCAAAATCTAAAGGCTCCCAATATACAATGATTGTCTGGTATGTCTTACCCATTGGGCCATCAAGCAGTTGAATTAATGAGTGATCTTTAGAATAAAGTCCAACCCTGAGTTAGCGTGCGGGCATGGTGGAGGCGAACTTATGCATGGGTTTGAGCAGGACCAGTATTATTTACATTTTCCACTTTGAAAGTAGTAGAAAGAATATTAGTACAAGAGATCAGTAATGCCATGACCTTTACACCACCAAGAATGGGAAAACCAGAGTTATGGCATGGCTTGATAATGTAATTAATAATTTAACTTCAATTTCATGAGAAAGAATGTCTTATTCTTTTTTCTTTTTTTTTTTTTTTCACAAACAATAGAATTTTGAGGGGCCATTCCTTAGCCGCTGAGGATTGCCTTGCATTTTGGTGGGGAAAGCATGCCTATATAACTTGGTGCAAAGACCCATTCCATGGGTTTTGAAGTAAGATATCAAAGGTACATCAAATCGTCATTTCGTCCACCTTGAGCTACCGAGCGAGACACACCCTAAGTTTCACTTAGTTCTTGACCTCGAGAAGAACAAGTTTTCCAGTCCTCTTAACCAAGCTTTCCCTCATGAGCTTTATACTGTTTGACGAGCACAGGATGATCTGTATATGCTTTCAATTCATTATCATGGGTTATTTAACTCATTGATATTTGCAACCACGTCCCTGTTTACTTGTCAGGATGCTGCTGAAGAAAATCTCCTGCGGCACATCTGACAAGTTTCTGACCAGCTTTATCCTTGGGGTAAAACTAAACATGGTGTTAAGGCTGAAACTACATAACTATGTTTTCTATCTTTCATGTCGTTACTAATTATTTATTCACTTTATCCTACATGTACGTAAAAGATCCTTTCCCACTGTCGAGTCTTGTGTGTTCTGGGAAATATCCATTTAGGAATAAGCAAGAACTCCGCCTTTTTTCCATCATAATAGGTAGCATTGTACTAGAAGAAGGATGTCGGCCCTTTAAATAACCAATGACCTTTTGGACAATGACTTTCAATCTAGTTCGCAAAATATAGCAAGGTGCTACAGCCAGACCGGCCAGGCTAATGCCACACCTTTTTGTATGTACATGTTGCTCATTATTTAGAGCCCCAGGCGTTTAAATATCTCACTAAGTAGATTATATAACCCAAAACTATTAATTAAAAATTTTAATTACTATGGAGCTATATAGCCCCCATAATAATATTCAGGGTTAGGAAGAAGAAAAGTCTCCAGAATATCTATCTAGGTGATCTCACTTGAATAGTTGACAGTTAGATACTGTTGATTCTAACTGTCGATTCTAGCTGTATCATGTTTCTTCTTACCATAGTATTGACTCTAACCATTGATTTGGTGATAACTTTATCTTTAGATTATAATGTATCCCCGTAAAAAGATGATCTTCCCCAGAAAAATGGTGTGGCGTTAGCCTGGCCGGTGTGGCTGTAGCACCTCCTTTTTGAAATTGGTGGAGGAGTGAAAAGATGTCAACCGTCTCGGATCGCGTATTTGTACGTCACGAATAGCCGATCTTTATCCAATAGATGTCCAAGTTGAAGGACTTGTCATTCTAAATACTGTCAATAAAGCCAATCCAACCGGATATAGCCATTGTGCGTACGCTTAGGCTTGTGTTCTTAGTAAATTCCGTGTTCAGATGTCGCCAAAGCCGTGGCTATTTTGTCAAATTCTAGGGATAACCAGCTGATTCCTAATCGGGCACGGCGGAGACGTCTTAGCGGTCACGTCTGGCTGACAAAAGAAAAAGGGTGGGGTAATAAAAACTACCCAGTCACCGAGGGATAAAAGTGGTCCGGCCCGGGCTCTGATAAATAAAGGTACCTCCCGCTCGTTTCTTTTCTTCACTCTCTCGCAGTTCAAACCTACAATAAGTAATATGTGCAGCAAATCACCCATTGAGGTAGAAGAGAGAGCCCTTAGCCTTCCTTCTGACGATGTCCACGGCATTGACGACAGTCACAGCATTGACGACAGTCATAGTATTGCTGAGGCACAACATGATGCTCTACTGCTGGCAGTACGCAGTAGAAACATCGCTGAGGCTCGCCGGCTACTTGAATCCGGTGTTTCACCAGATGGCCGCTTTGGGGAACTATCCCCTTTGTATCAAGCGATCAAATTGCGTCACCAGGAGATGGTACGCCTCTTACTCCAGCACGGTGTCCGTCCTACCGGTGATGAGCTTAGCTCAACAGAGCTTCACTATGCTGCGTTTGTAGGAGATGCACAGATCCTGAGCCTTTTGCTTAATCACTGGAAAGAGAATGGTTACAAAATTGACACCGATGCTGGAACCCCTGCACCTATTCGTACAGCTGCTAAGATGGGCCACCTGGAGTGTGTTAAATTACTAGAACAGGCAGAGGGACCAGATGTCGTTCACGCTCCTGATTGCTATGGGATAACCACATTACACTGCGCGTGTGATGCCAAGCAGGGGTCCTATGTTGTTCCTTACCTGCTCTCACAGGGCCTGGATATTAATGCAGTGCATATTCAAGGTGAATCTCCACTTTGGCATGCCATTCAAGCAAACAATGTGGATAATATAGAAGAGCTGGTACTACGAGCATCGCCGGCCGCAGATCTACAGATACGGAATAATTTCGGCGAAACTTGCCTACATGTAGCAGCATATCATTGCTCCCTAGCGACTGTGCAAATGCTAGTTAGAGCTGGAGCTGATATTCATGCCCGCAGCTACAGTAATGCCTCTGTGCTACACCGTGCAGCAGAGGCTGGTCATATAGACTCAGTGCAATGGATTCTCGATAATAGTATCCTACAAGTTGATGAGAGAGGCAGTAATGGCTGGACGCCATTACATTATGTCGCGCGCGTGAATGATGTGGAAATGGCTCTATTCCTACTAGACAAGGGTGCTAATGCCACATTAACCTCAACTCCTGGGAATCATAGCCCCTTACATCTGGCCGCGGTATATGATAAGGATGAGGAGTGCCATCCCTTTGTCAACATACGCGATCATGATGATGATGCTATTTTAATTAGTGCCCTAATTCAACATGGAGCCAATGTTATGGCGCCTGCCAAAAATAGACTTGCTGTTGCTCTATGGCTGGAAGGCGAAGAGTTGCATCAGGATTTGTATGGAGAAGATTATGGTGAAGACCCAGAAGACTATTCTCCTTTGCATTTTGCTGTGTTCAGCCGTAGCACACATATTATAAGGGTGTTGCTAGCAGCTGATGCTGACATCCATGCGAGGACATCCCTCAAGGGTAGCACGCCTCTACACCTTGCAGCTAGGTTGTTCTGTCGTGGAATGCTTCATTTCCTACTTCAAAATGGCGCAAATTATCAAATTACCGATTACGGCGGTCGGAAAATGGTGCATCATCTTGTTTTTACATCGCGTCAGGAGCCCGAAACTGTCAAGGAGTTTCTGCTGGCGGAGGGGATCTACGACCCTTCAATGCAGGAAGAGTTGGATGTGTCAAAGGCTCTTAACATAATGAAAAGTTACTTCAAGACGAGAATCTTGACAGGCCTCTTTTAGAAATGCTTTCTTCTCAATTCTTATCTTTCGCCACTGCATCCCAAACAAACTCCTGTTAATATCACATATTTGATGAATCTAGTTCACAACCACTAAATATCGACCGCTACCCCAATTAAAATAATAAAATTTGCACTCCTACTACTCAACTAATACTTACTTCCCCCATTACTATTGCCACTCTGTTTTCGCTACCCGTACTTATAGAGAGGCGTTGACTATTGCGTCATAGTGCGTAGAAGGTGTTCCTCCTATACATGGCGGCCAGTCACTTACTTTTGGTATCCAAAGGCAATAGAGCTCCAAACGAGAGCATGGCTGATCAGATGAGACTCATGAAGGCCCTTGTTAGGCTAATAAGGCTTCTCTACCCGAATCACCTACTGCTGCTTCCTCTTTTACTCTACTATCACTCATTCATTTAAAAGTTACACTTCCGGGTCATGTTCTGCTGTAATCTGTGGGAAAGGGTTAACACCAAAATAAATATTCAGCCTCCTCCAGAGAGATATAGCAGGAGTAGACTAACTTAATATAAAAAAGCTATATAGGGAAATATCCTTGTACCACCTACATTACATGTTAGTTTTTAAACGTTATGAATCCCCAATGATTTCTAACACTTGCTGTATACATTATCAGCATTCAATGGTGGTTGTGGTCGTGGAGGTGGTTGAACTAACGCCGACACAAATTTGATAGCTGGGAATGAGATACTGGCAATCATCTCCTTGGACTGGATTCCAGGCGAAGAGCTAGACATAGGTGAGGCCGTAAGCGGCATCTATGGACGCGTATCCGTCTCCCGATTGGACAGTGTATTACTCTGAACATGTGGAAATGATCCCCGTCTGGGTGGGTGCGGCGGAAGATGAAGAAGTAAACGTGGCTGATGCGGTTGTTGAGGATGAATTTCCAATGATATAGACTGGACGCCTGGTGTCGTTTACAAGTCCAGAAAATAGCTTTTCTGTGCAGTTGCCGGCTAACCAGGTGTTCCAAGCCACAAGCTGGGCCAGAGTGGTCCTATAGTCGCTGACTAGGAGATCGCAGTCGTAGACTTAAGAGACGAGGAAAGCAACGTTAGTAAATCTTCAGATTATACGAACATGAGATTTTTTTTGGCAGAGTGTTACGCACCGTCAGTATCCCACCCGGAAACAGTCGCGTGGCAGCTACAGGTCGAGGTCGCGCCCTCTACAATAGCTGCATCGTCGATCGACTGGCAGTATGCTGGAAAAGTACTGCCAGGTATGGCACCTATCGTCAACAGAGCTTTGAGTTAGACTGTGATTTGCCCGATTGGAAGTAACCAGGGTATTTATCTCACTGGAGCTGGTATCCGTGGTATACGCAACGCAGTAGCTGTACCCAGACTGCAGTGCGCAGAGAGTTCTGTTCGAGCTCTAGGAAGGATTCCATGCAACCAGATCCGAGAACTTCACATTATCGCGACTAGCCACCACCCAACAAGCATTAACCAAGGCTTCAGCATCAGGGATGGTGGAGTTGACAGTCATATAATTGACGCATTTCGTGCAGCCTGCGATGGTCCCGGATGCGGTGGGCAGAGGGGTCTGAGTTGGTATTGTGGGCGTGGCTGTGGTTGTCCGAGTAAACTGAGGGAAGGTAATATTTCCCACCGCAAGAGACGCAGATGGGAAGTCATCAACATCCTGGAAGCAGCTGGCTGGGGCGGAGGCACCGAGACAAGAAACATCTGCAGAGGTGCCACTGGTATAATTGGCATCGAGGGAGATCTCACCGACCGCCTCAACGCAGTACGCAGAGTTTCGCATGAGATATGTGCAGGTAAAGTTAATCTCCGGGTTGAGGAAGTAGAAGTCATCCAGAGAAGTGCCCATCTGGATAGCGACAGAGGCACAATAATTACCATCCTGAACCGTGTAGTATTTACCACATTCCGTGTTGGTGCCATTCGCAATGTTACAGCCGTCGTTGCGCTAGACGGGCTGGCGTTGTTGGGCTTCCAGGAGTAGGAGCATTACAGGAAAGGTGAGCTTAAATGTAAAACTATTGCGTTAGGAGCGCATCCCAGTTTTGGAGCTGGGCAAAAAGAAAGATCTCTATGTGATTAATGTGACTGTTTCTGTCATCTAGTAGATGGCAGTTTTTGTGCTGGCTGAGGCGCGCATGTTGTTTCAAAGTAAGTAAACTTGCTGCAGTATGTAAGATTACGTTAAGGATGGAGAGGTAGTTGTGGAACTTGTTTGGCTGTTGCATTTGATTTAACCCACCTACCGGGCCTCTGTGTAGGATGGCCTTTCTCACGGATTTGTGTCGTGAGTCTCTAGATCCTGGGAGCACGCCCCTAGAAGGTGGCTGATCCAGAAATCCCAGTGAAGCACCCAGTGGTATCGTAGCGAGTTGATTTAATTTTACACTCTCCCAACCGCGTCTTCGATGATTCCCAAATTTAGTGTCATAATACCGTGGGCGATACTTCCCATAGGACTGGTTACCGCCATCTAAGTCATTGCTACTGCTACCCTCCCTGAACAGATTTAGAATGGAACTGGGACATCCTCAAGTGTCTATAATAATGCCATAGAAGCTACAGACGTAGACTCCGCTAAATGATGCCACAGCCATACCTTTATGAGGTACGAAGAGAAAATCAAAAGGTGGAAGGTGGTTCAGCCAAGATCTTGTCCATAGATATTAGCCAATTACTTCCAGCGTCTTTATCAATTCTGTAGGTTTGGAGAAACGAAATAATATCTTTTTTAAACATGATAAGTTTCCAGAATATAAGATGAAAGGCGACTCTTAATGCTTCATTGCCTAAAGGCCAGATATCTCACAAGGCCCCATTATTGCACTGACCTCAACCGTACTTTCACTGCGAAGAAGCCTTTCTCGGGAAATGGCACCATATAGTCTCTTCTAAAACTTATATCTTCAATAGTAGTACCGTCCACATCCAGATGAAACCGGCGAACTACGTTAGCCACTACAAGGTATAGCTCACAATATGCAAGACTAGGTCCATTATATGCTCAAAATCAGCCATCTTGATCTTGTAGGCCCCAGTGAGGCAGCGCAGTAGGGGGGGCTTCAGCAATCTTTGTACGATCCACTGATTGACCAAGGAATTGCGACTTACTTTATACCAAGGCAGCTTCGGCTCCCTTTCTGGAATGGAACAAAGCATGTATTGAGGAATTCTTGGTTCTCTAAATTCTTTGTCCACCGCTCAGGATCAAAGACGTGTGGCTCAGCGAATGCAGATGAGTTCATGTGCATAAAGTAAGTGGATGAGCTGATTGGAGTCTGCATGCTTTTAGTGAAGTCCACTATATGGGAGGAAATATGTACCCCTGGTGGTATTACATGGCCTTTGTAATTCAACACTTCGTCGGGAAAAATCCGTGGCGTTCGCAAGACTGCGCCAAACGAAAGTCGCAGACCTTCTTTGATTACTCCAGTCTATTATTGTGCTACTGTCAGGCCATGTTTCTGTAGTCACAGTAGAAGTGATTTGGGGTTTACCAGGTATGGCAACTGTTCGAGCTGCGCCCAAGTCACTGTGCTTTGGCGCGTCGGCAATACACCCAATATCTCTTCTCGTAACTTAGCCTGGATGAAATTGTCATTGGCCACATAAAATAGAGTAGTTGCCAACGCCCTGGCCGTCGTCTCTGTTCCTGCAGTGAGCACGGTGAAGCCTTCATCCATTAGCCTATCGACGGTTCTTTCTTCGGGGAGTAGCGACGGATCAGCGAGTGCTTCAAATATTGTCTGTCCCGTCGATGGAGGTTTTTCCCCTTGCAGCGTAGCAATCCCCAGGTCTCGTACAATGTGTTGCATTTTAATGATGGCGGCGACATTTGGTAGTAGTTTCCCCAAGATTGATGCAGGCATGCGTTGGGCAATGCCCAAACAAAATGGGAAGAATCTCGCAATGTGGGACGTGACGAATGCTGCCTCGGTCGCATCATGGATCTCATTCTTAACCGAATTTTCATCTATGATGTTAAAGTCAACTCCGTAGGCATAACGCGTGATGATGTCCGCGGTCGTTGCTGAAAACACTTGTTCTAGTCGAACGCCCGTGGAGCTGCTGCAAGCATTCTCTAAAAACCTGACCATCTTCGCCACTTTATCTTGAACGAGGGGTTCCATCGCCGTCACCGATCTCTTCGAGAAGTATTTATTCAGAATACTGCGGCGGTATCGATGATGTTCGTGGTTGATAGTAGCCACGACGGATTGCTGTGAAACGAGCATGGCGGTCTTTTGAGGGTCTTTCTCTGCCTTTCGCCACGCAGGGGCGTAAATCGTGGCATAGAATTCAGGATCATTGATATGGATCTCGCGAGGATTAATTCTCACAACGGGTCCTTGATCCTGTTAAACAGGTAGATCACAATTTCTTCGGAGACGCTCAGATATCTCACCGTATATGTTGTGCATCTCTCTTATCTGCCAGATATATTTTCCCCCCTTTATCACATCATAGTAAAATTCATAAATGTGGCTAATTGCGGCCAGCTTTGGTCCGGGAATATCACGGAGGGGATGGAGATAGAGACGGTAAAATGCTCTCAGGACCAGCACACTGACACATGATGAGATAATCCAAGACAACATATCGAACTCTTAGGAGCTTATGACAACCAGGTATGCAGTACTTGTGAAATCCTGTTAATGAATCGAATGCGGTGGTTGTGAGACTTGAATTAATTTTTCCATGGTGTGACATTGTGACGGGCCAGTGGAGCTTTTCAGGTTGACTAAAGTCGGTCTGTGAGAAATCTCGTCACATGGACCAGAAGAGGAAATAATTCCCTCATGATCTGCAATCTGCTGGTAAAATATATCCCTCATAGTACATCATCCCTTGCGGCTTGAGTTGAAGTCCTGCAATTTTTCGAAAAGGGGACGTCCGTCTCATAAACCGCTTGTCCGCCCTCCGATATCCACTTTGTGGCGGAGCTCTTACTCAGAGATGCCCTTCGCACGCTGGGAACCCTGAAACCATGAGACCGATGAACGGAAAAGGTTGAAGACCTTGTCTGGATCGATGGGGAGAAGACCATAGAATGAAACGGCAAAGGCCTTTTTTCGTTTTCTTTTAGAAACATAAAATGAAAATCGACTGTAGTTTGAAGTACACGCAAAAAAAGCAGGAGTCGAGCTGTAAAGTGGGGGGAAATGACTCAAAGTCGGAAAAAGCAACAAGCCAAGAGGTCGCAAAATGCTGTACTAAACCGGCACAGCACTACAGAAAGACAAAGCTAAAAACAACCCGCATATCAGGATCACGGGATGAATGAGTTGTGTTTGATTTATTAAGCAGATCAGTCTCGGCTCGACGAGTTATACATATCGATTGTTTCTAGCCTCCCCATACCGCGGAACGGGCCGATGGACGGCGATTTTAAAGCATGCTGGCTCATTCACCGCAGGGGAACCAAAAGTCCGTTTTCCCGCAAAGAGGCACGAATTTGAGGCCCGTGCAATGGATAGTGTGCCTTGGTGTGAAATCACCGACATTTCATGCATGCCACTGACCTCTAAGATATCACCTAAGGTCGCGCAGTCTTGCTGGTTTGTCGTCCCGGCGTCTATTTCGGTACGGCAAAAAGTCAAAAGGTAGAGTCACAATATCACTTGGAATGCTTAGAGCATAGCGAGAGTTTAGGTGCGCGCAACCTGCAACCACAGAGAGAGCTTCATTAAACTTTGAACTTTATACAGAATGCTTGCAGGAGAGTGGTCAGGATAGCTAGCTGGAATATATAAAAGACTAAAGTAGATCATCTAATATCTAACATACCCCCTTAGGCACAGGCCCTGCCTTATTACCTAAATTTATACTAATTATTAAACATAGTATCTTTTCTATATATTTGAAAGTTCTTTGATTTATAGTCTTTCATTAGTTTAGTTAAATATTCTTTTTAATTTTTAATATCTTATAAATAGCTCAAAATTTTGTAAGAGACCTCTAATTGTTGGGCAGACGATCTGTCGACTGGCAAGGGATCGGATGCGAATCTGCAACGGTTCGGACGCTAGACTAGACTTGGAAGGAAACTAGCTAGCTTATATTTGAATAGACAAATCAAGCAGGCTTCCGCCCACAAAAGAAAGAAAAAAAGAAAGGGTGTAGTTGTAACGGCAATATCGAGATCATGGAGGACCTTGGGAGATTATAGTTTTCGAAGTCGCGGCTTAAAGGAAGAGAGGAAATCGCCTCCTAATGAGAAGAGAGTTTGGAGGTGGTCTCGCATTCGCTTCTTAGTCTGGTGTTGGCGACTTGGCTTGCACTACCACCAATTCCTGGGCAATTTTCATGTCCTCCATTTTCAACGATGTGAGCACCTCTAAAGCTCCCATTACCCCCGTGGTCCTCCGCCCTACATGATCCTATCTCCCACCTCGACTAAGTCATTATTTATAGTAAATCCCGTTTCCTAGTCGTTACCATCCTGTTAAAACTACCGACCGCCTTGCTTCCCATCTAGTTTCTTTGCAAACTGGTAGTTTCGTAATTTCGAATGATCAAAGTAGCCTGAGTCTGCAAGCAAATATCAATGACTTACTTGCCCAGCCAACAAGGTTATATAAATTAGGTCTATGTGATGTCCCTTTAATATTCTCATGGCATATACATTCAACACCAAACTAAATGGTTGTGATGGTAGAGAGAGCTTGAGGGTGCTCGGGTGAAGGACTGAAGGACGGAGTAGCATTGCATAATGGACAAAAAAATAATAATTGGAAAAACATACAACAGCTGGGATTCGCATGTGGTCACCCACCATACTACTAACCAGCCGGCGTGTGGCTTAAGTACGGCTGAGCGGACGGGAAGCCCTGTTCTCCACACCCTGTGGTCGTATGTGATAGTAAAGAGCTAGATATAGTAGACATCTCTGCAAGATACTGGGGGATAGAACGCGAAAGTGCGCACCTCCCATCACCAATTAATCTCATGAAACATCAAATCCCCGAAATTCGATTCTTGCTTCGGCCTCGGGATTCTTTAGGGACATACTCACAGACACGAACACACCCCATATCAAGGCGGCCGGGTTAGTAACCTGGTTCAAATCTCGAGTTGACTTGCCAGTCCTCAAAGTGTCGGCTTCTTTCATGTTTTGTGAAATATGAACAGGATTATGCCTGGGCCCATCCGTGGCTTCCGTCAATTTTAGAAATTTGTTTGGCTGTCTAGCTCAATATTAGCCATAAATACAATGGAACTGCCAAATAAGATAATAGTGCTACTCATTCCTGCAGCCAGACTTGAGAAACTTTATTTCATGCATGTAACATTTGAACAACCTGGGTTATTACTTAGATTTCTATTAGTAGTCTTTAATGAGTCGTAGAATGATTAAAGGGAAGTGAATCGGTGCTCCTACTAAAACATACTGAATAAATATTCTTATCAAGTTTCCTGCAGACGTCTAGGAAATGGGATATACCCCAGGGCTGAGGTAGCTTAACTTTCAGCTTTGGTTCCCATACAGCTTAGTTGATGTTGTCATGGGAACATAATTAATAGTAATAAAACCAAAAAAAAAAAAAAAGAGGGACGTGCATCATCCGTGAATCGAACACGGGCCTCATCGATGGCAACGATGAATTCTACCACTAGACCAATGATGCAAAACATACAAAAATTTTAAAAATGTATTAATATCAATCTACCTACACCAAGCGTAGGCACATTATCTTAATAGCCATACATATTCAGTTTTATTTGCTGCGCTATTATATTCTGCAATGCCTCATTTTTAGAAAGCGAGGTACATATTTCCTACTGTAATTTTCATATCCTCTGTCCTGTTCCTCAAGGCACTAAGAACAAATTTTGGAAGATTTGTGATAGTTGCAAGGTTGCCACTCTTAAAGTTCCTCTTTTCAGAGATATCTTTGGTCATTTGAGTAGGCACAGTGGATCTTCATAAAGGGCCAGGTATTACACTCTCCTCATATTTTATCTCTCAAACCCAGCCCAAGGGCTTCTGATGGAGGCCTACTGTCCAATCCCCCTCGACAGTTCTTGTAAATGGCGACGAGAAAATCCTTGCCTTCTTGCACGCACCTGGAAAGACTTTCCACGCTATGTTTTAACCAATAGGGGATTTAGAAGAGATCTTATGCGTAATACCATCGATTAATTGGCTGGCTGGCTTAACAGACTAGGTAGGTATCCCGATCTTGAGAACTACCTAGTAAGGTAGTATACAGTGCATGATAACAAGGACGACCCATAAAAGCAGCATAGCCTAAGCTCTGAGCCGTAGACTACACATTAAAATCAAGGTTGTCATGTTAGCAACTAATACTATTTATTGGTGGATTGAGTTGGGGATTAACCGTGTGCAAGTTTAGCTGTATATCTATATATTCCAAGTTCAAAATTCAACTTTCGGAGAGCTCAGAATCGAAGACTGGAGCTGTAATATGACTAAAAGGAGACAAACTAGCCAGTTCTAGCTAGCTGTGAGGGTGCCTGGAACGAAGAATGGGTGTTAGAAAGTAAATATCAGCTACAAAACTGCATTTAATGCTTTTCAATGAGCCTACTGAGTAATGGAACCGACGAAGATCGAGAGAAACACAAGTCATTATTAATTGGCACTAGGCCTATACGCTCAATGAGTACTTCAGGTACCAAGCTTGATTCCATATCGCCTGATGCTTCAATAGTTGGTACCTATAATACAAAGCTTCTAAGTGAGGAGAGACCTCTCTTCTTCCCCATCTAATCCAGCCTACCTTCAAGATCAGTGAAGCTTATATATATACCCCATCAACTTTTTAAGGTAAGTACCTACAGTTGGTTAGTTTATGTTACTTTTTTTCCATTTCTGTATACTGCTGCCTTCTTTCCTTCTACCTTCAATCAATCTCTATTTTATACTCTGTTTCTTCTAAAGTCCTCTCTTTCTCCTATTTTATCATCTGCATTTCCAATTATTTAACCTACCTTTATCTTCAATTACCCTATAATAGTAGCGTTGTGGACCGAAAATTCTAATGATGAATATAGGATGGTGATGCCATCCAGACATACAAGAGGGTGGCTTCAAACATGTCTTGATCCCTTAGCAGGTCTTCCTCCCGACTACGTGATTCAAACCTTTTCAATTATAAGAAGGCTTCAGAAAGACACTACGAATATCCTTTATACTCTGATATCAAACAGTAACAACAGAAAACAATGGTTAGTGGTGCGTCCCCTCACCAAAGACGCGACCGAAGGGCTTGACAACGACAGATCTAGCTTTGCTGGAGTTAACTACTGCTTCCAGTGAAATGGCTCGAGGCTCGATCGGTATTATGAAAATCCTTCCACCCGCCGCACACGAGTACTGTACTCAGAACATTGTTGCTGTTATTGTTGTTGAACTCACAGCTATGGGGGTTCCTCGAACTGACAGAGCCTAATGTTATGGGATACAAATAAATTAATCTACTCTAGGTGTGCCGTACGTACAAAGAGGATTTGCTAAGGAACTAGAAAATAGGGATGGTAAAGAGCTGTGATACATATGGGGGCCACACTGCCTAGGTGTCAGCTCTGGCTAAGCCAGACTTGCATAACTGGTTGGTACATTTTGAGTAGAACCTTTAACAATACCTACCTCCTCTAGAAATTGGCTAATAGGAGAGTTTTAGGCATACAAATCAGATCAGAAAAAGAGAATGCAAGAGCCGGATTGTTCAGTATTACTAATGATTCTAGGTCCGGACTCTCATTCACAGAGCATAGGAAAAGGGTCTGGAGGGTAGAATAGAGGTATAAATAAAGGCATCCCCCCTTCCCTCCCTTCTTTTATAGACCATCTTGAAGATTTCACCCTCTTCTATTACTTTTCTTGAAAAATAACCATACCACCATTCCGCACGAATCCCCACCTATTCTTTTCCTTGCGATCAACATTATGGCTGAAGCACGAGCTATTGTTTCTCGTGAGCCATACAATCCCTCTACCATCGCTTTGAGTGGCATCAACAGGAACCGGGTTGTAGAGCCGGTAAAGTCATTTGAAGAAGGGGGTGACTAATTTGTAGTAATCAGGTTGACTACCCGGGGCAACGAGGCCATACACCAGTTATGCCACACCACTGACCAGAAAGAGGTGTAGAGGTTCACGGCGTACGAGTGTGTTATCAAAGAGGGTTCTCTATCTGTAACGCAGGTAAAGTGGATTATTTGTAGTTTTTTTCTTTGTTAACAAGCCGGCTAACCATTGCAAGTCCGTACAGGGAGGCCATCCTATGTCAATGCAATTTTGATGGGGGGAAGCACGACCTTCAAACTCCAACCACGGAGAGGCAAACAAGCTGATCGGATATTTACTCCAAGTACCCGCGAGCCCTACCAAGGAACGCCCTAGGGATGGCCCACTCTGGTCATTCAGACCGCACATACACCTAGCTAATGGCGGATGCGCTCTGGTGGTTTGCCAACCACTCGGGTGACTTCTGGATTGTTCTCCTAGTTGTTGGGGAAAAGACCTGTGTGAGATTTGCAAAATGGCAATTGACTTCGCCTACTTCCCCTAGCCTTCCCACCGGGGCCTATATCAACCAACTTCGAGCCAATTTGCCACACATCCCACTCTCCATCAGGCTCCAGCCAACCAACACGCCTCTGCGCTGGAGGTGATGGTAACTCCAGAAGCACTTGCAGGCGCTCCTATGATCCTTCCTTTTGCTGTATTATATGAACACCCTACCAGCCTAAATGAGGGGGATCTTACCATGACAGATCAAATGTTTAGAAACGTTGTGCGTCACGTCCTGTTATGATCCAGATGGTGTGAGGTGAAGCTAGCTCTTAATTATCTGTGACATGAGATAATAACACTTCCTTTCATACATTTCTTTCCGTAGCCTAGTGAGTCATACTAGTAAACCGTTAACTTCTGTCCAAGCATCAAGCATGCGCCCCACATGCTCCTAGTCAAACTAGGTATATGTGGAATTTAGGTAATCTAGGCGACTATAGCATCTAGTTAATGGAGAATGAATACGGAGGTTTTTAGCTGGGTGATGGGGCGAGTCCCTCGGGTAATGTGCACGGATGAGGAGGATGAGCCGACTCACCCTATCTATGTGCACTCATCCAGCTCGCGTGGTGTCAAACCACTTGCCGGCTAGTTAATAGTTTAGTAGGTGATCATAAACCAATTCTAACTATAGTATGTAATTGTTTCCTTTCTTTCTTCTATAATTTTCTCTTCATCATTTCACAACATATGTACACATGACTATACTGAAATTTCCATTTCAATTTCCCAAACAACCCGGTGTGTGTGGGCGTGTCTCTATAATGCCACACCAAATATGCTGCCTTCCCCACGCCATCCACTGAAGTCGAACAAATTCGGCCCATTCTGAGGAAGAAACTAAAGTATTAAAACATTTAACGCCTCTTACGTTTCAAGGGTATTTCCGGCGTTGGCAGGAACACTACTCTGAATTGAGGAGGCTGAGGAGGCAGGGGCGATAGGTAGGCCATTAAAGTCGACGAAGAACCCTGTATCATCGAAGCTAAAAGCGCCCGAATTGGTGTAAATATTGGTGACGCAATCTCTGCCGAGGTAAGTCTGGCATTGACTGAGGTCTGCTGAATCTGAGCTGAACAATTGACCAACAAAGTCGCTACCTGCAATGACCGGGACGTTGTTGAAGACACAGCCTTCGATGAGGCCCATACCATTCGAGGTGCCCTCAAAGGCATGTCCACTGTTGTCGGCCCAAACACTATTAACTGCGTGGAAGAGGGTGTTGCCGCTCAGAGCTGGACTACGACCTGAGGTGTAGTAGACGTAGTTGTCTAGATGGCTATTAGCTTTCTATTCTCCCTCCCACATTGCGTAAAGAAAACGGGAGGGGGTCGTTACTATAGAAGGTTATTTGGTCACCCGAGCCGACTAGCTCGAGACCCCAGTATGTATGTCCATCACAAGTTGCCGAGTAATCCGTCTCCCCATTAATAAAGCTATTGGAGATGGTGATAGCGTTGTCCGAATCTAACCCAAAGCTATAATGCTGACGGCCGGTTAAAGAGGTTGTGACATGATCGATCCAGATAAGATTGGTATCAGAGAAGGAAAGTGCATCTCCTCCCCAGACATATTGCGGGTTTAGATTTGTAATTTCAATATTCTGGATGATAATATTAGAAACACCAACAAATCGTAGACCCTTCCCATTGAGAACTGTATCCGTGCCGAGACCAACAAGAGTCTTGTCTGAGGCTACGTTGATGCCCTCTACACCAGCTGTGTCGAGCGTCACGTCGTAGGTCGCCAGATCTCCACAACCATCAAGTGTATTAAGCAAGGCCTGGCCGCCCTCAGATGGTGTGCACGAATATGCATCACAGGCAGAATACGTGGTAGTGCCCTCAGAGCCGACGAAGTCAAATGTGCCTTCAATGACAATGTTCTGTGGAGATGGGTCGGTGAGGTAGCTTTTCAACTCGTCGATTGTTGAAGGGTAGACTGGAGTTGCATCACCGCCGCCTGTCACGCCTTGTGCAAATCCGACCGGAGTTCCGTAGACGATGGATGATTGTGCTTCAGTAAGATGCGGAAGGGCTGCTAGAGCCGTTACGGCTGTTATAAACGATTTCATGATAACTGGTTAAGGTAATAATAGTAACTGGAGATGGTGAGTGTCAGTAAAACTCTGTGTCGACGACCAGGAAAAATAACTCCTATTTGAGTTGTTTCTCTCATGTCCATGAAAAATAGAGATCTTCCAGTTGACCCTCCTTTATCCCTAAACTCGTGGATTCCATCGTTTCTATTAAATTGGACGGGTTCCACCTGTCCTGGCTCTCCACCAATCTTGTTTTCATTACTTTGACGTAGAGATGGACATATTTTCCCGCGCGTTTGGATGATCGGCGTTCTACCTTCATTTTACCACCAGTGACAACTTCGTACCATCCTCTTTATATCAGAACGACTGAGTCAGTTGCCCCCATCCCTTTCCCTTTTTTACCTTTTTTCTTTTCCTTCTCAGATGATCGCGCCCGGAGTGCACCGTTACCCCATGGTGGTAATGCCAATTTAAAACAAGAATTAATATCACATAAGAGTAAGAAATTGCCAAGAAACTCTTTTCTGAGGCTTGAAGTGTTTTAGCTAGTGTTTAGCTATTGTTTTAGGTTTTCATTAAAACATTCCTGCTGTTTCAGATCTTTAACCTGGAAACTCATGTATAAATAAATGTGTGAACGGTTTAACCCCTGAGGTCTATTATTAGCAATGAGAAAACAGATTTAAATAAAGATCCATACTTGCTCATAGCAAACCTAGTTATAAATCAAAAAAATATTGCTAATGAGAATTAACAGCCTCGAAAGGCTCCATTTCGCAAAAATTACCAACTTACCTCTCCGGCGGACTTCACTGGTTTCTGTGGTATTGCTTGGGTTTGCAGGATCTTAGTTATTAGCAAGCTGTATTTCGATATGGGTAGTATGATGCTGTTCGGATATTTAATGGATGGGTGACAGTCTCAAGCTTTGCACGACCAGCGCTTCAAAACCTGGGAGTAAAAAGAGAGAGCTCAGAATGTAAGATAGAGAGCACTTGCATTTTTTGGTAAGATAATGCTGAAGTCAACAAGACAGGAATATATGGGAACTGCTAACTAGACGGGGTGTGGCTTGACCCCAGTCGAAAGTTGGGTGGCTGTACACAAAATTTAGGCAAATTTGCATATGCTAGATAAGCTGGGTGATCTGTTGACTGGAACTTAAAATAATTCTATACAGCATTAAGTAGTGATGAGAGCTATCTAAGAGGCATATTTTCATTCCATAAGAATTATTTCCACCGAATTAGATCCTAAATTCTTGGAATTTCTATATATCCCATGCGCTTCTCAAACTAGTCAGCCATCATTCAAGTTCGTCACTTCACTGTAGAAATTACCTAATAAGAGAACTCCTCAGCTGGCTAGCTCATTAACATTAAAACCCTAAGCAGGGCCCAGTTTATTATGTAACAAACAGGCTCAATGTTGCCTGGAAAGTGCCAAGAAATTCTAAACAATAATGACCTAGCATCCTGATGCTAGCAAAGGTGAGAGGGGAGGATTTCTCTAGTTTAAGTATATGCTGTTGTCTCCCTAGTTACCTTAAATAGTAATTTTATAAAATTCTCCATTAAATCTAGGAGCCAGCCGATGGCAAATACTGACTTATTATTCATCAGTAGGAACGAGGCAAGTCATATTGCTAAGGTAATATCAAATACTTTCCTTGACAAGTCCATCACCATTTGCACAATCCTTGGGGCATAAACCTGAGTGTCAACCCCGATTTTGATATTGTAGTCTATGTCATAGAAAGAAGCGCTAGTTTTCGTTCCCCCGGTGATTTCAAGTATTGCTCAGTGATGGATGGTAATTTGTAATTTGTGACCTCTCTTAAGCTAGATCAAGTGAGCGAAGCGCGACAGGTACCAGAAGTCCCTTATTAACTACTAGTTACTTAGTAGGACTTAGCTGATCATTACAGCGCTGAACGGAATAAGCGGAACGCCCTTCAAAGCAACTATCGGCTAAAAACCTCTTTTTTTTTTCACCTTAAGTTGTGTGCGGACTGCGCCTAAATATCTTGTTGACTAGATCAAATAAGATACATAGGCTTTGTGTGAATATGAAGGGTTCATAGGATCCATTGCACCATGATAAGTCTCAAGATCGAACGCTAGGTCCTCTGGAAGCGCTCTTGGCATTACCTGCAGTAATAATATTCCAGCACTATTCCCCCTGAACGAAAGTAGTTAATTAAGAAACTGGTCTGACAAGAACCCCACGCATATCTGGAAATTCTTGCCGACAATATTCAGACAGTGCGAGACTTCCTGGCCAATCGGCAATACAGGGGCTTCACCTCCCAGCCTTGGCACCCCGCACTACCTGTCGACAATGAAAGCCCCTAGGGTTTCATGGAGTATCAGGCTGAAGAAATTATCCAAATGCTAAATGGCAAATATCTCGCTGGGCGTCTTGTTGAGAATCAGCACTTGATATTCATAGGAGAGTGCAACTTTTCCCCCTAAGGCTGTATGTAAGGTATCTTCACAGAGCCGAGGATCGGGCGCTTCATATTACAATGATTCATCATTATATTACCCACAATGCGTATGAGAGCGGAATAGCTCGTATTCACAGTTTAACCAGACATCAATCACTTTTAACCGGATGGTTTGGCTATAGGAAAGGGTGTCGGATTAAAGGAACGGGATCCGACGGCCCTAGGTAGTTTCGTAGTTCGAAAGCAGGTAGAATTAAGGACTGCAGAATTGGATCTGGATCCGTCCATCCCCAGAGGTATTGTTTATCCGATTCCTGATCCCCAGTTAAGGGTCCACGCCATCCGTCCCCCCGCATTTTCCCAATCTAGTTCGACGGTTAAACACCCGCGCCAAGAACGAAAGCCAAAACAGAGAAATACACCCATCCAATCAGGGCCATTTTAGAGGTATTGTATATATTAGGTACCAACCTAGTTGTACCTGCAGACGAAATGTTAGAAGTACTGCTCTCTAGCGGTTGAGAATGGCATGGGCACTCGAGCTAAATATTATTAGCCATCGGCAAAATCATTTCATTTCTTGATGGATTAGCCGGACTGGTAAATAGGTAAAAGTAAGTTCAGACACTACTTATCTTCAGGTATAAAAGGAAGGTGAGTCACTCAGCAATTGATGCTCTGAATATCGAGGACACTCCAAGATCAGCATTCTATTACAGATACAAATTATCATAACTATCATGAAGTCCATTTTCTCCTTGGTCCTTGGGCTCTGCTCTGCAGCGGGGGTCTTGGCCGCTCCTAGAGAGCTTGTTTCCCGTGCAGGAACTCCTAGTTCCACTGGAACCAACAACGGCTATTACTACTCCTGGTGGAATGATGGCACGGCCGACGCGACTTATACCATGGGGGCAGGTGGACAGTTCAGCGTCAGTTGGACTGGCAACCAGGGCAACTTTGTCGGTGGAAAGGGATGGAATCCTGGAGGCCCTAGGTAAGTTTATTTTTATTATTATTTTTTTTTTTTTTTTTTACGAACATAATGTAAAAATAACAAGAAGAAAGAATCTCAAATAAGGGTTAAGTAACTAACATAACGTCTACAGGACTATCCAATATTCCGGGAGTTACAACCCGAATGGCAACTCTTATCTCGCCATTTACGGCTGGACCACGAACCCTCTTATTGAGTACTATATTGTCGAGTCTTACGGCACCTACAACCCCTCGACTGGTGCCACATTCAAGGGAACTGTCACCAGTGATGGTGGCACGTACAACATCTACACTAGTACTCGCACCAATGCGCCCTCGATCCAGGGCACAGCCACCTTTCAGCAGTACTGGTCAGTCCGCACGAGCAAGCGCGTTGGCGGCACAGTGACTACTGCAAATCACTTTAATGCCTGGGCAAGCTACGGAATGAACCTCGGTACTCATAACTACATGATTGTTGCTGTGGAAGGCTACTTCAGCAGTGGGTCAGCATCTATCACAGTGGGTTCTACCACTTCAGGTGGTGGTAATGGTGGTACAACAACTACAACTGGGTCGACCTCAACCGGTACTAGCGGTGCAGTAAGTCTCTTGTCCTTGAAATGCTGAATATAAATACAAGCGTTAACCTGAATATTTCCAGTGCTCTGCCAAGTGGGGTCAGTGTGGTGGAATCGGTTGGACTGGAGCAACCTGCTGCCAGTCTGGATCTACTTGCACTTACGGAAATTCCTATTATTCCCAGTGCTTGTAAACTATGTGAGGGAAGTTCAGCGGGTACTCCAGTATAGCAGTTTTGTTAGTGTCTGAATTGGCCTCTTCATTATTATCTCCATAGTCCTCATGTGCTTTACGTTCATAGCTATAGAGTAAGCTCTATCAGACTATCTCACATCCTCAACACAGTATAAAGTTAGCAATCTACAAATTAGGCCACACAGAACCATCCTTCCATTACATTTCATTACATTTCCGGGAGCTCACCTCGGCTTCGCCATAATATTCACTACTTAGTTTTAGAATCTCGACGCCTAAGCCATAAGATGAAGGTAACAAAGGCGTAACGCGGCCAGTTATGGTATGTTAAGTCCCGTTTAATGAATTCGAGCGAGGATTATAAGTTAGGAGTCCCAGAAATAGTATGGAGCAACTGATCAGTCTGGCTTGTTGGGTTGCAATACCTATGCAGTCATTAGGCGGCAACATTCAATCAAATCAGGACGCCTTGCTTGTAAAAAAGAAGGCAAGCAGCGCATGGTCAGATGTAGTTACGGCATCATGAGCACCCTTCAGCTTCGGCACATCTCCGCGCTCAAGCAACACTACGTGTCCAAGCTGGTGAGGTCCCTCATGACCAAGCGCGGGAGGTATAGGGGAGGCACACGACATGGAGGTGATGCCGAACAACGACGTGGTCATTTACCTGTTCATTTGCACGGATGCGATTGCCCTTCTGCGATGTCTATGTTGTTGGGCACCACCTTGCTCATCCTTAGAATCGGACTCTGGAGCTCAATCTGACCGGTGTGTATGTTCTTGCAGACCCCCAACTCGTAAATCATGCGGCGGGTCGTGTTCCCATCTCCTCTTGCAATAGGCACTGCATCACCTCCATAAATCTGCACGAGATCACAGCTAGGCTCGAGTCCGTCATCGTCACCACGTAGCCGAACGAGTAAGGCCCTTCACTGCCGAGAGGGTGACCAGGCCTAGGGTAGTGAAGTGCATCTAGACCCCTTAAAGGTCGAGAACTTGTACGCCCCCACGATGACGGATGACAATATGGATAAGAACGTGGGATGCACTAGACATGCGAGATGCCGCGGGTACCTGAGGAGGGGCCCGACAATGAGCACGTACATGATACCGCACGGCTTCGTGACGGGAGATGACCTGGTGCAATCCGACGCGTACGTGATGAACAGGATGATCATGGAGGGGAGGAAGGGTACGACAGATATGTCGGAGTGCTACTTCAACAAGATATCAGGAAGAGAGGGATTTTGAGGAAGTCGTGCAACTGAAGTAGACCCACGAACTTGTTCAGGTTCGTCGCCTCCGTCTCGAACGGCCCCAAGTACGTGGTGATGCTCCCGCACCACCTCTTCGGCAAAGACACGTTTGTCTACGTCTATCTGAACGGGAGGCGCGTCCTGAAGAAGCTCATGAAGAACGAGCCAGTTGTAATTGGGAGACACCCCTCGCAGGGCTCCGAGAGCATGTTGCCGATGATCGCCGTGAGAGGGCCCAAGGGGAACTCGGTGGCCAGGATACCGCTAGACGTCTGCCCCAGTAACAACACCATCTTCGATGGGGATGAGATCTTCGGGATAGTGCCTGCGACGGAGGCCTCAAGGAAAGAGTTGTACGAGGCTCTCTTCTTGGACTTGGGCGGCGACATGAACGACAACATCCTGACAAGGACAAAGGCGATTGTAGTCAAAGATGGAGGCTCGAGCAACGCCGGCTCCGCGATGTACACCACGATTCTGCTAGAGGATACGAAGCATGATTAAAGGAAAATAGGAAGAGGCGTGGGTTATCCTAGAATGTTTTCACAATGATGTTATGTAGTTAGGGCAGGGAGATAGAAAGGTAGCTCACAAGAACGTAAAATAGAAGGGAAGTAAAGGAGTTAGACCTATTTTTCTTCACCATCTCTCTCATGCTTGATTAATGTGTTGTGACGCAGCACAACCACTAGGTACCTACCTAAGTATTCTGAAGCTGCTCGAGACCAAAAGCTAATTGGGCACTTCCAAATATTCTAGGTTGAGCTGCACAACTTCGAGCACATCTGAGCTCCCAATCCTAATTATAGAGCTTTTCTTTTAAGAAATATGATATTTAAAAAACGATAACTAAAATATATATAAAACTTCCTACCATTTTCTTTCTCATTAGAAACGCGGCAAACCCGTCCAGAGAGTAACACTGACAAATTTTCCCAAAAAGGCTTAGTGACTTGTGCATGTAGTACGTCCCATCCAGTGTCGGATAATGCTCCACTTTTGGGCTCTTCTTCCTGAATGCTCCCTTCGACCCACCACCACCACTTCTTCCTCTTCTTCTCCAGAAAGAAAAGCAAAGCAAAAAAAAAAAAAAAAGGCCCACAAAATGCCAGTTATCAGAGACTTCAAACTTCCCGGTTCACCCGATAGTTTGGACCTGACAGCGACTAGCACCCAACCCTTTTTCTTCATCTCTTTCCATGCCTCTCCCGACCCAAACACGGGGAAACCCTGGTGTCCCGATGTTGTGGCCGCGTTACCATATCTTCAAGAGGCCTTTTCAGGCCCCAACACACCGTGGGTGGCCTTTATTGAAGTTGGACAGAAACCCGAGTAAGTTTTGATCTTACATATATATTTTTCTTGAAGAAAATATATATATTCCTCTAATATGGCTGGCTATCTAGATGGAAAGATCTCTCAAACATTTACCGAACTATCTGGAAAGTGAACAGTATACCTACCTTAGTTCGCTACGAGCGGGTTAAAGGCAAGGTGGAAGAGGTGGGCCGTTTGGTGGAAGGAGAAATTCTTGATCGGGCACGGCTTGATAAGTTTGTCAACAACCCGTCAAGGCAGATATAACGGGGCGAGAGCCTATATTCTTTTATCAACAAGGCTCTGCTGTCCATGTGTCCCGTAAACTTTCTCCCAGTTCTTGATAAGAGTCGCTAGGAACGGAGGGAAAATGTATATTTCCCGACGCATCAGTTCGAATATGCAATCTCTTTCTTCTTAGCTAGGTTGCTAGTCGGGAAGAGGCATACTCTCTCTCTAGGCGTATGTGAAAGCAACATATAATACCTAAATGAGGAGCAAATCGGTTTGCCACTCTCTCAGGGCGTACTCTCTAGAATGGATGATTTTCAGGAAGCCGATCTTTACTTAAAGGAAGATAATATCCATACATTGGTGTATCTATTTTTGTTCGAATGAAATGTTTTCACTTTCTTATCATTCTGCTCTCCTCTACAACCTATTTAGTAGCTTTTAATCCTGTGTTAGATATTGCACAAGTCTTACATCTTCTACTATCCTGTGAGTCATGTAAATTCTGGAAAATACAAAAGCTACCTATATTCCAACCAGCTTCTTCTCATAGATCAATTTATTCACACCTTTCCTCCAAAAATTCATTCTCAATTACCACTTGGAGCTTGGGCAAGGTACCTATAGAGCTTCGCCTCTTGATTTGGTAATTTCTCTTATCTACCAGATCAATCAATATTCTCCAAACAAGCCGTGGAATTTATAAAGGGATTATGTCTCGACTTTACCATACCATCTACGTGGACATCAAGCCCAGTCCAGAAGGTCCAATATTCAAACTGCACTGCGAGAAGCTGCGGCTAAGCTGGGACATTTATGAAGCTTACGAAAAGGTTTAAGATTATCTTCGACACAAGCAGATGCTCAAGACGAAACGACTCCCCGCTCAATCAAGACCCAGAGTATAGGTATATTGGCTGCTTTTTCAGTCATTTTAAGTGGGTATTCTTTGATATTTTTTCTTCTTCAACATGAGCATCGATACCCTTCCTGGGCCGACGGCTGCGATGCTGAGCCTGCAATATCTCACAAAACCTGCAGTGCTTAGACTTTTCGAAGATGAAAACGAATATAACGATGGCGAGTGGATGGAGATCATCGCGATATGCGTAATAATTATGGGTAATTCTCCTATATTTGAGGGGAAAATGGAAGGTAGAAGGGCTATGTACCTCTTTATTCATGATCGTTTGCGCGAGGATCGAGATTATTCAAAGAACAGGCGCAATATATACCCTAATGGAATCCCCCTTTCACGAAAATCGTGTTCCAGGATGAATGTAGACATTTTCTACAGAAAACCAAAGATCGATGGTTGGGGAAATTACTTTCTGTTCTCCAACTTACCTCGAGACATTATTTTGAAGGGGTGGAACTATAAACTCAAAACTTGTTAACCCAGAACTCAAGGCCGCGAGATCTTATTACGGAAACAATCACTTTTCTCCAGGCTCCCAACAAAATGACTGCTCTTTCCTTAGGATGACCTTTTTTTCAGCCACGGTAAAGTTGAGACTTTAGTACCCCATCTGTACTACGTTACTCTCCTCGTTTTCTTTTCTCTTCTTGGCCATCTCTTAGCTTTTTTCATTGATGAGGATATATGCTTTTTTTAGGATGTGTCTCTCTTAACCCAATATCCTCAATATCCACCGAAAGAATACCTTTTTTCAGGTCCAATGAGGAGAATGGCAGCTCTTCGTCAGAGTAAGCATACCACTCAGAGATGGTCTAGTGTCAGAAATCCGTCATGAGTCTAACTATCTACCTATGTATTAGCGATGCTGCATTCTCCTCTAATGGTGAGTCGCCCTATGAAGATCCAAAGAATATCCAGAATTCTCTTGCCTATGGTAACAAATGTAAGCAGAACAGGAAATATCCTTTCGACGGCTGCTCTTCGACAACTGAGAAAATCAACACCTTGAGGGAAACGGTAACTCCTGGCTCCTGTCTGAGGAGCAAGAAGATAAATTGTCGCCCACATCCCTTACCCTTCTGTCAATTCCAAAGTATTGAGCATCGAATACAGCTCTCAGGCAGTTGTAAAGTCGACCGGCATAGTCTCCTAGCCGATACAGGAAGTTGAAACTCTTGACAGTCATTTTTGGATCCAACAACAGATCATGGGAGTGCATAAACGTTTCTCAAGACGCACAGACTACACTCATAGTTATTGAAGATAGCGTCCGCAATCTTCGATCCGAAGGCTTTGAGTTCACCTAGAGATGGCAAAGCTGGCAATTCTAGTCTACACTAGGAGAAACCAGGTCTGCCATGCAAGGGTCGGGGAGCCAAGCATTGCAAAGTCTTTTGACCGCTTGCAAGAGAAATCGATGTGGATATTTCATCTCTCCGACAGATTTTACCAGATTTTCAACTTTCTTACGAAGAGACTTGGAAGCAGATAATCAGATTCTATGGAGACAGTCAAGGCTGGCAACCTCCCAGGAAGGAGGACCGGGCGGAGGCCCATCCTCATTCTGCAAAAGTCTCAGCGAGACTCCAACCCGATCCACAGACGAACGCTGGCATGCAATCGAAAATATCAAACCTTCGACGTTCCGATT
The DNA here is from genome assembly GCA_027569155.1 of Aspergillus haitiensis. Taxonomy (NCBI): domain Eukaryota; kingdom Fungi; phylum Ascomycota; class Eurotiomycetes; order Eurotiales; family Aspergillaceae; genus Aspergillus; species Aspergillus haitiensis. The sequence continues at coordinate 715,931 of JAPDEO010000008.1, read as the reverse complement.
GCAATTCCCCTCCAGTCTGATTTTCGGTTTGCTTGGACAAAGAGTGCCTCTGGATCTCCGAAGCGGGCCGGAGGAGAAATTCGGGCGGATGGCAACAGAACGGCATGCGACCGTCAGTCGACCTTTGCAGGCTTTATTGAAGCAGAGGATTCCAAAATCATTCAGGAATTTGTGAATGGGCTCAAGGCTTTGTATGACAAAGATGCTATGGAAGGCCGAAAGGTTTTGCAGGAAGCCGTGCGACAATTATGATTGTAAGTGAATGTATTCCGCACGGGGCCCATTCAAGGATCTTCGAGCACAGGAAAGATAAGGCTTCTCGTGAAATATCTATATACTGCGTAGTGAATTTCATTTTTGTTTTCACGGTTATGGAATACTGTATTTGCCGTTTTATGAAGCTATTTAATCGTCCAACACACAGGCTATCAAGATATTTATAATGAAAAATGTACCAAAAAAAAGTTGCTCTTTAGATTTATCTATGCCATCAAATCATGTCATAAAATTAAAGCTGATAAATTCTTCTAATCACCCTATAATTCAAAATTACCCCAGCCCTCCCCTTCTGCGCAAGCAGAAAGAGTAGTTGTCAAGGTGAGTCGGATAATGGAGCCAAATGAAGAGTTTATGTGTTAAAACGTTTGCAGAGGGTTATATGGCTAAGTTGTCAGCTGCAACACAACAAGAAGTTTCCATAGTCTAGTGGTTAGGACGGCGGTCTCATATTACATGACAGTTCCCATCTAAAGGAATTGCAATCCGCAAGCACGAGTTCGATTCTCGTTGGAAGCAAATTCTTTTTTTATTTTTAGAATTTTTACTCTTCTTTCTCATGTTCCAATTTCCCCGTTAACATTTTCTCGCTGTTATTTTTTCAACTTCCCAGAGAATTTGCCATGTTTTCAGAGCCCATTTATTTTTCAAAGCATTCATTAATTGACCAACGTAAAATTCCCCTCCCTACTACCCACCCACATCCGTTGACGTTTCGTCGCTGCTACCTCACGAAGTTGTCACCAAGATATGACTGGCCACACTGATTTTTGAAATGAAGTTTTAAAGGCAATGTGTTACTAGGCCCCAGAAATTAAAATTATCAAGAAGAAACAAAAATTTCTGAGATTCAATTGATGGGGTTCTTCTGTAGGATCAGGATCAGGCCCTAGCGACTTACTCGCCGATCTAAGCCAATTAATTACTTAATCATGCAAGATTAGGTAGGTCGTGTGGGTAGAGAAAATGCTATTCATTCATTGGCTGTTTAAAAATAAATTTTTGTTGGCAGCCAAAAAGCGGAAAAGAAAAAATCAGGAAATCTCAAAAAAAGTTATTTGCCTCCAACGAGAATCGAACTCGTGCTTGCGGATTGCAATTCCTTTAGATGGGAACTGTCATGTAATATGAGACCGCCGTCCTAACCACTAGACTATGGAGACGATTGTTGATTCTGCCGGAAAATAATACATTTATATTCCAAAAACATATGTTTGTAAATTTCGAAGATAACCATCTTTTGCAGTGAGTTGTCATCTCGCTCTCTTTTTTCTTTTTCCTCCCAATCAATAGTTTTACGGAATAATTATCATGGCATTGCATAAATTAATTGATGTGAATGAACTTCTGGTCGCTAGGGACCTTTTATTTAGGTGCTTATGCCTTCTAGATTGTGAAAAGCTAGCCTGTTTTTGCAAGATCATAAGAAAATATATATAAATGAACCCATCCTTCTCACTTCATAAATCTGTCCCTGGTAAATTTTCAACCCTAAAGCTCTTCAATCAATCACACATAGAATGTAAAGATGGAAGTAATGTTGCTGAAAGTCACAATTATGAAGCTAGTATTAATCCAACTGACTTGTACAGCCAGGGAGAGAGCCGATGTAATATAGGTGTTGATGGGAGACAAGACGGGGAGCCTTCCGGGGTGTGCGGAATAAGGCATTAAATTAGCCAGCTCCTCATTGATTCTTTTTTTTTTTCACGCCCCTCTTCCATATAATGATAGCCTTTCGGGGTATCGTTTCGCTAATGCTACCCACAATTGAAACCCCTGCCCCTCCTGTTCGGCTTGTTTGAATCAATTGATTGCTTCAAGTTCAGGTTGCCCTAAACCTATTGCACTTACTATCTTCCACGATGCAATATTGGTTATTATTTTAATAGACTCCCCCCCCGGCAGAGTGCGTGCCATTGAGATGTCAATCACCAAGACCTCTACGGATCGCACTGTATTCATGAGTTACTGTAAGTTAGATCATGGACTCATTTATGATTATCCGTCTCAATGTGTAGTTATTCGTCTTAGTAGCGACTTTATTAAATTACTCTACAGCTTCGACTGCTCCAAAACTGTCAACTTCCGCAAAGGTGGGCCTCCACGACTGCCATCTCCAGCCATTGCTGCCTTGGTCGTCATTACCTCTGGCGTTCTTAACCTCCACTTCTGGCGTAAGGCGGGGGAGGCTTTATTTTCGAAACAATCAACAATGTAACGACCGAGAACTGGAAGAAATTTAAACGCACTGATGTAAGGAGGCGGGCGAGTTAGCTGATGCTCCAGAACTATATAGAATTTAAATTTTATAGTTGATTCACTTACTGTCCTGCTCCACCAGTCGCCACGAAAAGACCTTCAAGTGTGGGATGATTGTCGACAATAAAATCGCCCTGGGGAGTATCTGTGTACCAGCAAAGTCGACGATTCAGCCAGGGCCGATCCTGCAGACTTGGGAAGAGCTGTTTTAACCCGTTACGGAGAGCCATATCTGCGTCCTCAGGGAGATATCCCGACTGTGCGTTGCTACTATCCCGCTTGGGGGAAGAAATCGTATGTCCTGTCGCGTCGGACTGAACCTCTGTGGAGAATCCGTATCCATGTCGAGCTAGTTTGAGGATATTTGTTCCTGGAGTTGGAGGGAAAGAAAATACACCGCTTGTCATGTTGATCATGACGGGTGTATTTTGAAAGGTGCGTGCTTCTTCAGGAGTTAATTGGATGAATCCGACCGGTTGACCCGAAGAAGATGCTGCGTGTGACAGATCAGCGAGACGGTTGGACCATGCCCCCGTAGCGAGGATGACCTGCGAAGCAAGTATGTGTCCACCACCTAGCAGGTTCACACCGACTACACGATTGCCTGACCGGCGTAGAGACTGCACGGTGCCCCGAGGCCCCGTAATAAAAGAAACTCCGGCGACACTGCAGTGGGATGCGAGTCGTTGGATACTGCCCGCAGCGTCGGCCCATCCTCCTACAGGGTTGTGATAGCCCTGTATACCAGACTGGTTGATCTCGATACTGGGATAAAGGGCGCGGAGCTGTGTCAGGTTCGAGAACTCATCGAAGCGTCCTCCTTGTTTGATGAGGTTCTCCTTGGACTTTTCTATGTACGTGTTTGACGGTGTTTCGGATATCATCACAAAACCAGACTGGTGGTAAAATTCCGAGTACTTGCTAGTCCACCCTTCATAGGCTTCTCGTGCCATCTGAGAATAGACAGGGTCTGCATAGTCAGAGCGAATTATTCTAGATATATCGACACTACTACCATCAACTGCTGGTGGAACATGGCGATCCAAGACTGTAATATTCCGATATCCTCTGTTGCTTAGCTCCAAAGCTGTCGAGAGGCCGAAGACACCCGCTCCGATAATAATAATCGTGCCATTTTTCTGAATGGACATTTTTTTTTTTTTTGCCAAGGAAAAAACCGAGCTTTCTTCCTCCCTATTATGTGTTAAGTAAAAGCAAAGAAAATGAAGGAGGGAAATTGTTAGTAGGAAAAAAAAACCTCCATTTAAGGCTCATCTTGCTCGGATCGGTCCCCGGCTGCTGGGTGGAGACGGACCGCAAACCGTATTCCGCCTCCCGAGTGGGGAAGCCTTGCTATCTTTTGCAGTCGGGATAGAGAAATTAAAAAGGATTTTGTCGTGCTCTTAGTTGTAAATTGGTGGTTTAGAGCAATAATTATCAACCAATGAGCTCTTTTAGGGAGGCAATAAGAGTTATGCTCTGGTCGTTCTGCCTTACGATGGCATTGTGTGTGCATGGGCTATTTACCTTTTAACCGAATTGGACAAGATCTTCCCACCTGGTTAAATTAATGTGCGCAAGACTGGGCTATGATTCTGCTAGCGCCTCCTAAACCAATAAAGCTTTATCTAGACCGTGCTAGCCGTGTGAATGATAATGATAATTATCGAGCAGGTATCTCGCTTGGTACCGTCAGAGCGAGTACTGGCAAGGATGGCCGCGATGGGCGAGATAGCGTTAATATGCCCAAAGATTGTTTGTCATGAACGGGTCCTCCAGCTACTTAGCTGTCGAAGAGGTTGAGTATTTATGAGAATTGTGTGGAGTTAATGACTCGCCGCTCTCTCTCCAGCCATTATTCTGTGACAGGACTAGAGCAAAGGCTAACACTATATCCGCCAGAAGAGGACGGATCCGGAGGTGCCTAATTTTGAATGGTTGAGGCTATCTGGCTTTTGACGACATATTTCAACCGCCTATCAAGGTAATGTGGGGCTGAACCGAGCTCGTAGAACATCATGCCCTGGCAAGCACTTAGCTTTGTTTCGAGGGGTTTCTCCTAGAAGATATTCGAGCTGAACGGCGTGACTGCGGAAAGGCGAATTTTCCTCCAAAAGGAATAACGATAATTTTAGGCTAGGCTATGAAAATGACCGGTGATGAATATTGTATGGAGAAAGGGCATCAACTTGACTGTCCCTTCAATTACTCTTAATAACGCTATAAATCAAGTTTCAGCTGCAAATGGGTACCTAGCGGGCTGACGCAGTCCGACTGGGCCATCACGCGGAACAAAGTGATCCAATTTTTTTTTTTTTTAACTTTAAAATCTTTTTTCCAATTATAAATACATAGATTGTAGATTGATTGATTTCACTACCGTCGAATTGAAAATGATGAAAAAGCGTTAGTGGGTCCTTGAGGAGGGATTCGAGTGAAAGAATGTATTCATTCCCACGTGGAATACTCCGGAGAAATACCTAGTCCGTGGGAGAGAATCCGATTAGGCTTCCAAGACCGGCCGTTAAAGGCGTTAAGCAACTGAACCGTATTTGCACAATATTAAGCTCCTTTCTCGTAAGCAGCTCGATGATTCCAGTGGGGCTCATAGACCTATGGCCTGTCAACTGAGATACGTGGTTGGGTGAGTCGGGGAAATAAACCATCCGGCGGATAGATTCAGCACTGTGGAGGGATTCCGAGCTTGTGGCCACGGTCGGTGTCTCGCGTCTCCGAGATCCTTCCCGTATTCAGCCGAACTCAGTATTTACGAAGAGTGAGAAGGGGATCATGAGTCAACCTGATTCATTAAGCTTAATGTTACGTTATGTTGGTGCCTGACTGATAGTTATGGCTCACTTAGCTTTTGAATATATAAACTAAGTACTGCGACGACGACAATGATGAAGCCCTCCAGAATAGAACACACATAAAAACAACCAGCCTAAATAACTCTTGCCTTCTCTATTTAGTATATAGAAGTCGATAAAGTTTTACTTGTCGGATACTGTGATGAGCACAATGTTCAAAACTGAGGGCTCAATGGAGCCTGACAGCTTGGAAAGCTCTGGTCAAGCGACCCCCATCCAACCTGATGATACACCGGACACCAAAGAGTTCGCCTTGGGCAGACGTGGGATATTGGTATTTTTTACCTTATCCGTTCTGACGTTGATGGTTGCCTTGGATGGGACATCGATATCTGTTGCTTTACCGGTCAGTCGTGATAATTCTTAGCCCGACCGCTGATAAATGGCACAGCTAACAAGCTTTCCTTGGTCTAGATTATTACACAAGACTTGGGTGGGACTGCAATAGAGGCATTTTGGAGCGGCACGTCATTTCTACTTAGCTCTACCGGTATGTTTAGTGGATGGTAGAAGTTCATTTAATCCTTCCCAAAACACTTTATATTAATTTCATCGCAGTCTTCCAGCCAAATTTTGCATCGTTCTCAAGCATCTTTGGCAGACGACCCATGGTCCTGATAGGACTTGTTTTCTTCTTTGTTGGAACAGTTGTTGCATCCGTGGCCAAGAACTTCACTTATATGCTAGTGGGCCGTTCCATCCAAGGTGTTGGAGGCGGCGGTTTAATCGCACTGAGTGAAGTAATCGTCACGGACCTCGTTCCTCTGCGTCTGCGGGGCCAGTATTTTGGGATCCTATCGGCTATGTGGAGTGTAGGCTCAGTGACTGGACCGATTCTGGGAGGCGGATTTGCACAGGACGTATCCTGGGTAAGGAAGACCTTTGAGTCCTATGACAACTCACACACTAATGCGGCTCTCTTGTGTTCTATTTAGCGCTGGATATTTTATATAAATTTCCCTTTCATTGGGGTTGGAGGATTGGCTATCATCCTTTTCCTGAAGCTCAACATCCTGCCCACATCGCTAGCAGAAAAGCTCCGTCAAGTGGATTATACTGGCACTGTCTTATTCGTTGGTAGCATGTCCTCATTCCTTATCCCATTAACATGGGGCGGTGTTCTCTACTCTTGGGACTCCTGGCGCACTCTCGTTCCGCTCATCGTTGGCGCCTGCGGTCTCCTCGCCTTCTCATTCTACGAGTATCGATTCGCAAAAGACCCTATAATCCCCCCCAAAATCTTCCAAAATCGTACCGCGACAGTCTCGTTCATTGGAAGTCTCCTACAAGGCCTGGTGTTATGGTGCGTCCTATACTACCTCCCTTTGTACTATGAAGCGGTCAAGGGTTACAGTCCCATTCTATCAGGAGTTGCTTTGTTCCCAGAAACCTTTACTGTTGCTCCGAGTGCGATGGTTGTGGGTATCCTGACGACAAGATGGGGTCATTATCGCTGGGCTGTATGGCTTGGATGGGCCCTCTCCACCCTTGGAATGGGAATCCTGTGCTACATCAAAGTCGACACCAGCGTTCCCGCTTGGATTTTCATAAACATTGTTCCCGGGATCGGACTCGGGTTGCTATTCCCGTCTCTTGGGTTCGCAATACAAGCGTCGGCCACGAATGATACCCTCGCTATTGCTGTCGGTATGTTCAGTTTCTTCCGTGCAATGGGACAAGCCATTGGCGTTGCCATCGGTGGTGTCGTTTTCCAGAACCAAATGTATCAGAACCTGCTCAAGTATCCATCCTTGGCCCCCATGGCGAGGGAATATAGTCAGGATTCGGCTGGTCTGGTCCAAGTGATCCGGCATATGTCGGAAGGAGCAGAGAAACTGGCGTTGCAGACAGCGTATACAGACAGCTTGCGGATTGTCTTTGCTGTGTGTTGCGGTATCTGTGGCTTGGGATTATTGACGAGTCTCGGAACCGAAAGTTATGATTTGAATCGGGCCTTAGAGTCAACTCAGTCTCTTAGAAAGGATAAAAATGCCAAGTCGGACGAGGAAAAATAGAGGACGGGGATGGAGTTTATAGACCCATGTTCGATTAATTTGTAATATTTTGACGATATCAATGACCCTTCTCCTATCAATATAATATGTTCAGAATTTATCAGCGATCCTCATTCTTAGTTCCTTAATTGGTAAGCCACATATATGTATTCTCACTAATGCGATGTAATCATTATTCCACCATTTCCCCCTGTTTTGCTCTTTCTCTAGTGCTAACAATACAGGGAGAAATACTCCCAGACTACCTGTCAACGTAGAAAAGTACGTCCTTTGCTTGGGGAATATACTAGGGGACGGTCACCTACTCTTGCTCTTACTGTTCCATAGAGGTTTCATGTCTCTGACTTCGCAATTTGACACCATGGCAGAGAAGAGGCTGTCAAAGAACATGGACGCGACTGACTCCCTTCGCATCTCTGACACTCTTCGTCCAATTAATTGAAAAAGGTTATTTTGACAAAGGTCCTTTTCGAAAGCCATTTTGAGGCCCTTGGGGAAGCTTCGGAAAAGTTTAGCGGTGCGCTGCAGCCTGGGGTCACCAACCAAAGAAAGAAAAAAAAAAAAAGGAGGAAAAATGGGGTCCTGGGCCCCCATCAATGTCGAAAGAATCGCGAAAATCCACTTTCCATAGGGCTACCAATTAGAACGTGTCGACAGGAGAGTCAACGCGACCGCGAGTGAATACGTACCTAGGGTATGTCTACCTATATTCCCCACAGATCTGATAAATGTGCATAGATAAGTACTAAGGATGAGCAACTAGCAGCCTAATTTGGGTGGTAAGGTAATTCTAACTCAGTCTACTTCGCATCGATACGCAATGACACGTCCCCATTGGTCAGCCCTGTCAAAAGTGGAATTTCGCGATTCTTTCAACATCTAGGGAGTTCCTAGGACTTATTATCCCAGATCTTGTTCTACATCTTGAGAAAGCCCCCACCTTTTTTTTTTTTTTTTTTTTTTTTCATCTTGAGTGGATATCAACCATTTCGGCCCGTGTACCGTCGACGACACGTCCGTATTGGCTAGCCTTTCCAAAGTGGATTTTCGTGATGCTTTTGACATTCAGAGTCTTCTGAATTCTGGAGACTAGGTTATTTCCTTTCGTTCCAGGCAAATGAGGTGTACCTGCCTATTTCGGTAGGTGGTGAATGAATCATGAAGTCATATAGACATCGTCTGATCTAGAATATGGAATCTTCAAGATTGCTTATTCTTCATCTCATTCTGTGTGCGCATCGTCATGTGTTTTTAAGATCAATTCTTATATTACTATTACATATGTCTCTATGTCCTAACATACCTAAAAATACCTTGTTATTCCTACCGACCAAATGAAGGCTCATGAAAGCTCATAACTAACACAGACTAGGTGTTAAGCCCAGCCAGCCTCCGAAATCCCACATTCCCAATAATCCACCCGCCCCCACTAATGCCACTCCCTTCGGCCATCGGTTTTCCATCGCCCTTTGCTAAATCTGTCAAAAACCTACCGAGATGCTCTGTTGGTGATACCATACTTTTAGATAAGCTACGGATCGGGGGGCCCAAGACCGTGTGCATGAACCTCTTCGACAGCGTCTGTTGATCCGGTCGTTGCATGACATGTTCGAGTACCTTTGGGTCATTGGCTGGGTCTACGTACGCCGGACGGACACTGTAAGGGCGAAGACTGCTGTATGTAGGTGTTTGGGAGAGAGAGATGAGAGTGCTCTCTGCTTGGCCTTTGGTGCGACCGAATAATGGGGTGAAGAAAGTAGGAGATTGGGTTGCCTTCAATCAGAATTTTTAGCTTTTTTGCCATTTATGGGCTTTCTTTGACAGATTTGTCTGTATTATGAAAGAAAGGAGGAGAAACTTACCCCCTCTCCAGAAACATAAACAAAGTTAAACGAGTCCGACAGCGTGGAAAACGCCTTTGCAGCGGCGACGGGATAGTCAAGTGTGATTCTTATATATTCTCTATATTCACAAGTGATTATTAGCTTCATATTCGGAATGGAAACTCCTGAACCATAAACGAAGAAAGAAAGAAAAGTTGATTGAGTCACATACTCTTTCGATACCTGGGCTTGTGAGATGCCCTGCGCCCAAATACATCCATCCGCCCCCTTCAATTTTTCTAGTAATTCAGGGGAGTACTCGTTATAATTCTTGTGTTCAATGACAGTCACATTGGGTTTGCTTTCGACCATGGGAACAGGACTCCGACTGAGAATGTAGAGTCGTGTGAGCTTATCAGGGGGAAGAGAAAGTAAGTGGTTTAGGGTGGCTGAGCCGATGAGACCGGTTGCGCCTGTGAGTATGAGTCGCATTGCGATGGTGAATTTTCTTTTTGAATAAGACCAATGAGTCCTAACAAAGTGGATTGTGCGACAGACAACGACGCCGAAGAGTCTTATTTATTATCTTGTTTATTACCAAAAGCGATCAGCCGGATCTAATGTTATCTCCGATATTTCCTCATGGCTTACTTTTTCTCCGGCGGAAGCGGGTTCAACGCCCTTTCCAAAGGCTTACGAAATATCTCTAATCGATGTCTACCTAATTAAATAATATTTATTCCCTCAGTAGGCTGGGCACTGGGATGAAGGCACCTAATATTACGTCAATACCTAACTTTCTACATTGAAGTCTAATCGAGTCACCAAAACCTCGCACTATAAGCGTTTATCTCCTGAACGCCTAAAATCCCTTGAATCCTCCAAATAACTACACAGTAGTACGACCGGTCGCCTGTCAGCATATAATTATGAGCAGTGCCACAAAACTGGAAGGCAGCAGTAATACCCCTTTTCTGTCATCGGAAATCTAATACCCATCTCTAGTGTGGACTTTATTTTTTACTTTGTTTGCCCCTAATATTTTCAAGATTTTAATTGCCTCTTTTTTTTTTTTCCCCTAATGCTGGCGCCCGTTAGTGTAGAGCCGTAGGATAAGCATACGCTATTTTTAATGGTATGATAACGAACTGAGAACGGGAACAAAGGGAAGTTTGCAATCAGTGTAAGAACCCATTATTTTACTTGCATATTCTAAATTAGGAGGAAATACTACGAAGTCTGAACACACAAAAACACAAAATTGTAACCTAGCCATATACTAGATATTATACTGTTGGAATAAGAATCATAATATAAAGTGCCGCCTCAGCAGCATGTAGCTTAATTTAGCCATTTACGCAATCAACCGATCTCAATAAGGAAGGGTATAAATTCTCCTGGTGTTTCATCAAAGGCAAGAAATGAACCGACAGCTCACCGTCCCGCCAGCGTTATTTTATTGTCTTCTTACCCACCCGTCTTTTTTTCTAATTTCTCTTTTGGACTACAAAAGTAATGAACTTGTTAGATATAAAACTTGAGCTTGGAATGCGAGTTAAAAAAACGGCAAGAAAAGTTGTGTCTCGGAGTTGGGACTAGATGGATAATTATCTCTTCCTTCCAAGTGGTCCTGGTCCCCCGTGGTATTTTCTTAAGCGTTCCGTCTTTTGTGGTACCAGATGTCGATAGTACCCTAAATCGCGCATTTCATTTCAAGCAATACCTCTGGTCTAATGTTGTCGAGAACAGAAAAATAAGTTGAGAAATCCAAAACGTGTTTATATAAACCTACAAATTTTAAGGCTGCAGGTCGTGTTACCTTTCTTACTATCTCTCTCTCTCCATCCCTCTTTTTCTTCTTCCTTCTTTTTTTGTCGAAGGGGTTACAGTTAAAAGCCAAGTACATCATAGGAAACAACAGCCTCTGGAGTTCGAACTGCACAGATCGCATAGTTGCCCAATACTCGGCTACGAAACCCTGCTTCGCTATAGGCAAAGTAGTACTGCTATACCTTTAGCTCAAGTCCAGCGCGCTCAAAGACTTACTTCATTAGAAAGGAGGAACTTACCATCCACCTGCGCCGATATGTTTCAATTTCCTCGTCCGACACCCCGGGATTCCGCTCGCAAAAGTCCTGGCGAATATTGTCCCAATTGGTAATGAAGTTTTTATTCCAAGCTTTAAGCGTCTTGCCATAATGTGGGCCAGTATTGATGACCGAAGATACTTCGAGTGACCCTTTCGCTCCACGCTGAATCGATTCGAGAAGTATGTTCGCCGTGGGGAGATATCCTCCAGGGAACACATAGCGCTCGACGTAGTCCCTAGAATCGGTTCGCGGTCGTGGAACTGAGCATGATTGAATTAGCCAAACAATCTCGCTGATCTCAACAATGAAAAATTGATGTGAAAACCAACTGACTGGTTGAATCTTCGTTATACCATCAATCACCATAACCCCATGATCGGGATTCAACAACTCGGAGATTTTTTCAAAATACAGGTCTAGGTAATGTTTTCCCACATGTTCAAACATCCCGATTGAAATCACTTGGTCATATCCTTTCTCCGGTCGTGGGGCGTTACGATAATCGCACAAGAGTACTCTCACTCGATCCTGCAACCCAGCAGCCCGTATTCGCTGTTCTGCAAGTGTCTTCTGGTCCTCTGAGAGTGTCAGTCCAGTAGCCTCACAAGTAGTCATGCGAGCTGCTTCAATAATTAAATCTCCCCAACCACACCCAATGTCAAGCACATGATGCCCTGGACCGACGCGAGCCTTCTTGAGCATATAGTGAGCTTTGCGTCGTTGGGCGCTCTCACCCCCGGGTTACCCGACCAATGTGCACATGAATAGTTAAGGTCGGGGGAGAGAAAGTTGGTTAAAAGTTTGTTGGATGTGTCGTAGTGGGCGGAGATCTTTGCTTGAGCATTCCCAATCGCATTTTTGGTCCTAAACCACCGTGCGATCCGAGGAAAAAAATTTAGTAGGAATTGACTAGAGCTGAATGCTTCCGGATGTTGAATATAGAGCTATTATTGTTTGTCAGTGTGGGTCGGAGATCTGTTAAGTTAATTCAGTTTAGCCCACGTCAAATATTTTGCCCAGGTCATCACAGTCCACTTCCTGGAACATGTACGCCTCTGCAAACCCCTACACATGGTCAGGCGAGCCCACTATTGGCGGATAGGAAGCAAAGTATACAAGATCAAAATCTTTACAAACTCTCCACCAAAAGTTTGACGAGGTGATATGAATTACTGCGGGGTCTTTTGAATTATTGCTGTATAAGACTTGCTCCTCACTATCAATGTGGGAAATGATTTTCACCGGAGCATCTAGAGAATAGAGCACACCGCGAACAAATTGAATGGTGTAAGATTGAATTGACATCATTTTTGGTGCAGATATATTGTTGTGGCCAATCTTGGAGCTTCTCAGGTAAAAGCTCAACTACAAGTGGCAAGAAGGGAGAGAGAGAGCTTATAACTGGGTAGTTGGTAAGTTACACAAACTGAAGGGGTCGAATATTACCTACTACTACTGTACTACAGTATTACTTGCAGGTTGTATATCACTAGATACTCTGTAAACCAGCCATCAGACCTACATGCAGTGGGTAGCAAGTGAGCTTTATGCAAGATAACCTGATTCTGACCAATAAATATCACATAGCTGGTCCACATGTGGTCTCACCTGCATATTGAGTGCGACAAGACAAAAAAAAAAGGGGTGTGGGCGCTTCTATGACTGGCCAATTAGCTGCCATCAAATATAACCCAGCTGCCAATTCACAATATGCAAAAACAGGCAGAGAAGCATCATGATGTGGTTAGTGCCTTAGGCAAGATTATTTATGGCAAAAACTTCCCTTCCTCTGACGTATAATTGACAGTTCACACTCATCAAAATGCAGTAAAGATCAACACTGTGCTGATCAAAATAAGTAATTACATCCACAAGAATTAACATTAACAAACAAAGAGCCAATAACAGACATGAAACAGCTGAAAATTACCTTACCTAGGTATGTACACTCCATTTTGCTGGTCCAAGTGACAAAATCTTGGTCTACCTTTGTTTCCCTGACCTTGGATCAATGCCAAGAGCTGGTTTCAATGTTGTTGGGAATGAATTATCTCCATTCATGCATCCACTGCGATCGAATCATACTGACAGCCGTTCTCAACTATAGGATCCTATTACCCTGAAGAATTTTAATCCTGATAATTTCCCCGCCTCGGCCCCCCTGCATGCGCTACAATAAACATCACTTGCTTATATGCTCCAACCCAAGACACGCACCCCAGAAACAGCCCCTGAAAGGGCATTGACTAGCAGTCTAATATTATTCTTTTATGCAAAGGTTCCATGCCATTACTAAAATAAGAATATGGGCTACCCAGAGTATGTCAGTGTGTATTATTATCCTATTAAGAACGGCTTCATTGCTTGATCTGGTGCTGACACTCTTTCGATCGCGAGTTATCTTGAAGGCTGTCAAATCGTGAATTTTACAGATAAATATAGCAAGCAGCACATCAGCCCGTTAGGGTGGCACTGACAAAAATGGAAACCTTATCTGCTTTTGAGACGTTGAAAGTTCCCACATTGCGGGAGCTGGAGATGGCTGAACTCATGTCCGTGAAAGATAACAGACAGGAAAACATCTTAGCTAGTCTAATGCCCATCTAAAACTGCTGTTAATGCTTCACCGCTTATTTATGATGAAACCCCTCCGCCGGAATGGAAATAGAAAAAGGTATCTGGGTTGCATACGAGAGCCAAGAAATGGATCCAACGCTTGTGTCGATTCCCGAGTTCTCAGTGGTTGAATTGAGCAGTCGGCGTCATTGAAGGCTGTGAAGATTGGGGGCCTAATTAATAATAGCACTTGATATGTTGGGCTGATTAAAGAAACAACCTAATGCAGGGTTGACTGACCAACTAGATGAGTGTTCCCTTAAGGTTTTTTGCTCACGTTTCTGATAGGCTTTTTCAGCTTCAAGGCCAAGGGAATCTAATACGAACCCTGGTGCCTGGAGATGACAGTTTCTGCTAAATAGCTATCCACATCGTTTCCCTTTCCCACTCACAGCGACCTAAAATTATAAATATATTCATTTATCTTTATTACCTCAACTTGCAAACTATGCAGAAACGCCGATCAGGGGGCCCTAGATCCCGCACTGGGTGTATTACCTGCAAGTGAGTCAACAACCAACAATATAACTCCAACAAAAACAATTTTTTAAGAAAATAATTGAATCAACAGGATCCGACATATAAAATGCGATGAAGGGAAGCCCAAATGTCTTCAATGTCAAAAGTCTGGTCATAGGTGTGACGGATATGACCGTGCCTCTCAATCCCAAATTCGCCAAAGAATAACTACCAGGCAGCCTTCAAGAACAATGGCCATCATGAGTGCCGACCACCGCATTGTCCTCCGACCAGAAACACGCACAGAACGTCGATATGTGGACCATTTTCTTGCCCAGACGTCGCACGCACTAGCCGGCTTCTTCGATTCTAAACTCTGGACATACTTCATCCCACAGCTTAGTGAGCGCGAACCCAGCATTCGACATGCGATCGCAGCTGTTGGGGCCGCTCACTGGAGTGCACATATGCATTCCACAATGGAAACTAAAACCACGGAAGGTCGCCCGCTGGCCTCTCGAGTTGACTCTAATTCCATGGGCGAAGTAGAACCTTTCATCTTGCAAGAATACAACATGGCGATCCGCTATCTTCTAGGCGGGGATTTGACATCACCAGATTCAACGCTAATGGCGGCATGCTGTTGCTGTTTGTTTATATCCTTAGAGCTATTGAATAAAAATAAAGCACAGGCTCTTGGCCACATAGAGGGTGGACTTCGGATGATTGCTCGCAGCCAGTCCACAATGGAGGCCCTTCAAACCAGCAACCCATCAACAAATGAGCTATTTGAACAAGTTCGAGACATGTTTGCCCGACTGAATGTGCAAGCCTCATTCTTTGGCCGTGGAGTTTATGTCTTGGAGTTCCCACCCTGGGAGGTTACAAGGCCGCGGGCGGCCTTCAACAACCTTTGGCAGGCGAGGGCGCGATTAGATCAAATAATGAACAAAGCACTGGTGTTCATTCGAACGGTCGGTGTTACCCGCGAAGTGCGAGACCCATCTTTACAGCTTCGGTTTGAGTTGGAGCAACAGAAGGCCAAAGAAGAATTACAGGACTGGCTGATCTCGCTAGACAAAACAATCGAAAAACGAGGGAGGTATCTCCTCCCGCCCTCGGAGCTCCGCGCGTCACTCTACTTGCGAATTTACTACCACATCTCGCTGGTATGGACACTCACAGTCCTTGCAAGAGATGAAATGTATGTCGATCATTTTATTTCAGACCTTGAAGCCGTAGTCCGGTACTCGGAAGAGGTGTTACGGCTGAATTCCATACTCGACAAGGACAACTCTTCGTTCACACTGGAGGGTGAGATCATCGGCCCACTTTACTTTGCAATTCTTAGATGCCGCCATCCTCAGATTCGACGAAGAGGACTCAATATACTGAAACATTATTCCAAGCGAGAGGGGTTCTGGATTGCGCAACATTATAGGGCAGTAGCCCAATTCGTAGTAGAGATGGAGGAAAGCCAGTGTCCGGCTCCCGTAGAAAGTGAAAAAGATATTGAAGATCGCTTCCGGATTTATCTATTATATCAAAGTGACTTGGACGCCTGTCCGAGTACGGTATATATATACACCAAGCCTCATGGAGTAGATGGGGAGTGGCGATTAGGTTCTGCACTTATTGACTGGAAGAATGACAACTTCTAACGGCCACAATCAAAAAACATAAATATGACATAGGGCTTGAAATACATACATTCCATTGAGCAGAGTCTACATTTTAACAATGCTATAACTAGGTGGCAAAATGTTATTATAGTGTATGTTCTTGCAAAAACGCATTTCTTATGAATTTCCATGCCTGTATAGTTATAAGAGAAAGATAGTCGATTTTAAATCAAAGTATAATACTACATATATGATATCCTTGAAAGACTATTATGCAATCGCCTAATCATCCTCTCTCATAACTTTATTTTACCGGCAGCTCGCATTCCCCAGTCAGTTCCACCAGGCAAACAAAAGCAAAAGGGGGGTGCAATAAGCCACAACTCTGATCAAACTATGCGATGTTTCTTTCTAGCCACACAAGAGCTATATAATTAATTCAATATATAACAACCGCTTTAGTCCTCATTGACGGTGGGATCCCATGCACAAGGCGCATAATCATTCGTGTGCAGCAGTTGCATATCCTCCTCATCCAGCTCAAAGTCAAATACATCCGCATTCTCCTGGATACGCTCCGGTGTCGAAGACTTGGGCAACGGAACAAAGCCCTACATAGATATCAAGAAAGTGGTGGTGAGCATCCATTCAACTATTCATATATCGAAAACTCGGTCACAGAAAAGGAGAAGTGGAAGGAGAAGGGGGGAGGGAGGAACGTGGGGAATCTCTACCTTTTGCAAACTCCACCGAATCAAAATCTGCGCCGGAGTCTTGTTATGTTTCCGACTCAGCGTCTGCAAAACGGGTTCCTCAGAGCGAGTGCCCCGCACAATCGGTGAATACGCCTCAATTACCGTGCCGCGTTTGCGTAGCCACTCTACCAGTTCCATTCGTGCCAACCACGGATGCAGCTCGTACTGTCCGACTTCAATCCGACCTCCACCTCCGCTCTGTATGTACGCTTCCAGTTCCTCCAGGTGGTGGACGCCGAAATTGGATACACCGATCGATCGCGTTTTGCCTGCTTTCTGGGCTTCCACCAGGGCGCGCCAGGAGCCGAGACGACCCTCTTTCCCGCCGAACGGGGCATGGATCAGGATTCTTGATTGTTGGACAAGGGGTAGCGGGGTTGTCAGCTTGATATCGGAGACAGACAAGGGAAAAAAAAGTCTCCCCCTTTTGCGTTACTCACAAATCAAAATAATCAACCTGTGCCTTTCGCAAACTCTCCTCAATTGACTGCTTGGCAGCTTCATATCCAGTAGCGCCCGGGGGAATCTTTGTTGTTAGGAAGATGTCCGACCGGTTCAATCCGGATTTTAGCATGGCGGAGGCACATTCTTTTTCGTTATGGTATGCAGCGGCGGAATCGATCTAGGATCTATCATTAGTGGAAAAAAAAAAAAAAAAAGGCTTTTCGAAAAGTAAGGATGGTTTTCTTACATGGCGATATCCAATCTTCAGTGCTGTTTCCGTAACATCTTCAGCCACCGATGTTGGTCTAATCTCTCGTTACGTCAGTGGAATTTTTGGTGCTTCCTTAAAGTTTTTTGTTAAGGTTTCCTCAGAGTATATAATTTACACTTTGTAGACCTTAAATTCTTCACATTAGCTTATTAGACTTGCCAACGAGGAAGACAAACAGAGAGAGTAAAGGGATACTTACCCCATATCCAAGCACAGGAATCGCATGACCGGATAAGAGTTTCACAGTCGATTGGAGGCTCAAATTCTTTGCCATCTTGTTCAATTATGGATATATGGAATTGATGCTCGATGAAGAGGAAATAGCCAATTGCTATAATACACCGTATGTATTTCTTTGGTGATGCTTCAATTCACACTTTGATGCACATGCACAACAACTTGGAGGGGTAGATTCGTCATTCGGCGCGGGAAGGCAAGATCTGATAACTGAAATTAGTCATCCAATTGCAGCTCGGATCCAGATCCAGCTTCGGAATTCTGGATTGGGCAAGATTCCGGATTTCCGATCTCCGAAGTGCGCTCATTCGTAGTACGGATTACAATTGCGTAGTGATCTCGGAGATAGCAGCAACAGCAGTTAGAAAGACTGAGAGAAAAGACATGAAAAAAGGAAAGGATGGAGAATCCAGTTGACCCGTTAAGTAGATCAATCAAATTAGGTAGCCAAATGGAAGTATACCAATTTTGTTCTATAAGCTAACTAACAACATTTAGGGAAAAAGTAAGATATCACTAGGTAGTTAAGTTACTCGAGTCATAAATCAGCTAGCTACCAGAGCTACTCTACATACAACTGCCATAATTTAAGTTCTTAGTGTTAGGTGGCAGAATAAAGGTCTAGCAGATACAAGATCTACATAGTCTTTGAATTAGTGATTCCCCAAGACTCTGAAATTAGGTTGGGGATTTCAAAAAATCCCCAACTCCCCTTCTCTCTCCACTTAACTCTAAATGGGTCGCGTAATAAATAAATAGATCCCGCGGATCTCCTAATGTAATGAGGCAAAAGTACAGCTCAATTATTCAAAATATCTGTCACGTGTATAGCAAATTGGCAAGGTGGCCGAGCGGTCTAAGGCGCGCGGTTAAGGTTTCCTAATTCGGATCCCTCTAGCTTGTTTCCAAGTTTCCGCGTCATTAATTTGGCGTGGGTTCGAATCCCACCCTTGTCATTTATTTTTTTATTTGTGGTTTCTTCCACACCATATAATAAATAAAATGTTTGATTGAACGAACATGTCTTTTACCGGTTACCTACCTACCGGTCATTGCCTCTTCTTGCTTACCTATATTGGTGGTATCTTTTTAGAGCTCGGATTTTGGTACTAAGATAAATAACCCAGGAACCCTTGAATAGTCATTCAAGTCAGCTTGGTTGAACTACATACAGTATCTTCTCTATTAAGTTTTATCGTGCATGTTTTCTTTTCTTTTGGTTATCAATTATTTTCAATTATGCCGACTAGTTCACTTTACTAAGCTCCTCCTTACACATTATTCCGTACTAATTAATACAAACACGACGTAATACCTTAAGCTGTACTTGAGCATGAAAAAATAAATCAAGGCTCTCATTGGATAGGAGAATTAATAGCAATGGAGCAAGGGATAATGGACAGCTGCCTATCATATAGGCTATTAAAATATATATTTATCCAATTTGGGTACCAAAACAAACCCATACAATATTAATAATTTAAATTACAAGAAATTGCCAATTTATTTCACAACTATTATTATATATTGACTGGAAAATTTGCCTCAGAGCTACTATAACCTACCATTGCTGAAATCAAGTGATATGTTTACGATGTACCTAGGCAGATTTAGTACTTTACCTAAGGGTAGGTAGCCTTCTGACAGGTCTCAGTGGCGATTTCATGAATACTTCATAAGTTGGGGGCTAACTGAAAAGCTGGATATAGAAATTAAAATTTGTTACATGGATATATCATGATCGAATTAGACCATGCCATGGCATCTGTTCAAGCCAAAGAAGCCATCGACCAGTTAACTGGTATGTACCAATGTACGTGCGTTGGGAATTTAGATTAGATACCGATGGGATTGGTTCCCAGCTACGAGTGGATGAGAGACAAAAGTTGGTGGCGGTATGGCCGCGATAAATTCCAAATAAATGGCCGATATTGGTTTATCTTATTAAAATCAAATAGGCAACATAAAAGCTGATTCGATTATGAGATGGTTACTGACTGTTTCACTACATCCCTAGTGCCTATCTCTATCTACCTAAGGCATGGAACCACGCTAGAGATGGGAACCTTGTGGAAGGATGTGAGTTTGGGCTGGTAGATTGGGCCATTCATTTGACCTCCTCGCTTGTAGATCCCTGGAGTTGGGTATGATATCTTCGAAGGGGGACGAAGACTATCCCCAACAATGATGAATGTGATGAAACGCTCCCCTACAGGGTCCTGTTGGTAATTTGAAACCATTGCACGATGATTTGTATACGAGTATTTAATATTAACCTAGTGGGGGCACGAGATGAAATGTAGAAAAATTTACCGAAGGTTCTCTTTCA
The DNA here is from genome assembly GCA_027569155.1 of Aspergillus haitiensis. Classification (NCBI taxonomy): domain Eukaryota; kingdom Fungi; phylum Ascomycota; class Eurotiomycetes; order Eurotiales; family Aspergillaceae; genus Aspergillus; species Aspergillus haitiensis. The sequence goes on along the minus strand of JAPDEO010000008.1, from coordinate 695,862 downwards.
AGTTCGGCTTAGTACGATATTGATGGCGCTTGTATGATCACCTAAATTGGTGATAGTGAATTCGAAGTGGAGCGTAAAGAGAAGGAGATTTTTTCTCTCTTTTTTTTTTTTTTCCTTCTTTTTATGTTTTTCTCTTGGCTTTGGTTAGCATGAAGTGAACCACCCCCTTGGAGCAGGCTTTTATTTGTCTTTGAGCACCGGAAAGTCAGGCTTGTACGTTACTGGAAAGTGGAGATGGACTTGGTGGACAAATATCTTTTAGTTATCTCGTTGGTGGTACTATCATTCTTACTTTTACTTTTATCACAAATTTTTTTACCCAATTACTTGCTTTCCTTGCATTAATTTTGTTGGCCCTAGTGTAGACAGTGATTTGATATTGGGAAAATTTGCTCCAAAATAGGTAAAACAAAGCGGAATTTGTCAGAAAATATCCATATTGGGATGAAATGGAGACAATAATTTCCACATGAACCAAATGTTAGAATTAAAAGAAGGAACATGAGATAATTATGATCATTGGGGCGTGCATACATAGCAAGGGCCACTTGGTGATTGAAATGGATGGAACCATGCAAGGCAATTCCAAATGATGAGACAGGACCCCATTAGTGGCTGATGGTGGCTTGAGGGAAAGCATTGGATTGGAGTGGAAGGACAGATAGAATTCAAGTTCAATGAAAGAATTCCTCGTGGAAGACACACTAAGTGGGTCTCCAGTTTTTTGATTTCACAGCAGCCCTTATTGGTCAATGAATCTGGGGAATTCCAAATACCGCTCAACATTCCAATTTAAATTTGGCCCTTTCTTGGTAATTAAGCTGACCCATCATGGACGATGCTAACTTTAGTGGAGCTTATTGGAATCCCGGGTAGTTTCCGGTAGCATCGGGATCTGCAATGAACTTGGCTGTCATGTTAATGAACATGTTTCTTCATCTCTTTTGCTACTAATCTACAATTCCCATCATGCTTCTAATTATTACTTCCTGCCTGTTTCGTTCCCTCAGGTGCTCCAGTTCCTCTTCTCTTAGTACTCCAACACACATTCCGGGAAAATGCTCAACTCTTCCACCCATGTAAGTCTACCATCATTTGGCCCACTTCTATTTCGCGAAAGCGCAGAGTACATGAGCCTTCAGGAACAATAGGGAGAAAAAAAGAAAAGAACAAATCCACCAATACTGATGCATTTCAACAGATCAATACTACCACAACCTCTTCTTCATCTATTCCACCGCCACACAGACGCAGACGGGTTGCATTTGCCTGTAGATCATGCAGAGACCGCAAGGACCGGTGTGACGGAGCAAGGCCTGTATGCAGTACCTGTCAAAGACGGGACAACAATATTCACCAGTGCGAATATTTTGTAGTCACCACGGACATAACCAAACATCGAACCGAACGAGCGTATGTTCTCTCACCCCGAGAAAAACCTAAAAAGAAAAAAAAAAAATTAAACCATTTAGACCTCACACAAAACGCCTAACTAACTGATGAAACGCAACGGCTTGATTATCTAGTTATATCCGGGCCCTTCATAATCATCTCGCCGATCTCCAAAGAGCAGCAGGGCGTATATCTAGACCTCAGAATGGAATGCAACATGGTATCACCCACCGCGCGGTAGATCCGCCGGGGGCCGACGCATCAGCCTTCACATCAGCTATACACCACCAGAACCCGCCTCCTAATTTAGAAAATTTCAGTCAAAGCCAAAGTCAACCAGAATGGTATTTACCACAGGGCGCATTAGGACTTGAGGCGATGCCCTTTCACACAAGTGTTGCACCAACGGTGAGCGCCAATACTATGGGGACTCCATTCACCTCTGTCGACGCGACTAGTATCAGCTCCCAGTTTTACAGTCAACCACCTTTTGTATCGCTTTTCCAGCAGTACTCACAAGCGCCTCCTCGGCAAACACAACCGAGCCAGGGCGGAGGACTACCCACATTCCCGAACTCATATCCGGCATCTTCGGATACAGGAGGACCATATTGGTGATGGAAAACTAAGAGATATATATAAATTTCGCGCGAGAATTGTCTAGGAGCAGCTCTATATAAATTGCTGGTGGTCATTGGAGAATTTTGGGGGGTAATATGTATGTCAACTTAATTTTATGCTACGTAAGTAGCAGGATAATAGCCTCATTACTGCTATTTAGGCCATAGTCTATAGAGGCCCCAGACTTTAGGATCATAAACCATCGACCAACAAAAATCTATAATGCAAAATAAAGTAAGAAATACATACCAGACTTGAGTATTCTATTATCATACCCACCGGAGTTGTTCACCATCCGGAACCGTAAGATTTCTGTCTCCCCTTCTTGAAAGCCGTATATCTAGACTGGGATCTAGGTATATCCTCTTCAAGAGATATCTCAATAATAATGACATATATCGTTGGAATATAGAGAGGAGAGGGGGATTCCTTATCGAGACCACCATACAGATGCAGAATATATTTTTCGGCAATATCAATATCGTATTACCTGGGGGTGCACATTTTCCATTATATTAATTGGTACCTGCACCAAGATATTTACCTGAGCATAAAACCAATAGACAAGGTACTTATACATAAGTTCTTTGTTTTGGTTTGCTTAGGGGTGGGTTTATATTTAAGTTCTCTTTTGTGAAAGAAGAGTACGGAAACTTGAAAGAATTAATTGGTCAATTAATTCATACAAGTTAATCTAACTATGTTGAATGCCCACCTACATAGACTTTTAAAGAATAGAAATTTGGAACAAATAACCATCCTATTGCCATTATTGCATATTATTCTCACTCTAGAAACCAAGTATTTACATTCTCTTCCTCACCTATCTGCTGAATCTGGTTTCTATCTGGAGGTGAAGAGGGAAAAGTTTCCATTGCATTTATTTTTTCTTTTTTTTCTTTTTTGCCACTCTAATTGGCGGCTCAACAAGAGACCTATTCTTGGGGTGCAGCGTAATTTCGGCTAAGGAAACGCCGAGTTTGAACTAGCCTGCTGAAGTCTAGAGGCAAGCTCCACAATCGTAGCGGGCTTTGCTGAGCACCAATTAGCATCGGGGTGCATGTTGACTGGTCTTAGGTTCGTTGGCCATGAGAGTCTGGAGTCTGGATCATTGATTAGGTAGGTACGTACTAAAGAAAAGCGCCTCCCCAGCTTGACGGACTTGCTTTAAACTTCCTATTTATTTGTTTTTTTGTTTTCTTTCACTCACTCCTTAATTTCCTTTCCCCCCTCCCATTTCTCTGCATCAAACTCCTCATCATTCATTTATTCACTCGTTCTTTCTTTCTTTGAAGCCCCTACGGCAAGTCGCTCTTTGAAAACCAACCTCGGCGCTCGACAATCCGCACTGAACCGACCGCCTCACATCAAAACAAGCAGGGTCTCCCCGACAGCAATACTGACGCAATAATCTCAATAGCACAAGCCGAGACAGACAGAAAGAGAAAATAAAAATCACGATGAAATTCCTCTCAGCCGCTCTTGTAGCCACACTGGCAAGTGCTGTCTACGCGCGAACAGACATCGAAGGGTGTATTTCCTCTGCCACCACAAACCAATGGCACGAGGCGAGTATGATTTGGTATGTCCCTGGGACGGGAGAGATCTGTGATTTTCCTGATTGTGGTGGAGGCCGTGGACCGCCCAAGTACGATGACCCCGCTTGTCCCGGTTACACCGGTACCGCAACCTATGAGCCTAGTTACCTACCTGGCTATGGACCCGGTGCCACGGTTTCAGCGTCGACTCTTGCCGCAACGGCGACCCCTTCTGATACTACAACGGGAGATGTTGTGGTGATAACATCAACAGCAGCCTCAACCACCACCAAGATGACGACCGCCAGCTCGATCGGATCATCGGGGACCAGCGTATTAGGTTCCGCTTCAACAAACACTATGACCCCTTCGGCTTCATCAAGCGTGACTGCTTCTCCTTCTCTTCCTGCGGAAGGCGCTGCGGACTTTCTCAAATATAATGTGATTAGCGTTGCTGGTATCGCTGCGGTGCTGGGAGTAGTCTTTGGCTTATAAGCTTGTGAGCGCGTGGTGGGTGATTATATGAAAGTCCGGCAATACACAATAGATGTTCATATATAATTTTATCGATAGAATAGATACATATATAGCGTTTTAATTAACTTCCATACTTACAGAGACTCTGCTTAATACAGCATTCGGGATTCGCTGAAAATACCACCCAATGGTTATTTTTGTGTGAAGAATAGGTACTTGTTAGGTTAGTATAGCTAGGATGAATAGCGAGATCATGTGCCTGTTGTTGGGGGGAGGAATAAAATTAAAAGTAAAATAAAGGGGGTGGAGGAGGGAATTATATTTATTAGTATCAAGGCACATTCTTCAATATCGCTAATTACTTTTACAGGAGAGCGGTAAACCAAGAGATTACCCAGTACCCATATCTATGATTCGGGTGCAGTGCATACCTTAGACAACATCCTCTGTATCATCGAAAAGAAATGGAGGAAAGGCAAAGTGAAGTGGCCGTAATTAAACAACCGCCGAGGAAAGCGGAATGGAGCCAAATCGAAATATTTAAAATCCGCCTCGTTACTGAGAACTTTTATATTCTCGTTCATGATATAACTTCTAATTCTACTTCAAAGAATCCACGAGTCATAAAGTTGCTATGATCGACCTCCTTATCTTGCTATTTCCACTTCAAGGGGGGGAGTGGAGAGTGGAACGCTTGCTCAATGGTTTATTCATATCCAATCACATCGTCTGATTTATGTTACCATTGAGGATCAACGATGAAAAATTATCTTGATAGTCGATCAAGTTCTATTTTTGAGCCCCCTTGGGTTTTCCAATTTTTGTGTCACCCCCACACCTCTCTGATGGGATTCGACAAATACATTATCATTCGATTGAGGGTTTTTCCCTCCCATTTCTTGGCGGGGCTTATCTCGTGTTCACTCGGATTGCATAATAATTTATTATGAATTATTATAACATTTCACTAAGTTTTTGGTTTTTCTTTCAATTTATGCTCGGCTGTTAGTGGCGACTTACTCAGAAATTGGGAACTGAAATCCGATCACCCACTCTTCCTCGATTTAAATTTGATGTGTGAGATTCAGAGCCATTTTGCTCTCAGTGGGGATGGATGAGCTCCACAGATAAGACCCTGGAAGGCGACAGGTGGAGGAGCTGAAGCTTTAACTGACTCTATCGCCCGAACTATTGGATTCCAAGGAATCTTGCGAGTTCGCTTCCTGTAACGCTCCCACGCTTGTTCATCGTCTTCTCTGATATATACAAACTTGTGATCTGCTTGGGTAATTATCCAGCGAGTCATTGACCAGTGACTCTTCTCGGCCCGAGATCAGAGAATGATCTATCGCTTATCCCACTACCTTATCTCTGTTCTTCGAGCTTGTTCCTGCAGCAGATCTACTTTTCGCCAAGATCTATCACATCGATCTCTTTCCTAATCTGGAATGTGTCTTGTTCTTGGAAGCTGGTTTCACTCACCCTGTGCCGAAAGTGCTGCCGGAAAATTCCCACTCAACCTCTTCGCTAGGTTCGAGATATTGCTTCTTGGAGGCATGATTGGGTTAATCCTCCGTTTCTCTCGCTTTTTCCTTTTCTTTTCTTTTTTTTTGGGGGGGGGGGAGGGAAATGCTCAGAGTAATCAGATAAGTCTCTGCTTCTTACGTTCATCCTTTCGTCATCGCTGGAGATATCAAGTATATATAGAAGGTTTGTATCCTCTCCGGGAATCAGTTCAAAGTTATCAACATTGTCATAAAAAAGTCTTTCTCTATTTACCCACGCTTTCTTTGAACATCCTCTACAAGATATTTTATTGATTCACAATCCACACTCGTCAAAATGAAGCTCATCACTATTCTCTCTGTCCTCGCCTTTGCTGGATCTGCTTTGGCCCTCCCCTCGCCCCTCGAGCAGCGTCAGGATAACTGCATCGATCCTATCCTTTGCTGTGGTACCCTCACCACTCCTCTTGACCCTATTGTTGACCCTATTCTCCTCGGGCTGGGTATCAATGCTGCTGAGATTGTTGGCTCTATTGGTATTCTTTGTAAGTCATTCCGAATAGTTTATCCCCCTCCGTTTCCTAACATTCTAACTGAATATTGGTATAGGCCACCCTTACAGTGATAGCTGCGCCACTGAACCTTTGTGCTGCACCGAGGCAAACCTCCTTGTAAGTTTATAGCTCTATCGAGAATACTGAAATACCTGATATATTTACTAACAGTGTCATAGGGTGGCGTACTGGCTCTTGGCTGCAGCCCCAAACACCACCACTAATACCCATACTCATTGAGAAGAAAGCCTTCCGGCTACTAACTCTCAGCCTCCTTAACTTATTGCGTTCGGTTGTACTTGTATATTAATCTCTGAGTCTGGGAGGGGGGATAGGAGTGTGGGGTTTTAGACTGAATATCCTCTCACAATGAATCCTGCCATGTCTGAATGGCTCTGGCTTGACAGCTCTCTTTTACGGAATTCATCCCTTCTTTAAGCTTCGTAGGGTGCTTAATGGCTGCGGTTCAATAGAACCTGCTGCAAACGACTTAAAACGATCGAAATGAAGCGCTGTCCCGAATTCAAGATTGGATGTATAAGGCAGCAGTAAAGTAGGTAGTGAAAGCAATATGAGAGGTGGTGTGTCTCTTATCGAGACTCCAGAACTTGGGACCAGGCATGTGGGGCTGATTTCCGGGGTCTTATTCGTGAGTGCAGGACACTACTCACATACCCTACTAGTCCCAAGGCGGTATAGTGTACGTGACACGGTCGATCTTCGGCTAAGTCCCTTCGGCTTCGTCCTTCTTTGACTGTTTCAAACTTTTCATGATTAAGATAGAGTTTTGCTCTGAGAGTTGCCTAAATTTTGCTCCGTTGAATAAGAACCTCTCCGATCCTTGCCATGACATTCACAAGTCAGCTTGTCTGCGATGCCATCCCGTCGTGCTCACACTAAATCCCGCCATGGCTGCGCCAACTGCAAAACTAAGCGAATAAAGGTAAGATAGCTCTAAATCTGTAACTAATCATGAGGTTTTCGTGTAATAACAACCTCAACCAATGAATTAACAATATCTGTCGCTTAGTGTGATGAGTCCCGACCCCGCTGTGGACGATGTACCGAACAAGACTTGGCCTGCAGCTATTCCTGCCCTGAGTGGTCGTGCACTGTCGTCAATGGTTCAAGGAAACGGGGGCTGAGCACAGATTCGGACCCAAAAAAGCACGTAGCTACCGAAACCATATGCCAGTCTGACCTGGGGCAAACAGAACTGCAGAATCTTGAACTCATGGTCCAATGGTGCAACCACACGCACCTCACCCTGTCCCGGAGTGACTCCGTCTCGTGGATATGGCGGTCGGCTATTCCCCGCAAGGCTGCCCACCACCCATTTCTAATGAATGGAATCTTGGCCTTGTCAGCATTGCACTCAGCTTTCTCCAACATTGACACCAAACGGAAGAGGTATCTGGAGTTGGCCCAGACCCATCACTCCAAGGCCATAGAGGGGTTATCCCATATCAAACATCTCGAAGAATCAAACGCCGATGCCGCTTACGCGCTCTCAAATATCATTATTATCTTCACATTTGCCTTGCCCCTATGTACCCAGCCGGGAAGTGGCTGTGACTTTACTCAAGAACTTCTTGAAATCTTTCACATCAGTAAAGGGTCCATGAAGGTTTTGATGGAAGTCCACCACTGGGTCCAGGCAGGGGATCTCGCCGGCCTAATCAGCATGCAGGAGCATTCAAATGCACCACCCGCCCTTCATGACAAATGCTTCGAGCATGCCATCACTTCTCTAGAACATCTTAATCGGACTCACCACAGCCAAAATGGTCCGTCTTCCGATCTACATATATACAGTGAAGCCATTTGTGCACTCCAGCTATCATTCAAGAATATTGAGTGCGAAGGAAGCATCGGGGCGATTACAGCTGCTTTCCGATTTATCTTTTGCATCTCACCCCAATTCCTTGAATTGATTGCGAAACGCGAACCGCTTGCCTTAGTAGTTCTTGCTAACTATGGTGTGATTATGCATCACCTGCGCAGCCACTGGTGGATGGGCGATTGGGGGAATCGATTGACTCGACATATATACTCTGTCCTTGACGCGCATTGGCGGGCACATATTTGTTGGATAGTGGATTTGATTGACAGTCCATTTTGAGCTTTGTTTCCTCCATCGGGCATATCATTCCAACAACCTGCGGAGTTGATACGCTTCATATGTGTATACAGTATTTTTTCCTATCCACGATTCTCCATCCTGTTCCGGTCCTTTTCCCCTGTCATTCCTTCTTATCGTGCCCTATATCGACCTCCCTTCCATCATACCAATTCGTCCCCGGGTGGCTCTACTTCCTTATGAGCCAGCTACCTTGAATTATAGGTGAGCAGGTGCACTTACCTAAAGGCTCACTGATCCGCCCCGGTTTGAACTGTTTCACCTCCCTCAAAAGGCTTTCTATGTACTTCCTGCGAACCGATCGCATGTACAGCCGCTGATCATGGGGGAAATCATACGCCGGGAGTAGACTGACGTGTACCGCAAGATGAGAGGAAATGCCAGCTCCCAGGGCCGTAGCACTAAGACAGGCAACAATGACGATAACCATTATAGCTAAGTTGCTAATCATTTTATATTTGTGTAAACGGGTCGGTTGCCTCAAATGGCGCGTGAATATAAATATCCAAGTAGAGGAGAATTTTTCTTTAATGAAATAAAAATTTGGAGGATGGTTCATGGATTTGTGATGAATAGACCAAGTATTACCCGGGTATTGGCTAAAGCTATATATACGTACCTAAATAGTTATTTACCCTAGCTGGGTGACTCGGTATCTCTGGCGAGTCTTAAAATAGACTACATAAGCTTACAGAGTACTCTCCAGAGACCCACAAATCCCACACGGCGTACACTATTCCGTATCTGGAACCCGTGACGCCGTACACCATACTGGGTACAGAATATCATCCATTGTGAAAATATGTACTCCACAATATTTACTTGAGAAGAAAAAAAAGCTCCATGTAGTTTTTTTTTAGACACAAATGATGTTTTCGAACTACTGGTCTCCGAAAAAATATATATATAAAGGGTACGATATCGGGATATCAATCCAAAGTTCTGTGATAGTATACACGCTCTTTTGTCCCCCTCATTAGCCACCGCTATTCCAATCTCTTAACCGTCGAAATGAGTTCGACCTACGTTCTTTACCATTACAATCCCTCTTTCCCAGCAGCCGTATGTTTTGCAATTGCATTTGGTGCATCAGCCGCGCTCCATATCTGGCAGGCGCACCGGAATGAAACACGATTCATGACCCCTTTTATTATCGGAGCAATATGTAAGTTTGATTCGCCCGGTACTCATGCCATTCAGCACCCACCGAGTACCTACCTGCCCATAGGCACAGATATCTAATTATGCTGGCATGTGAATAGTGGAGGCTCTAGGCTACGTCGCCCGCATGATAAGTGCCAAACAAACGCCCGACTGGTCCGTCGGCCCCTACGCGCTGCAGAGCTTACTCTTGCTTCTTGCCCCTCCATTGCTCGCAGCCTCGATATATATGATCCTCGGTCGGATCATTCATCTCGTGAAAGGAGAGAGTAGATCGCCTATCCAACCGAAGAAGTTGACTAGGATTTTCGTTACGGGCGATGTTCTATCGTTCTTGGTTCAGAGCGGAGGTATGAGGCAACCATGACCAATCCACGGGCGCTGAGACGATGAAGAAGAAGGAGAAGTAAATTAAGATAATTAATGTGATATCATGCATAGGTGGCGCTATACTTGCCCAGGCAAAGACACCATCGAAGGTCCATCTTGGTGAGCGAGTCATCATCGTCGGCTTATTTGTGCAAGTCATCTTTTTTAGCGTCTTCATGGCGGTCTCTGTGCGTTTCCATTTAAGCATCCACAACGATCCAACACCTAGGTCATTGTTTCGGTCGGCAACTAAGGGTGGTGGTGCAATGCCACCGTGGAAATTATGTCTATATCTCCTATACGCGACTAGCATGTTGATTATGGTAAGGTCGATTTACCGTGTCGTGGAGTACGTCCAGGGAGGCGATGGGTACTTACAGAGCCATGAGGCTTTCTTGTATGTTTTTGATGCCGCCCTTATGCTTATTGTCTGTGGGATTTTCATTGTGAAGCATCCGGGAGATCTACTTGATGAGGATTTTGAAGATGCGGGTTTGGAGATGGGTATGGGGCAAAGGGAGTATTCTCGAATGGGATAAGAAATAGATAATTCTTCTTGATCTTTTTTTTTTTTTTTTTTTTTTTTTTAATTTGGTCCCTGAGGTTCTTATTTTTGTTTGTCCTTTTATTAGTACAAGCTCAGGAGAATGCGAGAGTAGAACATGAAAATGTCTTAATCCCTTTACAGGGCTGTGAGGTCTAGAAAAAAAGTATGCATTCTGGAAGAGCTATGGAGAGCAAAAGCACCATAGAGACAAATGTATGAGCCATTAAGCTTGGACAAAGTGAAGCAAGGAAAGTCGGCGATTGGAAAAAAATAAAGAAATTGTACTTGAAACCTTGCATCTTTAGAATACTTCCTCATCCTGCTCTTCATCTTCACTATAGATCACGGACTCATCGTCGTCTTCCTCGTGGTAGCGTTTAGAGCTTTGGACTGTTGCTTCTTTCAGGTGTTGGGCGAGGGCTCTTCCATTGCGGTCCAACTTATCAGCAGTAGCGGACTTGTAATCATGTGCATTGCTGATCAATGGGGGAGGGATCTCTAAACTAGAAATGCTTCTGGCTAGCGACTTCATGGTAGAATGCTCCAGATACTCTCCGGGGGAAGCCCAAAATTCCTTTCAAAACTCCACAGTGGATGTAAGTAGAGTATTTCTGTTGATTAGGCGGAAGGATACGTCATGAAGGATCGAAAGTACAAGAACCTACGCGCAGGTTGATTAGCTTTTAAAAAGCAAAGCTGCTTTCATCTATGTCCTAGTATTCAATTAGTATGTGTCGGCCTGAAAATGAACCAACCATTCAACCTACGGCAGAATTTGATGTCCAGATGTCTCTTTTAGCTCAGTGGTTAAGATCACGGTATTTTTCACGGCCAACAGTATGTCAGAAGCTAATGGCGCATGTAGCTTGACTTATATTCCACGTAGCGCTTTTCTTGTATGCTGGATGCTTCAGAGGAACAAGGGGAAGAAGGGGCAATGCAGTATTATTTTGCATCTATTCTCTCACCAGTACGAAATTCCAGTTGGTCACCTGGTCCACATTGCTAATGACAGGAATAATGGCTATCTCTCCCTTGTCTAACGCCATATCCAGATTTTTGTGTAGTGAGATTCCATTTCTAGGATCGCTAACCGGCCTTTCACCCACTCGGAAAATAAATGAGAGCTCGTCGGATGAGAGGCCTGCCGGAACAAGGTGGGCGGCAGTCACCTGGATGGCCACCTCCCGGTCAGATGGCAGTCGGCTATGTCTCCATCTTTGGCGTTGTATCGGGCAAGAACATCAGTGCGGAATTTTGATTGCTCATGTTAGTTCAGCCCAGCCTTTCTCTGGGTGCCAGAAAAGCTCATCACCCTGGGAACCAGGGGCACTCGCATATGCACGCTCGTAGACTTTAATGTCCGGGATTGTAGAGTGGATCTTTTTCGCACTGAAGATGTTGTCTTCCATGTCTTGTTCGATCAATCCTCTCTGCCTCTCAAGGACATGCAAGTCGCTCTGTATTGGAGCTATTGTATTGGCAACTGGTAAGAGCTCAGCGTGGAAGAGCTCCTGGTCGATGTCTTCATTTCTCCTGGCTTCAAAAAGACCGTCTCGATATGCCATCAGCATACCTCTCTCCGAGGTCAAGTAGTTTATCTACTCTGCAAGAAATCTGAGACAGTCGAGGAGGACATTGAGATGTTTGACATTTGACCTGCGAGGCTCGTCTTACGCTCTTTGTGGTCGTTGACTGCAGCTAGATGGGTAGGAGAGAAAAGGTCTTTGTTTTTGAAAACATGTAACTCGTCCGTGGCGGCTGGTAAGTAGGGTGTCTTGTGTGAGAAAACTAAAAGCAGATACAATCAGGATAATAAAACTGTGATAAGTGGATGTTATGTTAGATGATTATAACCATAGGAATGTGAAAGAAGGTGAATGTTATGGATTTAGGTTGAAACACTGCAAAATATTGCTTAGGTGACTCACCAGTGGCCTCTCTTAACAACTTACCAAACTCTGTATTAAGTTTCCTAGTGAATTAGGCTTTAATAACTTCTGAGAGGGGGAGATGAGAGACTTTTAGTAATATTGATGTAGGATTAGAGCAAGTTTCAAATTAGAAAAGTCCTTTTCTAAGGAAAAAGGTTCTACAGCCACACCGGCCTCACTCCTGCTACTTCATTTGGTAGATGTTTGCTCATTATTAGAGCCCCAGGCCCTTAAAAATCTCTCTCCACATCCACTATCTTCATTGCTATCTAGGTATAGCCACCAAAACAACATGCAGTTCCATGTAAGAAGAGGGTAGGGTAGAGAAGGCATAGGTTAAAGAATAGATGATTGAATAGAATTAATTCACTGTCACATAATAGGCAAGAAAACTACCGAGTTGTCGGCCGGATGTTACCGCTAAGACGCCCCCGCCATGCTCGATTAGGATACACGAAATTATCCCAAGAATTCAACAGCGTCATTTGACCACGGAGTTCACTAAGGGCATCACCCGAAGCGTACAAACAATGGCTATATCCGGTTAGACTAGCTTTTTTATTTTATGTATTTAAAGTCGCTTTATTAGCAGTATTTAGAATGACAAGACCTTCAACTTTTGAATAGAGCTTGTCTAGTTGTGACGGACAAATACGCGATCCGACACGAGTTGACTAAGGTAGATAGGGGTGACGATTGAGCTGCCGGAGCAATTACGTAACCAGAAGAATGGCTTGGCGTTGTCTAGGCACCGATCAGGCAGTTACTCCACTCCGGCCACTCTGCTCTTTCATTATTGCAGCTGCACGCAGAAAGTACTGCCCTGGGACATTTTCCATACCCCACGTTCAGTCTCTAAAAATGGCGTGTGGAAATGTCTCTTCACCACAGGAGACGCCCCTTCAGCTTCCTGGGCTGAACTTACCAATCAATTGGAAGCCCCAGGTAAGTAATCCCCCTCCGAAGGAACCTGAAGCTTCGATCATTTACGATGTTCGCAGTGTTCGAGAACACACGATCGGAAACTGCTGCCCAATGCATTGGACCCTGAAGATATTGAAGGGGGATGGTTGAGGTAGGTCTTTTCAAGTGACTTTACGGGGGCCACACTATAACTCATTTCCAGTAATTATGTTTTCACCACCCGGGAGCTCCTGATGATGCGGATCATGGATGCCATTACCGATAAGCCGGACTGGGATAAAAAGGTCAGCTAATTCCGGTTCTGGAACATCAAAACGACCGTTCCTAATCTACGTCGGTAGGTCTGGGACGATGCTATTACTGCTAAATGGCGAGAGGAGATTGCTCACAGCGGAGAGGATGTGAGCCCTCCAATGATGGATTGGATTATCAAAGAAGTCCAATGGCGGGCCGAAAAGCAATACCGTGACCTAGGTTTTGTGGAATCTTATAGCCCAGGAGTGGTGAAGTCCGATAGCGCCATTTCGGAAGATCTCCGTCAAGCACTGCGGGACGCGGTAAAACCCTTGGAGGAAGTCCCAGCCAATCAGAAGGACTATCACCCTGGATCTGATGATAAAGTGGTTGATTTGGTTCATCCCTCGCTATTCCCGTTGATTTATGGTCGAACGTGGGTCCTGCATGACAAAACCACCGGACTCGATGACTACGCAAACAGGATTGGCGAGGGGAAACTAACACAAGTGCCCGCAGCACCAGAGCCCCCTGAGATGCCAGCCTGGCGTCGGCATGTTATGATAGATTTATCCCGGGCTTATAGCTGCAAGTTCCAATGGCTTCCCTGTGATGTTCGCCTTGACACAGACGGCGGTTGTCACATTGAATCCTACATTAATAACCTACACCCGGTCCAGCATCGAAGTCTATACCCCATCCTGGAGGAAATTCTCGGCAAAACTATCCCACTATGGGGCTTAACCTTGGGGAAAAAGAGGGAGTTACGTATCCAGTACACTAGGGTTGAATATGTGCCCCGTGACACCCCAGAACCGGAATACCCGGAGGGCGACGATCCGGATTACGATGCTTATGATGACCTAAGGGAGCAGTGGCAATCTGGACAGACTGTTGTACAACCCGAACCCGGGGAGTTCAAACCACCAGCGCATCATTTTGATGACCCCGGGGCCGAATTCAGGGCGAAATACGGTGAAAAGGGCCTGCAGGTTATCGTCAAGCTTGCCAATATCGAGCTTACGCCAGAAAAGCCAGAGTACGATGGGGGCTCTTGGCACGTTGAGGGGCAGTTGGTATGACAGCTGTGACCATTCAGACTCTCTGAGAAAGCTAATGCGATAATAGAACGAGCGGATCTGCGCCACGGCCCTTTATTACTACGACTCGAAGAACATAACTGAGAGTAGGCTCTCATTCCGCCATCGACCGGCAACTGGCAGTGTCCAACATGTGCCGTACCCACAGGACGAACATGAATTCCTGCAGCAGGTTTTTGGCTTTGATCCTGACCTATCCCGGGATGACACTGGAGACATGACCCAAAACTTGGGCAGTGTCTGCTGTCGCCAGGGGCGTCTCCTGACTTTCCCAAATACCTTGCAGCACCGTGTCTCTCCATTCTCGCTTGCAGACCGCTCAAAGCCTGGGCACCGTAAAATGCTTGCATTCTTTCTGATTGATCCGAGTAGACGTATTATCTCGACCGCAAATGTGCCTCCTCAGAGAGAAGACTGGTGCAAGGAGAAAGAAGATCTGGTCCACAAAGTGCTGGGAGACCGTCTCCCGGCTGAATTACAAGCTATTGTGCGAAGGAACCTTAAGTTTCGGCCGATTACGATGAAGGAGGCCAAGGAATACCGATTGGAGTTGATGGAAGAAAGAAGTATCCAAACTAAAGAGCTCTCAGCAAGGTTCGAAACCGGATCGTTTTCCTTATGTGAGCATTAGGATTCAAGTAGCCTCGGTTGTTTTGTAGTTCGCCCCAAATACATCTCCTACGTATATATGGTTTTGATATATATTAAAGATGTTTATTGCTGTTTGGAATATAATATACATGTCCCACATGTCCTCGCTTCAAGTACATCTCTGATAACACCTCTTGTTGTATTGATGGCTAGGGATGTATTACCACTCAATACAGTTCTATAACAATTGGCTAGAGAGAATGACGGAAAGATTCATGGTGACAACAAGATACTTAAAAGTCATTGACGACTCAACAAGTCAAAATAATCTGCATAGCGAGAAGGGTGTGGTGTGGGAGTACCTCATGATGGCACACGTGGGGGAACGGGAGCTGACTATGTTAAAGCCAATCCAGGTCGCATCATTCGAAAGGGGCTTCGAGCAACGACGAATACATTACTGTCATACTTTTAGGTTGCCTGTTAAAATCTCCTAAGTGAAGGAAGGGTTTTGGGGAGCGCAGATGAACGTGGTTTCCGAGGGGTTGAATTGGCGAGCGATGAGTTACATATGTGTTTTGGTGACGGAGTTGGAGGTGTTGCAGACCACGACAAGGAGGTTTCCTTTGTAGGGGACGCTGGAGAAGACATCGATGGTTGAATATATGAGGTTCTCCATTTACAATAATTCTGCCTCTTTCTTGTTGTTACGGGGTATTCTGTGGAGAAAGAACAAGAGAAGGAGCTATGTACACGACAACGAGTGTTTAATTGGGAAAGGGCGTCTTTTGGGTTGGGCTAGAACAACGTGCCATCTGATTAGTTATTATAGTTCTTTCCATTGTTACTATGAAGCCGAAAAAAGCTTGGTGGCTGATAAATAGGAATATTATTAAGCGTGCTGGTGTTGATATTTGTCAATGTTTGAGGTATTTATAATAAAATCGCGATAGAGGGTCACAAATCACGATAATTACAAGGGATTGACAAAAATCGGAGATCCCAGTACCTGTCGTCATTTTTGAGCGAGAAGAGACAAAAAATCCTCTCTGTTGTGTCGGAAGTGAGGCGTTGGAACTGCCGAATCAGGCAAAGATTTGCTTTCCTCAGGAGGACAAAAGAAAAGCCACGAGGGAACTAACACATGCCATGGGGCTGAGACAACAATCATGGATCCCATGCCGTATGCCGTCATTCCTTCAAACCTTCCTCCTCTACCCCTCCTCCCTCAACTACCTACCACATTTCCTTCCATTCCACTGGCTCCCCCTGTCCTTGGAGTTTACCCAACGAGCAAGGGAAGAGATGCATATTCTCCTGGTCGAAGATAAGTACGAAAAGCCGAAACTCCTAGAGAATATTCATAAACAAAAATGATAAATTTTTAATTATTCACCTACAGTCTAGTCCACCAGAAAGTAGCGACAAAACTCCTCCAAAATATCGGGTGCACCGTTGCAATAGCGGGCGATGGCCAACAAGCCCTCAATTACCTGGCGGCTCCACCGGCGGCGTGCCCCCGGCCAGACATGATTCTGATGGATGTATCTTTATCTTTTCATATAATTTTCTCCACTTATCGCTTTCCTTTTAATTTAATTTGATGCTACAAAATACCAACCGGAACTGACTTAAAAAAAAAAAAAGCTCGCAATGCCCGTCATGGACGGCCTCGAAGCAACTCATATCATTCGAACCCAACTTCCCTTCACCGCAGACCCCAAAATTTCTATGACCCCCATTGTTGGACTCTGCACGACAGCCTTACCTAGCGATCATCGGAAATATATGGAACAGGGGATGGACGATGTGATCACGAAGCCTTTCCGAAAGGGGCATTTGAAGCGGGTGCTGCTTTATTGGTCGCGTCGGCAACTGATGCCCAGAAGGTTGGGGGTAATGCTGCCGCAATCTGTCCCGGTGCAGCGGTGGGGGGTTCTGAGTCCTTTAAGGATGTATCGTGGGCCGAGATCTTTGTTGTAGACTGTAGATTATACATACAGATATTTATGCCTTTACATCCAACAAATATGGACTCAGAATATTGAAGTCTTTAACGAGGCCTGTGGAATTGCTGTTCTTCTAATGTAGTGGTTCTAGCGGTCATAGAGGTGGCTCTCGTCGATGAATATTGAATGCCGATAAGGCTAATCTTATATAGCCCTGATAGCCTAAGGTAGGGAGTAAGTATTGCGCAAGCTGGACGGTTGGCGTGGAAGAAAGAAGTTACAGTAATCCCTGCGCACATGTCTCTCCTGCTGAAATATGTGTGGATATTTTTGGACTACTTCCAAACCAGGATCAAAGCTTAACAACCATCTCAAGATTTCCAATTTAGCTTATCACTACATGAATCAGACCTAGGAAATAAATCCCAGGTCGAGGAGACGCATGTTTCCCCCCTGGCATTTGTTCATGAAGGGCGGTTCCCGCGCAACATAGTTGGATGCCGACCGTGTCTAACCTTTAGCTCTCAACATGAAATGAATTATAACCCAATAAAACACATGGGCTGCAGAGGTAGAGGTATTTCTCGACCCTTCTAGAAGCCATAGGCAAATCGTCGGGCAGGGTCTAGACCAGAGGGTAAGAAGAACTAACCAATCAAAGAGGTTGAGAGACCCGAATGTCGAAAGAATCGCGAAAATCCACATTGACTAAGCAAGCCAATGGGAACGTGATGCTAAGGCGTGTTGACGCGACCTGCAGTGAATGAGAGTGTTTGAGGGGATTGGAAATGTGCCTCAAGATCTAGAAAGATGGTTTCCGTTCAGGAGTGTAAAAGTACTGGCCAAAGAGAGAAGTGGGATGGCCTGGATGTCAAAAGAATCGCGAAAATCCACTTTGAGCAACAGGACTAATCAGAACGTGTTCTACTAGGCGCGTGGACGCGATGGATGCTGTTTTGGGGGTGATGCAAGTGTGGGAGCGGGAAATACGCTCAGATCCAGAAAATTGAGGCCGCTTACGGAGACTCCGGCTGCGGAGATCCGATGGCTTTTAAACCCCCGCTTTGATTGTCTTGGGGGATACCTCTACTTGGCATTATACCTCGTCAATAAATGAGCAACGTCCGACGGAAGACTCTGGAAGATGAGAAGCTACCCCTTGTTCAAGAGAATCTTTCAAGTCCCCACCATGCTCTAAACATGGTTACATAGGAGGCTCTTGTCGCAATGACGAAGTGCAACGTATTACAAAGCAGGGTCAACATCCACCAATGAATGGGCACAGCTCGAGTGCATCTGTTGGCCCTAAAAGCATCGACCAATTAGATTGCCCAATCTTGATGGGCTATAACATGGGGTACTTAATGACATGGGTACGACGGGGGCTTCTTCAATGATGACCAATTCATTGATTATCAAGCAGCGCTTTCTGGCATCCCAGTCGCATCAAATACAACACATTGGGAATAGCCCTTAGCATATATAAAACACCAAGTTGCCCTTGGATTTGTTCTCCCATCTTTCTAAGCCATCTCCCCCCAAACAATCCCCTCATTCTCAATTGACCCAAAAGTTCAACCCTCCACACAATGACTCTAAAGTACCTCATCACCGGCGTAACAGGTGGCCTAGGCGAACAAGTCCTCGCCTACTTCGTCGCCAATGTCCCCACCTCCGAATTCGCCGCCGCATCAACAAAAGAGTCGAACCGCCAACGCTTCGAGGAGCGCGGGATCAATTTCCGCCGGATCGATTACGACGATCCCCAGACCCTTGAAACAGGCCTGGAGGATGTCGAGAACTTGCTCTTCGTGAGCACAAACGTATTTGACAACGAGAGGCGAAAGAAACAACACGCGAATCTTGTCAATGCCGCAAAGAAGGCCAATGTCAAACATGTATTTCACCTTTTTCTATATCTTGTTTTTCTTTTGATTGTTGATAATCAGTTGCTTACGGTACAAGGTGTGGTATACATCTCTCGCCTTCGGTGGACTCGCGAACGACTCCAAAGCTACTATTCAAGTCGCCCATCTTGAGACAGAAAAGCTACTTCAAGAGTAAGTCCCGGCATCCACCCAATACAAAAAGGGGGAAGAGAAAACCGGCTTAGGAGAATCTAACATTACCAGATCTGGCCTCACGTATACCTCTATCCGTGAAGGAGCCTACACCGAAGCCTTCCCCGTATTCATCAACTGGTACCCAGATACCAAGACCGTCACTCTCCCCACCGACGGAAAAATTGCCTTCACGCTACGCACGGAACTTGGTGAAGCGACCGCCCGAATAATGCTACGAGGCGGATACGAGAACCAAATCGTCCTGTTCACCGCGGAGGAGACTATCACAGCCAAGGAGGTGGTGGACGTGATCAATGAGACGACGGACCGAGATGTGAAATACCAGTTGGTGTCTCCTGAGGAGTACGTAGAGATTGCCGGCACGAACGACCAGGGCGGCAAACCGAAGGCATTCTTTAGGCAGGTTGCTACGTGGTGGGAGTCGATTGCCCAGGGGGAGTTGGAAGCAACTGATGGGCTGATGCGAGAGGTGTTGGGGAGAAAGCCTGTGGGCGCTAGGGAGGCTGTGAGGAAGCTACTGACGGAGAATCGGGACTTTACCTGGCATCAGAATTATGTGCGAGTGTGATCTGGTCATGATGAATTCTATCTTCATAGTTAGATGATAGGAATGTGCGGCCGGGTCGGATCATTAAGAGCATATTAAATCTTTTCTGTGCTATTCTTTTTTGTAGATAGGATTGCTATTATTTTAGAACTAGTGAATCATTAGTATGGTAGGATATCTAGTATTATTAATCATATTTTATTAAATAGTTGACCTGGAGCCCGTACGAAAATGGCGGGGCTTCCAGCCCTACTACTTAGTCAAGTGGACAGGGTGTGCTGAACCCTCTTGGGAACCAGCCACAGCATTACAAGAAACTGCAGCACTGGATCGATCGATATTCCACCTGCCCTGGTGCCTGAGGCAGACTAGTGCGTCGATGTCAGCTTTTAGCGCGTCGAACCCAACTACTTTCTGCTACTGAGCGAAGCGAGGTGTCAAGGCTTGTATCATTTACTTGACTAAGCCGGTACCTTTCCTTCATCACCTATTGCATCTCTCGCAACGTCTCTCAAGGCATCGATATTCCACTCCCATGTCTCGTTGGGATTTCTCCCTTGGGGGACTGCTCCGCCGACGTAGAAATCGGAACGAAAGAAAGTAAGAACCTCAACCGAGGGCTTTGGGTTGGGCACAGGAAATAGTTGCTACAGTCGTAGCGGGTAAGTATGAGGCGGGCAAGACAAGAATAGCTTCAAAGAGTCGTTTGAGACTTACGACCCGCTGGGGATTCGGGGCACCCCTCAGCCACAGTTCAACAAAAGCCTTTACCCTATTGTTTGATATGGCAGTCCATTTCAGTAAAACAACGACATTGGCCACGGCAGCCCCTTGGAACCATAGATTCTTGTCCGCAATGAGTTGGGGGTACGATTCTGAATAGCCTGACTCAAACACAACTGTCGGAAAAGCCGCCCCCCGGGGCTTAAAATAGGTGTCGGGTTCTTTGTAAACATTATTCCAAGGCGCTGGAAAGTTATCAAACCCTGTCAACTTTGATTAATGCATGAACAAGATCTTATTGTTTAAAAACAATGAAAACCCACGAGTGTTTGAAGACAACTGGAGAACTCTTGTTTCAGCTAAATTAAAAATTCCACTCATTGGCGCAGCAGTAACTTCCTGGACAGCCCAGGATAGGTGGCAATTATGGAAGATGGTGGGCATTGTTACAGTAAGGTTTTTCGTCGAAGGATTGAAAGAGAGCCGGACAGAATTTCCCTCAACGTCTGGATCTAAAGCAAGACTTTTTGCAATCAAATAGCCAGAAGATGGGTCGAGATTTGGGTAAATCAGATAGCCGGATCCAATTGCCGCTAGAATATTGTTGGCCGTGAAAAATACCGTAATCTTAACCATTGAGCTAAAAGAGATATCTAGACATCAACTTCCGCCGTAGGTTGATTTTTGGTTCATTTTCAGGCTGACAAATATCTAACTTGATCTTCTGGATCCATTTCTGGGGAGTTGTCGGTAACCCGGGGTCTTCACCCAGGGGACGAAGCATACGCTGAGGTTGAGGAGACATTGTTGCTGGAATACTGAAAAAGGAAGGTGATAACAAAAAAAACAGCAGGCAAAATCACTGTTGGCCGTGAAAAATACCGTAATCTTAACCATTGAGCTAGAAGAGATATCTAGACATCAACTTCCGCCGTAGGTTGATTTTTAGGTTCATTTTCAGGCTGACAATCACTCAGGATTCATAAGATTTCAGGGTTATTGTTACTTCAGATTAGTTTCCTGTTATGCAGTTGCCGTTACTAGAAAATTGAGAGTATGGAAGATATTTTCAAAGACTTTATTTCTGTGTGGAGCGGAGTACGTGAGGCTGGGATGCTGGAGTTGAGAAAGTTGACTTCTATTCAGCGACTTCTTGCTTCAATGCTTGAAGTTAGTAACGATCATTTGATTCACGTGATTAGATTCCTATGTCAGAAAACACCATTACACTACAAAAACGATATCAAGTGAGATTCTCTAGCATAGTGGTATTTTCTGCCTAATCCAACATCCTAATGAGGAAAGCGACCCGCGTGAACGCGTCCAGATCCGAGCGCCCTGGTTCCGTTTTCCCTTGGAATTGGCGTCCTATATCGTGACATTCCGGCCTCAAAGTCCCTCTGGAAGTCCCCCATGGACTGGGGAAGAGGGTAGTGAGTAAGACGACCCTTTTTATTCCTACCTACAAACTTGAGAAATCCTTTATAAGATTGAATATCAGGCCCGCTGTCTGCTTCCGGATGTTTTTCAAGGTATCTATAGTTCTTAGTGCACCATAACAGTTGTTGATTGGAGATACGCATAAATTAAATAATTCCAGGTTGAGCCAATAACGGGCATCAGTCCGCGGCAGTATAGCTCTTTTAATCATCTGGTTGTCATGACGGCTAATATTAACCACCTTGGTAAACTTTTTTGCCAAGTCCACGGGCATTCTGCTGGTATGAGTAGAGGAAAAGTTTGCAGGTATGACAGTTAAAACCTGTAGGGTATGAGGAAGAATAAGAAGGAATAGGATACGCCCAAGGAAAACGGCCCCTAATAAGTAAAATATTTTGGTGCTGGTTAACCCCTCCTTCAGAATGTGCAGAAGTGCAAAGGAGTATTATAGAGTGCGCTTTATTCAGGCGCCTGAAGATCTGCCCTGAAGAGACGGTAAACCAGCCGCCTAGGAATTATTTTCGATGGGTGAACTCTGTCATACTAATGCTGTTGTATGTTTTTTTGCTCACCGGGGTTTTTTTTGCGCTGGGATTTTTTAATGCCGAGTAGCATTTAATACGCAGTTGACGGTACAGACTGCCTATACAGTGGCGTATTGCTCGCGACCGCCAGGCTAGTCGATTGAGTCGCCAGAAGCTGTTTATTGATATTATTAAACCTAAGCTTGTGTATACGATAATAATCCATCATGCGACTACCTAACATGACACTAACCCATAACAACTACACCATGAGGACAATATCGGCTTGCGAGATCTGGTCTAAGTTAATTAGGGTCTTCAGCGCTTTTTCCATCTCTCTCTCTCTCTCTCTCTCTCTTCTCTCTAAATCTTCTTCTTTTTTTTTTTTTTTTTTTTTTTTTTTAACCAAGTGCAATGGGAAATGGGATATTCTCCCAGTTACATTGATTTTAAAACCTTCCACTTCTGGGAGATACAGTCTGAACAAAGCAAATGTATATACATCTCACGGTCTCCTCATTCTATCCTCCCTCTTCCTAGATGGTTCGCACCTTCCTCTTCGATGGTGGTTTACAAGAACATCCTGTCAAATGTAACGACCTTCCACTCGCCAGTCTCGGTGTTGACACTCAAGTTGGAGTGCTTCAGGGTACCCTCCTGGAGGAATCCAGCTTCCACAGCACCGCCAGCAAGAGGACGCTGAAGGTGGCTGTCGGCGTGCTTGACGGTCCAGTTAGCGAGGGGAATTTCCCACGAGTTGCGGGTGGCAACGCTAGGGCAACCTATTCAAGATTAGTATTCGCTCCTTCTTCTTCTTATGTCATCTTCGGTTGGATTGGGACTGGGTGTATACTTACCAAAGTATCTGGCTTCGGCCTCATCCTGGCGGAGGTGCAGCTCGAAGTATCCACGGTAGTAGCCCTCAACCCACTTGAGCTCAGTGTTCTCCTTGTAGGTGTTGGCCCGGGTTTCAGCGGCCTGGAGCGTACGGCCGAAACCAGTGCTGGTGACGGCAGTACCGGCGAATTCAACACCAACTGCGCCGGCACCGGTTTCCTCGTCGTACTCCTTGGTGCCCTCCCAGATGAGGTCGCTCACCTGTTCTCCTGGTTAGTCCGGCGTGTCCTTCCTCACAGCAAAAAAAAAAAAAAAAAAAAGAGGGGGTGGAGGGGAGGAAAAAAACCTACCCAGTTGACGTGGGTGTCACCGGCAATCATGATGTTGTTGTTGATGTTGTTGTCGTACATGTGCTTGAGAGTGCGGTTCTGGTTAGCACGGTAGCCGGGCCAACTGTCAAGGCTGAAGCTGATGGTGCCATCCGATCCGGTGATTGCATTGTGGGCAAAGAGCAGCTGGTTGCCAATGACACGCCACTTGGCGCCACGCTCCTTGGACTCGGACAGCTCGCGGTAGAACCAGTTCTCCTGACGGGCCCCCATCAAGGAGCGGCCGGCATCGTCATGGATCAAACGGATATAGTCCTTGTTGTCACCTAATACCACAATTAGCCCACTATCCAACGGGGTAATTTCGATGTTAGACATACCGATATCAGTAATGGAGCGATCATAATGACGAGTATCGAGCATGATGAGATCAAAGAGGTTGCCCATCTTGAAGGAACGCCAGATGCGAAGGCCATCATCCATGTCGACTTGACTAGGGAAAGATTAATAATTTGGTAAAAATTCAGAGAGGTTCCTTAGAAAATGTACCGGAGAGGCATCCACTCGAAGTAGGCACGGACGGCATTCATGCGGCGCTGGTCGACACTGATCTGGGGGCCGTAGTTGAGGAAGGAGTCCTCAGTGTTGCGGAGACCGCTGTAGCCATCGCGGTAGCCGTTGTTGGCAATCTCTGTAATAATATAGATTATTAGAGACACATACGCGGGTAGTGATTATCACACAAGAGAAAAGAGGGGGGAATTACCATGGTCATCCCAGACAGTGACCCAGGGGAAGTTCTGGTGGGAGGCAGAGAGATCCTCATCGGTGCGGTACTATACATATGTAGGGTCAGAATAGGCCACGAATTAGCAAATACAGGGGGCTAATATACCTGGCTCAGGCGAGTGCGATAATCGTAGAGGGAGAAAATCTCGCGCTGAGGAATGACGGCACGCTCATCCTCGCCGGGGACTCCACTCTCGTATTCGTAAATGTAATCACCAAGGTGAATCTATTTCAAGGTAAGCGGTCTCTCTCTGTCTCTCCAAGATATCAGACGCAAGATGGGAAGGCTTACGACATAGTCAACATTATCCTTACGAACAACATTTCCGTAAGCGTTGAAGTATCCGTTGGCTATCCGCAACGTTAGCCCTAATTCCCCGGTGCTAACAAGTAAAGGGGATACCTACGATAGTTGCTGCAGGAGTGAACAGCGAGCTTGACCTCCTTGGTGCGCTGGTGCTCGCTAGGAGCAGTCTTGGTACGACCCAGGGGAGAAACGTTATCGGAACCACAGACATTGAACTGGTACCAATAGGTGGTGAAGGGCCTCAGACCGTTAGCCTCCACCTTGACGGTAAAGTCGATGTCACTACTGGTGAAGGCACGACCCTTGTCCACAATGCGACGGCGACCCTTATCAGCGTACACCTTGTAATCGACACAGATGGGGTGAGCCGAGGCCTTGACGTAAGGTTCCGTGCTGTGGTCATACAGAGGCACGTCCCCAGACACGGTGACCTCGCTGTCGGAGGCCTCCAGCGAGGGCGCAATGCGGGTCCAGAGGATGACGCTGTTGGGGTAGGGATCACCAGAGGCCACGCTATGGGTGAACTTCAGGTCAGCAGCTGTGAAGGGAGCCTCATCACGCTTCATGAGGCTTCGGCGCTCGATCACGTCAATGTCAACACCCAGGCGCACATGGTTTTCGTTGAGCGAAGGGCTGCGATAGTTGAGGTTCTTGGAATAGCTAGCCAATGCCCCAGAGGACACGGCCAGCAGGGAGATCAGAGTGCTGGCGTAGACCATTTTTTTTTTCCTGCGCTCAATTGAATCTCTGACGCTGGTGTTGGCCTGTGCTGGATTTCCTGACGAGCTTTCCTCATGGTGAGGAGGGTGCGATCGGTGATCCTACTTATAGCCTTTTTCTTTGTTGCTGTTGTCTCCTCTGTACTGACTTCTTCATCCTCTACACAGGCTTTCATTAGGTCTCGCCGAATCTATCGTATAGCCGGCTTCTAGATATTCTATGGACCATCCTGATGGAACCATGTGGGAGCTCTAGGCACCAATGACAGACAGAATATTACACACATGCCCCCCCGCGATAGATGAGATTCCACTGGCGTGCAGAGACGATTGGAGTGACAGGAACGCGAGATCCCGACAATTGGGGAGCGCAATCTCGCCATTGCGGAGAGGGGCAGCACCGGGAGGAAATCCGTAATCGCGACAGCCAAGGCTCGGTTAGAGAGACGTTGAATGATATTGAATGCCCATGGTGGGGGGAAAGGGAGAGGTAGGGGGAGGAGGATACTAGACCACCTCCGACATCCTGCTCTTGGCATCGCGACATCTAGTGGAAGTGAATAATGCCCTCACAACAAGGCCTCCCTCGTGCAACGGTAACTGGGTATGATTGGCGCCCAGACGATGTCGATCAAGTCTTGTGTCCCTGTCGCAGGCCCTGCCAAGGCTTGGCCCTCCCATTCCGCCCAATAGTTGGAGTCCGGTTTGCATTCAGTCTTGGCGGAGGCGGCGCCCTCAAAGGTTTAGTATAGCTTCAAGGACGGCAAGATAGATTAGAAATCCTTCCTTGGTCACTTTCCATGCTCCGGTTGAGCCGGATTCATGAATTTGTGCAATGCTCATTCCCCAGTTTCGCTATCTTCCCCGAAGCCCTGCATAATCCTTCCACAAGGGACAGGGATAACGCCATTCTCGAATATTCCCTTCGTGTCTGGGTAGATTCCTGCCAGCTACCAATATGTACACGGGAGGTCTCCTAAACAACCCCTCCCCTCCAAGGCCACTGCGCTGCCTTGTTTCAAGGCTAGTCCCCGTCGCCGGTTCTCATGCCACACGCCAATCAAGTACAGCGCGGTCATCGCGCCAGAGAGACAGGCAAATAATAGACTGATAGTATAAGTAGCCATGACGGAAGAGTGGAGCATCCGACTCCAAGAAGGAGTGGGGTCGAGGTAATGCCACCAACTGAACCTCGTCATCGTTACTCGTGCTTCTCAAGCCACCACAGGGATAAGACCTACTGTTGCTAAATCCAATCTGCCAGGCCGTTCTGACACTCCTACAACGGTGGCCACCAAAGTTCATCGAGAACCAGCAGATAAGGAACGGACCCGGGCTAAATGAGCCACAGGGGAGGAGAAACAGTGTCTGTTGGGTGATTCAGACAGATTTAAGGACGAGAATTATTATAATATACTATAATTCACAGTCAATTCAGTGTATAGCAAAAGTAGTCGCGGGGGGTCACTGTTTACAGTCTGAGGCGACCAGTTCCAGTGTGAAATTTTCTTCAGAAGACTGACCCACAAGAAAATAGATTAATCTGTGGGAAATTATCCTGAAAACCCAGAATGAAAATTATGTCTTGGGAGTACATTTGGAGACTAGGTAGGGATTGAAATCGAGTGCAAACATGATTCATCTAGTTAACAAACAATAGTCCCCGCTGCTGTCTCGTGCTGTTGTAATTAATATAATGAACCCCCCACCAGCCCTTTATTAGTGGAGGGAAGTCTCAGATTGGTATTATTGGCTTAAATAGAGAATATCGAGAGCCTCTTTTATTCTGACGAAATTGCCCAACCAGGGATCCACTTATCACCACTTTGTCGCTCCCAGCGTTTCCTTCCCTGCAGTGGCCTGTACCGCGTCTGCCCCTATGCTCGCTTTGGATCAGATCGCAGCGGCGACCCCAATCGTCAGCTACGAGAGTGTTGAGACGAGGGACCAAGGGGTTCTCTGGGCATGGGCAAAGGCAATCTCCAGGCCTATGGCAATTCCAAACGCCTTCGAAAGAGCGGGCAGAACGTACGCGGGGAAGGGGGGGGGGGCTGGATGCGGACCTGGACCTGAAGGATGCTGGCGTACGCCATGGACAATGAGGCCATGACGAAGCCGGAGGTGATCTTGAGGTCATCAAAGACTATGAAGTCCCTGTATCCGATCCAAGAGGAGTCGTCACCTATCGCATATACCATACACTGTCAGATTTTGGTCCATTTCAGTTTGCCCGAAATATCGTTGGTGGCAAGTCACTTGCCGGCTGGTTAGTAGTATAGTGGGTGACCACATGCGAATCCCAGCTGTTGTATGTTTTTGTTTTTCTATTTCATCCAGGCATGGTTGAGCAAACCTCCATTATCAGGTATGAATGTGTATTGGCTGTCACATACGACCACAGGAAGTGGAAAATAGGGCTTCCCGTCCGCTCAGCCGTACTCAAGCCACTTGCCGGCTGGTTAGTAGTTTGGTGGGTGACCACAAGCGAATCCCAGCTGTTGTATGTTTTTTTTTTTTTTTAATTATATTTTTCTATACAAAATAACTCTACGTAAACCATGCTTTAAGGTGGTTACCTCATACAGCTATAGGAAGCGGAAATATAGCTCCCGTCCGAGTAGCCAAACTAAAATCACCTGAGAGAGTAAAACTGGAGTATCAAGGAACCCGTACTTTGAATGTGACATTTGGACTCCAGCTCATATACTCCTGATGCTATAAGTCTGTGCATTATTCTCTAATATATATACCCCCTTCTTAACACTATGCCAAGATAACCATAAATATCAATCAAATAACATACTCAGCGTTGGCAAGTACATGTGCAAAATATATAGTTCTACCTGGAACCTACTGGATCCTCTGCTCAACTGCCCAACTAAAATATCATTCAGTTAATCAATTTTTATACAACCATTAATGTAATTCTTCGAAGAATATAGTAGTTAGCGACCCAGTTTCTCCATATTAAGATTGGTATTTTTTATACTTCGTAGATAACATGTAGTCTGACTCACGTGTCAAGGCTTTTTGGACCCCACCAAATGCTTACCCCTCACCCCCAATGTCAACAACATTACATCTCTTCATGGAATGCATCTAGATTGTCCCTCAAGGAAATCTTTCAATAACTAGATGGCCTTCGTTAGCTGTGGATTCCTTATAGTCGTCACGTCACTGTCCTGAATAGCATTATCCATACCCCACAATGATTGAACCGATCGGCCTCGTTGGAACTCTCATCGCCATCATCCAGATCAGCAATAAGATTACCTCTGTTTGCTACGACTATAAATGTGGCGTTCGAGATGCTCCCCAGGAGATTTCATGGATTTCAGAAGAAGTGACTAGCGTCGGAAATCTAGCTCAGCGCCTACTTAAGGTCGCGGAGGCCGACCGTTACTCAGATCAACCGTCGCTGCAGTCTATGAGTGCCAAAGGGAGCATACTCCATAAATTCCTGGGTGACCTGACTGACCTAAAAACGAGCCTCAAGGTCGGAAAAAAATCAGGGTTGAAATCAGCCCTGGCCTGGCCGTTGAAACGCGTAGACGTAGAAAGGAAGCTTCGTGCCATTGGGGCAACAAAGGCTACATTGGAGCTAGCATTGTCCGCTGATAACGCGTGAGTATTACGTTTCATGGCAGAATGACTGCTAATGGCGAATAAGTGAGAACATGCTCGAGATTCTGACGCATGCTCGGTCGTTACCTTACATCAAGGACCAAATGTTGGTTCTCGCTAGGAGTGCAGATAAGAAAGCAGAAGGTATGCCCGGAGTGTATCATCACTAGCTTGAATACTGATATAATTATTGGCAGAGGATGAATGGGATAAAATTCTCCACTGGCTTGACGGGCGTGACCAGTCGACAAAACATGAGCAGGAGTACCAGAAATATATACATGGTACCGGGGACTGGCTGCTGAACAGGAGCGAGTATAGAGACTGGAAAGCTAATCCAGGGAAGTTGCTTTGGGTAAACGGCATTGGTGGGCTTTGCTCCTCCACATCTATCGTAACGTTAGACTGATTGTCGTATTTAGCTGGGTGTGGTAAGAGTGTCTTATGGTATGTGCGGCGGCAGGCTGATTGCAGGATGACTAGTTCATAACCAAGTCCAGAGCTCTAGCTAGCATGCTAACGTTGACAAGCGCGAAAGTAATTGAGGACCTTCAGGCCCATTGCGAGGAAGATAAACAAGTCAGTCTCAATTATTTTTATATTGACGGATCTGACCGCAGATCGTTCGATATCGAGTGCTTGTGCAGATCACTTCTCGCCCAGCTGGTTCCCCAATTAAGTACTGTCCCGAGTGACTTCCGTTCTTGGAATCAAGTACCAAACCAGCGGGGTAAATTGATGCGCAGCTCCAACCCTGGCGGAAACTGGACGCGTATATACTGGAATATTCTGGAACTTTTCGACCAGAGCTATATTGTACTTGACGGCTTGGATGAATGCGAAGAGCACATGGAAGATGGAAACCACCAAATCTTCAAATTCATCCAAGCAACCATGAAGGCAGCGCAGAAGAGCGTGCATCTAATTGCATTTAGTAGAGATCTCGAGCAGTTTCGAAACAGTTTTGGTAGTCTAAACTCCACAATTGTGACGATGGACAGTGAAACGGTGAAACATAGCTTGTGGCTCGCCCTAAAACATCATTTAGCTCATCAAACAAAATTTACTAAATGGCCAGATTCAGTAAAGAATACTATCCAGACATCTCTTCTACCTCAGGCTAATGGATCGTGAGTATGTAGCTCTGGCTTCGAGGGTGGCACTAACCATTTCTCCCTAGGTTCCGTTGGGTGGACTGCCAGTTACTGACATTAAGAAAATGTGCGACACTAGGAGCAGTTCATAAAGCCTTAAACAACCTCCCAAAATCATTAGAGACCTACTACATAAGAGTGCTAGAGAACATAGACGAGGGTAACCGCACGTCGGTGAAAAATCTCCTTCGCTGGGTTGCCTTTTCCCTCCGACCAGTCAGTGCCTTTGCTCCCTGTGTGCATGTACTGTACATACCTGATTCATTCTGTGCTAATGAGGTAGTAAAGTTGACCCTCTCAGAGATAGCCAGTGCAATCGCAATTAATGCCCAAGATCCAAACGCTCCTTTTATCGACGAGGGCCTAGAGCTTCTCGACCCGGACGGGTTCATGGACTCCTATTCGAGCTTGGTCTCAACTTACTGCGACATTGGTGATTCAACAGGCAGCATCAGTGTGTTTGTCAAGTTAGCACACTTTACCGTGAGGGAATTCCTCGTTTCTGATGCTATTCTGAACTCAATACCGGACTTCGCCATGGAAACAAAGCTTGCCCACTTGTGCCTTGCCACGTCCGGTCTAGTGTATTTCCATTGTGCAGTTCAATCAGGGTCCGATAATATCTGGATTACGAACCCACTGGCTAGCTACGCGGCCCACTTTTGGCCAAAACATATGAAAATGTCTGGTATAGAGTGGAGAAGTTTGAAACTTCAAAGTACGCTTTGTGATCTATTTGATGAGGATGGGCCTTATTATGAGCCTTGGTCTAAGATAGTTAATCTTGATAGGCCCTGGCGTGGAGAAGAGTTGAAAGAGTTAGCAGACTGTACCCCATTGTATTGCGCTGCCTATTTAGGACTTGCCACGATAGTTAAATCGTTATTAGACAAAGGCGCACCCCCGGACACATCCTGTGGATTATATGGGACCCCTTTACAAGCAGCAGCAGCATTTGGCTACCAAGAGACCGTGGAGATATTATTGAGCGCGAATGCAGATCCCAATGCGGCAGGAGGCGTATTCCAGTGTGCACTTTCCGCGGCCGCCGCTAATGGCCATATTGAAGTCGCCAGGAAACTACTACAGGCAGGAGCTAAGGCTAATGTGCATATTAATTGGCATGCCGGCGGCCAACGTTCTGACCCTCTATTTTCGGCGGTGATAAATGAACATCCATCTATCTGCGAATTGCTTTTGGAATACGGAGCCAAGGACTATCATTACATGAAAGGAGACCCTCAAAGCGCTCTTCACGCTGCGGTAAAGAGTGGCCGATATGACATTGTCAAGACTCTATTAGGGAATGATCGAATCCGGACGGTTAATAATCAAAAACATAGCGGAGTTATCCGACCAGTGCAAAGCGGAATCACTGCTAGCCAATACTCGGCTGCGGCGTTAGGCCATGTTGACATACTCCGGGAATTACTCACCTACGGTATAACTAAAGAGGAAGCATTCCGATATGCAGCTATAGCCGGGGATAAGGAGTTGGTCCTAGAATACCTAGATCAAGGAATTGCCATTGATGAATCCGCGGGTGTTTCTGATCATCCAGCCGCTCTTCAGTCTGCAGCCAAGGGTGGTCATGTTGCAATCGTTCGAGAGCTTCTCGCGCGGGGAGCCGATCCCAATTTCGTATCTGACTGGTCAACGCCACTGCAGGCTGCGGTTTCCGTAGGGAATATTGAAATCGCGCAAATTTTGATTGATGCTGGGGCGAAGGCTAGTGTTAATTTTATTCTCCGAGCACCTCTCTTGCAACGGCGGAGGGATCTTCTGGCGCTCCTCGTAAAACACGGAGCAGACACCCACCAAGAGCTACGGGAAGCGGTGAAGAGAGGAGATCTAAGAGCATTTAATATCTTGCTTGAGTTTGGTGCTGATATCCACCGGAAGGGACAAAATGACAGGACATCGCTGCTAACGGCGGCCGCCTGGGGCGGATCGATTCCTATCCTACGCCACCTGCTTGACAACGGCCTGAAGGACCAAATCAACCCCGGTCCAGGAGAGACATGCCCTCTGCTAGAGGCCATTCGCACACAGCGCTGGCAAGTTGTGGAGCTACTTCTAGATCTCGGCGCGGATGTCAACGTATTGCCTCCAGCCAAAATCCCGGTTAAGCCAGGAGTGACCTTGGGATACGGGAAAAATTGGTGGCCACCTACACCCCCGCACGAGACAGCTCTTACAATGGCGGTCAAAGAGGCGAACGTGAAAATTGCTCACTTGCTGATACACCACGGCGCCATGGTTACTCCAACTACACCTGTTACCGCAGGCACACCCCTTCTTTATGCCGTTAAGGAAGGGCTTGTTGACTTTGTCAATGAGTTGCTTAGACAAGGCGCTGACCCAAACCAGAAGGGGACCGTGGTAGAAAAAGCCAAACCAACCTTTCCACTTCTTGTTGCGACAGAAAGAGGAGATATCAATATTATGAATAGTCTCCTCGACGGAGGTGCAGACTTAAACGGTCAAACCGAGGAAGGCTTCAGCTCGCTGCATGTCGCAGCAAGGTCTGACAACCCCGATGCGCTTAAGCTGCTCCTACACAAACACGGCGCTAATATGAATGCCAAGCTGCTTAATGGTAGCCGGCCGATACACACGGCCGCGTCGAGAGGCACCGCTGAGACTGTCAGAATACTTCTTGATGCGAGTGCTCCTATCAATGGCCAGAACGACACCGGCAGGACGCCTCTCCATTGGGCAGCGGATAGCGGAAACTGGGAGACACTGGAATTTCTGTTAGAAAGAGGCGCCGATGCTAAAATCAATAGCGACGATGACGGGGCTAAGACTGCGTTGGATATGGCTTACCTGACGAAGGAGAAACCAAAGTGGGCAAGACAGAGGCATTGGAGCGACGAGTGGGATGATGAGCGGGTGGAAAGATTATTGCAGAGGTTGAAAAAAGGGACGGTATCATAGGGAAATTTTATTATATGTTTTTTAGTATAATCAAATCATGACACATCGATTTAGCCAGTCAGTCGTACAAGGCACAGAATCATCTATAACCTTCTTGATTCACATCCATCCATCATGTAACAAGATGAATTTAGGTCCTCTTTAACACAATACATATATAAGTAAAATTAAAGATTAGATACACACCCTATGATAAAAAAGGTTTTATCACTTAAACTCAACTCCTTTATATAAAAATAAAAAGAAAAGATAAAACTAAGAAGATGAGAAGGAGGAGAAGGAAGAGAGAGGAAGAGAAGGGGGACCTAGTTGATCTGAATGATACTTGGTAATAGTTAAAAGTATATTCAACATGTTTATATCTTGTGAATCATATAAATGCTTAGAACCCCCTCAAGAGATGTAACAGGATGTATAATTTCCCAGAGAGCCTTCAAGTTAGACGGGGATATATCATGTCTGGGGGTACCAGCTCATTGTTGCTTGGGAATTAATTTCCATTTCCAAGCAATGATGAGGTCTAAAAGAAACATTTCCAAGCAATAATCAGCTTTCACTTATTGAAGGCATACACCCTGGTTTTATTCTGTACCACTTAGTAATAGATACAGACTAACTAAGTAACTAACTGCTAATTCAACTACTTCAAGTGCTGCTTCGAGCGCTAGTTTGATGGTCAATTCAACTGCTAATTCAACTGCTAATTCAACTGCTAATTCAACTGCTAATTCAACTGCTAATTTGACTGCTAATTTGATTGCTAAGTTGGAATATGCTGAGCTAATGATAAAGATAAGTATAATAAAAAATAATTAAAACAGCTTCAATACAGAGGTTACCACATCAAAAGCTCATCATTGCTTGGAAATTTTAATAATAAAAACGCTCAGTGTTGCTTAGAAAGCTCATCATTACTGGGACTAAATTTCAGTCCAAGCAATGCTGAGAGTTTCTCTGTTCTGGCTTCTGAGCAATGATAAGCAAATCCCAAGCAACAATAAGCAGGGTCCCGTCATGTCTGTGATATGGGCCAGATGTTGGATTATTATGTAATTACTCAGGCAGCTCAACCATGACTCTATTCACTAGGTGTTCTGAAACCCTTCGGGAAACCCTAAGGTTTCCAACCCTGGTTCAATTAGTGAGTTCTGTGACTAGTTTGAGTATTCAGATTAAGGGGTAAGCTCCCTAGAGCTCAATATTCAGCTATTCTAGCTTCTACTTCTTAATATAACTTCTAATCTCTAGAGGGTTGGTGTAGTATTTTGAAATTTATACTCTGACTAATAAAAGTCTGTTTTGATAGATTTAGTCCACCGTACACTTGTTCATTAATGGAGATCTGTAACATTGCTACGACAATGATATGACGAAAGTTAAACATGGAGCGACTTGTAGCCGCAACATAGAACTTAAGGAATCCCGGCACCAACAACAATGTTATTCCCAAACACAGGCCGCGAATCCTCGCCGAGCAGCCAGACAATCGTGCGCGCAATGTCATCAGGCGTGTTCACCCCGAGCCCGCGCAATTTCCACGCTGCCTCGAGCTCCTCTTCGTTCTTTGCGGCAGGGATGAATGAATTCAGCATTGGGGTGGATGTTGCTCCTGCGATTTCTCAAGTTAGTGGAAAATTCCAGGCAGGAAAAGCTGGTAAGTAGTACCTGGCGACACAGCATTAACGCGAATTCCAAACGGATACGCATCCTTAGCCACACTCTGCGAGAAGAACGCAACCGAAGCCTTCGAGATCGAATACGCATACATATCAGGCGTGTGCACCATCGACGCAATACTCGCAATATTGACAATACTCCGATCCGCCGGTTCCAGATCCTTCATCGCCTGTACCTGCGCCCGTGTGCAGTAAAAGACACCGTCAAGGTTCACCGCAAGGATCTTCTTCCAGGCCTCATCGGTCTCCTCCACAATAGTCGGCGTCGACCGAACACCGACCGCCTGAGGGATCCCCGCACAATTAGCGGCGCCATGGAGATCGCCAAAGGTGGTGATGATGTCTTGGATCCAGTTTTCGACAGCGTGAGATGACGTGACGTCAAGCGGTGTGCAGTGAACTTGGGTTGAGGGGTTGATGCTGCGGACCGTTTCTTTAATTACTGAGAAATCGGCTGAGCCCAGGTCGCCGATGCAGATGCATTTCGCGCCGTTTTTGGCGAGCAGGCGCGCGGTTGCGGCGCCGATGCCTGAGGCGCCGCCGGTGATGGCAAAGATCTTTGAGGAGAGGGCGGCCATCGAGTGCGCGGATATAGAAGAATATGATGAAAACCTTAGTAAGAATGGAGACTGAGAGGTTGGTGTGAGGTTGAGTTCGAGCTGAGGTTGTGACGCACATAAAAAGCAGTCATTGAGGGCATGGGTGGCTTTTATACTAGGCAAGTAGCCGACTTAGTAGACCAGGTCTCTGGATTCTGACCTCGGGCTGTAATCTTAACTCTGGTGTGCGGGGTAAGCTGCGCCGAACCATTACAACAATTAAAGGCTCTTTGTATTTTGTCGACGGGGGATTGATCGCTTAATCTATCCGCTACCAATTCGTTGGGCATCCGACTCTAGCCCCGCCTTAGCTGGAAGGTACCAAGCGAATAAGCTCATATAGACAGTCTTATTGGACTCTGTGTCTATAAAAACGCATTGATGCGCCTCGTAGTCTTTTTAATGTCAACCGCTAGGAGAACAGATTTAGATAGTAAAGTGATGCGAAAGTGTCTACTGGCCTCGTAACTTTAGCCATGTAATGTTACTAATACTTCATGTCGAATATTAAGCGAGCAAGACGGCTATATTAATTCTGGATGAAGATAAGTATTGTGCTTATAGCATGTACTGTTCCTCAGTGGAAATACCTGGGAACAACACCCCTGACAGTTTCCCACGCTCTA
Organism: Aspergillus haitiensis; assembly: GCA_027569155.1. Taxonomy (NCBI): domain Eukaryota; kingdom Fungi; phylum Ascomycota; class Eurotiomycetes; order Eurotiales; family Aspergillaceae; genus Aspergillus; species Aspergillus haitiensis. The sequence continues at coordinate 659,908 of JAPDEO010000008.1, read as the reverse complement.
TCCAAAGCCTCGACTACATCTTCCGGGAGAGAGCCCCTTTCAACCTCAGACAGGTTGTTTTCCAGTTGAGACAACCGGCTCGCACCCACAATCAAGGAATCCCCATGCTCCGCTGACAGTTTGCTATGGTGCACCAACCAACGGTAGGCACACTCAGATTCTGTGAGGCCATGCTTTTCCGCGACAGGGCGGATAAAATCCAGTGCATTGAAGTAAAAATCATTCATATATCTCGAACGGTGAAGATTTCCCTGCCAGCCGGGAACCTGGCTCGTAGTCATTCTCCAACATGCTGCGCTTATAGCAAGACGTCAAAAAACCACCAGCAAGTAGCTGGAAACAATAGAGGGAAATACCATATTTCCGCAGGCACGGGATAAGCTCTGGTTCAATCAATCAGTATAGCACATTGTAAATCCCCTGATAAACTATAGGCTGATCCAGTTGTTCTTACAAGCAATCTCACAGATCTGTAACACCTCCCAGGACATGAAGTTGCTCAATCTGAAGCAATCAAAGTAGCCCTCTTTATGCAAGGCGTTAATCTCGCGAAGAGTCCCCTTGAAAGGGGTGGTGCAATCAGGTGCATGGAGATAGAAAAGATCAACCTTATCAGTCTTTAAGGCCTTGAGACTTTCCATGAGTAACCGGCGGACATCAGGGCCCTCATGGCTGTAACTTTCCTCACTGAACTTGCCCATGGATTTGCCCTTGGTGGGATAGACCTTAGTGTGGACCTTAAAGCCAGACTCTTGCCAGTGCAGATCACCAAGAAACTCCTCACTGGTGCCGCTGCCGTATATGCGAGAGGTATCGAGATCGGTATATCCATTCTTCTTAAAACACTCCAAGATAGCATTCCCTTCCCCCAGGTCGCTAATCCGGGTTCCTTCTTTTCCTGCATCTCCAAAGGTCATGCCCAGACCGACTTGCGCATCAAAGCCGTCGCCACCGTCAGCGCCGCCGACACCGGTAGCTTCTTCCGCGACGGTATGAAGAACACTGCCTTTGAGATGGACCGTGCAGCCTTGGACAAAACACTGGAAGCCTCCTCTGCGGCTCGCGCTGCCGAGGCCAATGGTGAACCTATCGCTATGCAGCCGCTCGTGCCTGACAGCCCCCAGGGCCTTCCCGACAGCATCCCCACCATGCTGCGCGAGGGCGCCGAGTACTACTGAACTCCCCGTGCTCAGCATCCTCGCTCGACAAACCGCTACCCCACCCACAGCATCGCCCTTTTGGTTAACTACAATTCCTACGCCTTCAACTACCTTATCTCCCCCTCGGCCCTTGTTGATGATTGCTGGTAGCAATGCCGATACCCTGTACTTCAGCCAGGAGGGTATCGAACGCGCCAAGGAGCCCAAGGAGCTATACCTGGTTCCTGGAATGTCGCATGTCGCACTATATGACAACGTTGACAGGCACCTGCCGAAGCTGGTTGATTTCATGTCCACGTCTCTATGCGCTTGAGTCGGCTGAAGCTCATTGGAACAATCTAGCGGCATCATAGGTGTGAAATCGTTGATGATGTTCGATATTGTTTGTTGCTCGTCTCTTGACCAGATGTTGTAATACTTGATAACTACTTGTTTGATCATGTGCCTCGTAAGACCTAAGAAACATACAATGTGTCGGTCCTCGCTTCCATGATTGCTTATCGCCTTCTCGCCCAATGAGGGTAATTGAGGAGTAGCAGTACCTAGTAGTGAAGGTGGTTCTCTACAATAAGCTGACTAAACAATCTGGTAAGAATAGTTAATTAAGTAGTCAACTGCATAGTTGACTAACTAGTTAGCTAGTTAGAGTGCTGGCTCATTAGTTGATAGCTGGGGGAAAGCTATATAGGAGTAATTAAAAAGATAAGAGGTCTAATATTCTAAATAATATGCCAAAAAAAAAAAAAATAAGTAATTAATATGGAGAGAGTTAAATACTTGACTAAACTATATAATAGTATCTCAGGAAGGAGAAAGAGAAAACTTTTAATGTAGTTAAATAGGCAATTTAGTCCTATAATCAATAATTCTTACAGATCTACTTATAATTACGAAGGATTCCTGCTGACTCCAACCCCGACATCAGTAAGTGGACCGACCCCACCTGGAACCACTCTGTTGATTATTGATCTATCGACAAGCATCGGCCATGCCGAAAATGATCGGAAGCTGACCAAGCCCCACCATACAACCAGGGAACCATTTCCCTACATTCCATACATTGAGCGGAATGCGTAGTGAAAATTTGGGAATAGCCCTGCGGAGTACATGTCATCAGAACCTTAACTCCGAGATTTCCTGCCATGATTTGTGGGGAATTCTCTGGTCCGGATGGAAATAGTCGCTATGACCGTGTATTGGATACTATGGTGATGCAGTCATGATCCTCCTTCCTTGTCACCCTGTTATATTACCCACTCTTCTCCCAATTCTGAGCATTATCTTCCTTGAGGCAATTCTTGGTCATGACTTACGAACGTCATCCATACTTCTATCATGAGCTCAGATTACGAATTTACCGTCTGGCGTGGCCAGAAAGACGGTGGTGTTGCTGAAGACACTACTAAGCGACCTGCCCTTACTGGGGATGAGGTATATCTAGACGTTACTCACTCTGGTGTCTGTGGCTCTGATCTTCACTTTGTCCCCTCTGGCATGGCGCTGGGCCATGAAGGTGTTGGTGTTGTTCAAGCCATTGGACCTCAGGTCAAAGCCTTGAAGATGTAAATATTTCCACGCCTAACAGTCGCATAGTAATCATTGGCTTACTTGTGTTTTTCTAGTGGTGACCGCGTCGGCTGGGGCTATCCATTCGACAGCTGTGGCACATGTGAGAAGTGCATGGACGGCTATCCGACCATCTGCGACAACCCCATCTTGTACGGCACAGCTAACTTGGACTCTGGAAGCTTTGCCACGGGAGCTGTACGCAAGGAATCTTTCGTCTTCCGCCTTCCCGACAATATGGCCTCCGAGCAAGCCGCTCCCCTGATGTGCGGTGGAATTACTGTTTTTGCCCCCCTCATGTTGTGCGGCGTTAAGCCCTGTGATACCGTCGGTATTGTTGGCATGGGAGGCCTCGGCCATCTAGCCGTCCAGTTTGCGCGCGCCATGGGATGCGAGGTCGTGGTCTTTAGCCAGACGGACAGCAAGAAGGAGGACGCGCTGAAGCTCGGCGCCTCAAGCTTTGTGGCCACCCGTGGCAAGAAGGACATCACCGCCGAAGTCTCGAGCAAGGTCCATCACCTCCTCGTGACCACCGCTGAGCTGCCAGACTGGGATCTCTTTTTCCCGATTCTTGCCAAGGGGTCTTCTATCTTCCCGCTCACAGCAACTGAGCCCGATGCCCAGCTCGCGCTGCCCCATATGCAGTTCCTCCTCAATGGAGCCAAGGTCCAGTCCTCGATGCCCTCGAAAAAGACCTACTCGGATATGCTCAAATTCGCCGCACGAAACAACATCCGCGCTGTGATTGAGTGTGAACCAATGTCGACTGAGGGAATCAACAAGATTTTCAACAGGCTAAAGGAGGGCAAGGTCAGGTACCGTGGAGTTTTGTGCAAGCAGTAAGGATAATATGTACCAATAAGTTTGAGAAAGATTTTCCAGAGGCTACAGTCTTTATAGTTAGATTCACTGATGCGAACAAAAAGACCGGAATTGTTATTGCCTTGATCTTGCAATCATATTCGACAATGTATCCGGCGATAACTGGGCCAAGAAAATAGCCGATGATCTCCGATGCGACGATTGTTCATCGAGGCGCGCTGATAGACGAAGAAGAGTTCTGCAATGGTGATTTTGGACAGTAGTTTCAGTAATAGCGCCGTCAAGGGCAGCCGTAAAGGTCATTTGCTGGGAATTGATTTGTCCACATGCATGCGGCAAATTGGATGGCAGAGCTGATCACGCTAACCAACTGGCGACCGATCTTGGTTCAGCCCAACCCTCCCCACCCTCGCTCTAGCTATCCAGATGGTCTGGGCTTGGCAACATAGGAAATTGGCTGAGCCAAACAGGTAGGACAAAGGAGGGCACATAGAGGCGGGTTTGATTCTGTTCCTTTCGCTGATGAACCCTCTTGGTGGGGTTTACGATCAGAAGTATCGAGCGTACAGCGGAGATAAGTGATAGTTCCATATTCGAGAAGAAAATGCATTCTAACCCGAGTTCAGGCCAACGGCCACCTAGAGGGGCTCGGAGACTATTTATCCTAGGCCTTACGGAAGTTAAATTCCTCCTAGCTATAGTGGCGGTAGTTGTCGGATTTCCATATACCGTCCCAGTATGTTGGTAATCCCTAATTGTCCAACGATTCCCAGCTCCAAATGGCCGCCAGTGATCCAAGTTCGACCTCGTTCAAGGATTCTGACGATAAATCGTACACGTGCTGGCCATCTCCAAGCATGCCCGGAAGTGATGACAAGGCGGTGGCACCATCATCATGCACATCGGGGCTCATGGGCAGTTGCACGCCTGACACAGCTTGGGGGCACAAAGCCAACGGCCTAACGCTAAGTCCAAACTTGAAGGCATTCTGTTCATTGCCAGAGAGGTTCAAACTTTGAGTCAGATGGCTGAGTGCACTGTAAGCTGCGGCAGATGTACGTGACGTCTCTGATAGCCATTTCATGGTGCTAACCGCACGTCCGATGGCTCCGATTATTTGTGTGCGCTGGGCTAGTGATGCCTTGGTATCATGTAGGATGCCAGAGCACAGAACCGCAGCTGTATCGAATATTGTATATATTGCTGCGTGGAAATCTGCAGCAAAAGGAGCCACGGTTCTTGCTAGACGAGTGGATGCGTGCATGAGATGTAAAGCACAATTCACGGCAGCCTCCTGCAGACGGCGATGAGAGTTAATTGGCTCAACCTCACATGGCGTAATAAGATAAAGCTTTAGTGGTCGTAACATTATCATATATGCAATAACCTGAAGATTCCAGCGTTGTAGATCCACGTATTTAGGTTCCTGGTTCGAACTAGTGTTCGTGGTTTTGTAGATGCTTGGACAGGCTGCAAGCCAGTCGCTAATGACTCGCTGAAGAGCCACGATTTCTTCAACGGAAGAATTTGTTTTTGGCCATCCAAACTGCCTTGACAGGGTTTGAAATAACTGAGCCAGAAGCACCATGTGAGTGATGGGCGATGGCCAGTCATGGCCATCATGGGAGGTGTCGAGGCGCAGTGCTGGAAGCTCAAATGAGCAACTGCTAGAGTCAATTATACGTGGTCTAGACAGCAGGAACGAAAAATGCCTTGAGCAGCCGATGATTGTCAGCTGCCATGACCTGAAGAGAGCCCATGTATTAGTCACTTACATGTCCCACACATATAATATACACCACACTCTCCTCCGCATTTCCGTTTCGAAATCGCATATTGAGCTCTTAACACGCTTATCGTGCAACCCCAACTCCTGTGCCTCATGTATCGACGAAGCCAGAACGTGCCAGGAGTCAATGAACTGCGCATCACTCTTCAGCCACCAGGCCGTGAGTAAAAGTTGTTGGACCTGTATCAAACCACCCTTACCAGCGCCCATCGACGTACTCAGTGATTGAGCTGTGCGATGATACCTCTTGGAGAGCTCCTGGATGTTCTCCCCTAGTTCGGTCTCTAACGTGCTGCGCAAAGAGTCGCTAGGGAATTGTGTCGAGCACGCACACACGCGCAGTAACAGACATGTCATGACACGATCAGGGTTCTGTCCACACACTCTGGTATCCCACCAGTCGGAATAGTTTTTGGAGAACAAGGGTGGATAAATCACATAGTACTGATAGTTGGGCCCGCTCAAGAAATGTTGAATCATGGCATCTGTATGAGCGTCATCAGCTTGCTTGCTCGGCATCTGGATGTCCGGTACTGTCCGCTCAGACCTACCCATATACGGTCGAGGAGGGAGGACCTGCCGGGTAGTTTCTACATCATAGGCATCGAGCCTATCTTGGCTGGTTTTCAAAGAGCTCTCCATTGACTAGACCATATTACAACCTTTTCGTAATTTAAGAGGCTATAGAAATGGAGGACAAACCTGGTGGTTTCCAAGGTGGAAACTTTCACTTCCATACATATAGCCAAGAGACCTGAAGCCCTCATCTTGGGATATATACCCTAAAGCACGATCGCCTACGGCGGTGGCTTGTTCAAGGTTGACGCTGCTAGCAACATCGGACTCATTCACAGATCTATAGATGTTGAGTTACAATCACACAGAAGGAGAAGGGGATTTATTGCCAACCTAGGCTGATTCTTGTACGTAGTGGCCGCATTGGCCCTGAAGTTCTGGGAGTATTGGCATAAATGGGCCACATTCCTCCCATGACAATGGCTACATGGCCACGCGCGGTTGCACTAAAGCAGACAATAACATCATCGTCATAATCATTAATTATAGTTATCTTTTGTCGGATCAGCCTGGGGTGCCACCAACCTTCTGCTTCCGGCGTTTGCACTCGGTACAGGAGACTAGATGCTGGGACATTTCGCGTGATTTTGACCTTGTCACTAGCAAAGTAGCACACTTCAGTATCATAGAATTGATGCGGTTTTCAGTCATAAAGTACCTGGTAGTCCGCATCTACCGTCAGATATCGACGGGATGGTCGTTATCTCTTCCTCACCCATGGATATCCCCACATCTTCCCGGTGATTTTTTTTTCCGCAACTTCCTATTTCAGCTTAGTTGGCCAAGCCTTCCAGTAAGGTTCAGTCCAGAAGATGCTCCCAAAGGGGTGGGTGATAGTTAAAAGGCCAAGCTAGCCAATCCTTGATAGCTGCAGGATTTTAGTAGGTAGGAAATTTGAGTTAAGAACAGGAAAGACTGGAGAGACGTATGAGCAAAGCGATCATGCAATATTTGCGTGTCCTCGCCTGGGGCCTGTACAGGCAATCTTTTAAGATTATAGTTGCTAGGAGCATGGGCTTTTAGATTACTTCTTGTTACAAAACCCTTTGGGAAACCCTAAGGTTTCTAACCCTGGTTTGAACAGTGAGTTCTACAACTAGTTTGGTATCTCAAACCAACACTTCAGCTTGTTTCCAACTCTTACCTGCAGGATATAGGTGGTAACTATCGGTATGGTTTGTATGGGTATTGTAATTTCTGTTTGCATTGTTTGTTTTCCAACTTGGCGTCTATTAAACCCACCAGAGCACTGCTAATAATCAGTTCCTTGCATTGGATTTATCTTAGGCCTGCTCCTTGTAGTGTCTATTATATGGAAATTTGTATTTGAATTCAATATCAAGCTCTCCTTTATTCCCTGAGCAATGACATCAATTGAAAGATCTACTATTCAGGACAGATCACCACGCAAGAAAAATAAACGTGCACGCCATTTGAAGTCGCGCAATGGTTGCTACAGCTGCAAATCACGAAGAGTCAAGGTAAATGCCATTTCATCTGGTCTAAGATAAAACTCCAGAGAATTAAGAAAATTAGTGCGATGAAGAGAAACCCAAATGCGGCGCATGCTTTCTCAGAGGGGAACCCTGTGAGTTCCCCGACAACTCTACGCAAAGACCGCGTATTAAAGCCGCGGCGCCGAGTCATACAGCCACTGATGTAAGAGTATCTGGTGGATTGACAGAAAGATCCTCCAGTCTATCCAGCTCTTTATCACCACATCCTCTTCAATTTGACCTGAAATCACCACCTGGGTCCATCGGTGATGGGGGAATAACCAATAGTCATACACTGAATATGGTAGATCTTCGGCTTCTATCGCATTTCATAACCGAAACAGCAAAACGAATGTCGCTCAAACCTGCTCGACAAAGAGTATGGGAAGTTGTAGTTCCTGGTATTGCCACCCGGAATGAGTTCCTGATGCATTTGCTGCTGGCCCTGGCTGGTCTTGATCATTTCTACCCAGGTGGACCCTCAGGTGGGTTCTTTCATCCTGGCTCAACCTCGACAACGAACAAGCATATATTACCATCAACTACATCAAATGAGCCCCCAGGGATGCGGGCAAGTTCTCCTAGTCTAAAGTATGATATCAACACGGGACATCTTGGAATTATCGTCTCCCATCACCAGATTGGGCTGCAAGGATTCAGGGAAGCACTTTCCAACCTATCATCATCGAATTGCACAGAGGTGTTCGTAGGATCAATGTTGCTGGTAGGATTCGCTTTCGGTTCGCTTCGTGTGCGAAATATGAATGATGACTCGCAATCATCACCCCTACCTCGTTCCGCGAACGATGCATATCCACCCCCTCCTCGACTGGACTGGATCTATCTAGTCCGAGGACTAACTTCAGTTGTCAAACAACACTGGCCAGAGTTAAGAATGGGCCCATTGAGAGATTCACTCTATTTTGCATATGCAACAGACGACTGGCAGATGTATCCGCGAGAAATGTTTACTGCTCTAGATTCCCTGCAACCGCCCCAATCGTGGTCTCAGCGAATAACGAAATTCTGCAAGGGTGCATGCAAATCTTTATCCGATTTACGTTCATTTCTTGAGTCATCGTCTCTTTCAAGTGGGGTGGCAGAATCTACTACTGATCCTATGCAACAAAATCTGTCTCGTGATAGCAGTCAAATATTGTCGGAGCAAAAAAGCACTATCCAGATCCTTGAGGACATGTACATGCGCATTCTCTTGGTGGCGCAGATCACTCGAGATCACACCCAATCCCATCTAGACATCCAGGCTGATATCGAAGATGCAGGCGTTATGGCTTGGCCGGAGTTGATTTCAAGTGAATACCTTGCTAGCCTCAATGGTGCAGGGACATTGTCTAATCTCTCTTATACAATTCTTGCGCATCTTTATCTAATTTTCTCCCTCTTTGAGGAGTACTGGTATCTCAAATGGGGGTTCGATGAAGAGATTATGAAAATTGATGGCCGTATAACTGTTTCGGAAAACAGAGAGCTTATTACACTGATGCGATGGCCGGTCTCTGTAATTACGCCCTGACCGCGAAATTCCAGGCGTCGAATTAGCGTGCCGTCTTTTAAGCGTTTTTGTCACACTGTATAGCTCGATGTATAAATGAAACTATTACCAAAATCCCCCAGTGATTAAAAGAGAAAAAAAAAAAAAAAAGGCAAGACACAGCCCCTTTCATTACCAAGACATGATTCGGACGATTACAGATTAGAGTGGGCTTCAAAAAAGACAATTGAATTCCTAAAAGTTAAAATGCGATCCATGAGAAGTCTTGCCGAGGAATCGATCCCTTTCAGCTACATAGCAGGCATCAGTGAGATCTCCCTTTATCAGTGTAGGAATTAGGTGATTGGGTGAAGAGAGGCTAATTCAATGGAACTGGTGGAAGGATGGATCCATGATGGATCATGGATGCTCCGGAGATCAGCCGAGCCCTAAAGGAATTGCCAAGACAGGCGCACTCAGACTCGTATCCTCGTACCTTCGTATTCGTGGCGGTTCGTATAGTAGATAGAGGCAACGAATCTTGAAGGGAGCCAGGCACGGTGGCACATAAAAGAGAAACATCTCCCTTCCCCATTGTAATTTTTTTTTTTTTTTGTTCCTCTCTCACCATATATCTACTTGAACAACAAAATGAGCTCCCAGGATACCTCTCAGGACATCGACTTTAAGCTCTACAGATATACGCCCTCAATCCCTGCCGCTGCCGTATTTGCTGCCGTTTTTATTGTTCTGGTCGCTCTTCACGGAATTTGCGTCTTTCGTTATAAGACACTATTCTTCATTCCATTTGTCATTGGTCTTCTCTGTATGCATTACTTCTTTCCCCATCCACGTGGGTTTGTATTGCCAGTAGGCTAATCAGCAACTTTTACCTGGCAACAGTTGAAGCCGCAGGGTATATTGCGAGAATCTTCTCTCATTATGACACACTCGCTCTCGGCCCCTACATTGTCCAAACAATGCTCATCCTTGTTGCGCCTCCCTTGTTCGCAGCATCCATATATATGACCCTCGGGCGGCTAATTGTTCATTTCGACGCGGAGAGCGCGTCCATCATGCCCGTCAAGTATATCACAAAAGTGTTTGTGCTGGGGGATGTAATCTCCTTCCTCCTACAATGTGGAGGTATGTGTCCGCATCCTTACATCGGTTGCAAAAAATAAAAGACTTCCGTCTCTTGTCCCCAAATTTCGGTGAATAACTTGATTCTCCTACTCTAGGCGGTGGATACATGGCTGCCGGATCGCTATCAGCTATGGAAATTGGGGAAAATATCGTTATTGCGGGTCTGGCGATACAGCTACTCTTCTTCGGATTCTTCGTCTATGTTAGCGCGATCTTCCACTATCGGGTTAAGAATAAAAAGGAGGACCAGATTCTCAGCGACGCCCAGCAGTTGCCTTTCAACCAAAGTTCATTTTTCAGTTCGTGGGAGTCCCTGTTATGGTGTCTCTATGGGGCATGTGCGCTCATCCTTATCCGGTCGGTGTTTCGTGTGGTGGAATTTGTTCAGGGAAATGACGGATTTATTATGAAAAGGGAATACCTACTTTATATTTTCGATGCCCTGTTGATGAGCCTTCAGGCCGTTTTGCTCCTGATAGTTTATCCAGGAAAGATTCTACGAGGGTCCAGAAATTGTGATTCTCGTAGGGAGTTTCATCTACGGCTGAGATCCCGGGGAGATTCGTCGGACGGGATCTTTTGCCCAGTCTCTAGAAAGGCATAGGTAAGGCTTTCGATCTCAAGCTACTATGATGGATGCGAGTCCATTTAGAAGTATTATATTAATTACTCTCCTTCTTTCCCCCTGCCTGTCGTGAAATTTGGGAAGTCTTCGCGGGTATATATAGAACAGACAATTATACACTCAGAGCTAATGTTGCCATAAAGACTCGAATATTTTTTCCGCGTTATAATTAACTCGTGACATTTAAATAGGTTTTATTTTCTATTTTTCCCTTTTAGTTTTATTGCTTTCAATTATTTAATAAACATGTGTTGAAATGACGACGGACCGGGTCTTCAGCCATATGGCCCCACAACCAATGAAACCATTGGATGAAACTAGTTCGTATACTCGTATAGGTATCCTTTAGGTATCCACATTCTAGGGTTGAGTCTAGACCTGTGTAGTGACCTTGATTCCACTCAGTATCTTGTTCAGAGTGAAGTTTGGAGAGACAAAAGGACCTGATAATACCCAGAGAGCAGCTGAAACCTTCATCCACTCTCCATTCTATCTTCTCACAAAAAGACTCATGATTGTCACTCATCAAAATGGCTTGCGACATGGTGGGCAACAGCTGCTTCATCGCCATTAAAATCACCACAAACCGGGCACGTCACCATCTCGGAGGGAGAGGTCGCCATGATATTCCCTTCCTCTTCTGCCGTAGGACAACCACCACTAGCACCCTTCGTATTTCTTCGTGGCTTCCCACGCGTTATGTATGCGTCTAGGCTGATATGTTCCGAGGGAAGCCCTGATTCAGAGGCACCAGTAGCCGGCATTGTCGACCGGGCAGTAGGTGTAGGCGCACTCATAGGCGTGAGCGTCATGGTCGTCCCAACTGCAGCCATCGATTGAACTCGGCCGACCCGACCGTCGGTCAGTCGGACTTTGATGCCGCGGGGGTGATTTCCACGCGTGAGGACGTTGGAAACAGTCCCGACCACTGTACGGCCGGTGCGTTGGTCGGCTTTTAAAACAATGTTAACGCATGCGCCCGGGATAACATCAGCTGTTGTGGGTACATGAGGCATTCTTTTTCTTTTTCTCCTATTTATTTACTTTTTGTCCCTCATGTATGATGGTGTTGGTTTTGAGGACCGGGGCAATTTCTGAGGGGGAATAGACGGGCCGGACCGTTGTTATTCCGTCGCTAACTGATCAGTGCGTGCTGAAGTAATTGACCAATTAAATCCTGAATCTGAATTGGAGCCGCAAATGGTTCTTTCGCGATAAAATATAGCATTGTAAAAAGAAACAGCATACCTTGTAGAAAAAAGTTGTCCAGAATTACTTGGTATATAGCCAGCTCATACATATTAAATTTAGGTACGCCTGGGGCCTGGGGTTTCCATAAGACAAATTTAAATAGTTCCTGGGGTTTGAAAATAGCTAAAATAAACAAACAGTAAAGTAAGCTTCGGATATTTGGCTGGGGTGGATAGTAGATAATCCGCTCCGCCGCCAACAGTTACCCCTCCCAAATAGCGGAAGATACAGATTAAGACAAACAATCAAGTCGTTGAGCGATCCTTCATCTATTATATATTTATCCGAACAACACGTTTATGGCTGGCGACGTTTTAAAGTACTGAATAATGAGAGCTAAGGTGGATCGATAGGCTAGTTGAGCGCAAGGTATTGGTTGTTCCTACCGTTAGATTGCAACATACCTGTATACCTACTACCTAATATCTACTACTCAATGGCTCCCTCCCTTCCCCTCGAGGTCCTGGCCCTCATTTTCACGCCGTTGGCTCAGAGTTTGCTCGAGAGCAATCAAATTTACGCTGCTCACGAACTCCTTCTGGTGTCTAAGTTCGTACGCGCAATTCTGGAACCTCTCCTATATCGGTGCATTCACCTACAGACCCAAGGGCCACCTGATGACCGGGCGCGGTATCTTGCCCGAGCTATGCTAAAGCGACCAAAACTCGCGATGCATGTTAAGGAGTTGTTCTTGGAGCAGCCCGATGGTGAAAGTTTCAGTGACCGGGATTCGGAGTCAGATTCTGGTGAAATTGAGCCTGCATGGACTCCTGTTGAGATGAGCATCGCAATGGAGTTAATGGGATTCAAGTCTGAGGAGGAAAATGTACACCTTTTAGAGAATCTATGGTTTGGGAAGCTTAGAAGATTGGACACACATGCCACGCAATGGCTACTTCTTTGTCAGCTATCTGAATTAGAATCCCTGACCCTCGAAGTCACGTCGGGGCAATTCGCACAGCCAGCTACCATCCTGAGACTGCCTTGTCTCCAGGAATTAAGATTTACTGTTGATCTAGGGGCTGAAGGGGCTTGGGAAGGGTTTTTTGAGCCGCAGGAGATTCTCAAAAGCCTTATTTCCGGCACTGATCGACTCCGGAGGTTGACCTTCGAAGAACTACGATCCGTCAGCTACCCAATCATTTTTGACGCCCCCGAATTGAAAGAAGTGCTTGACCAATATGCTGCGGAAACGCTTGAAGCACTTTCTCTTGTGGTTGCTATTAATGACGAGAAGGACTGGCGTCTTCCTCAAGAATGTACCGATATATCAGGATGTTTTGGCTCTATGAAGAATTTCACTAAGCTAACAGACCTCTCCATCCAGCTCGAGCTGCTACTGGGACAGCCTACAGCTGGACTACATCGACTTAAGGATGTGTTACCCACGCAACTGGAGAGGCTTACCTTTCTAAGTCTATGTGACTACAATGGCTCGGACGATGTCAAGATTTGGGAATACGATGACTATATGCCCCACTTCAAGGAATTGGCGGAGGTTGCGACCAATGCCAGGATCTTTCCATCGCTGAGGTCTGTCAAAGTTCATGTATCACGCCGGGATAGCTTTAGTAGCCCGAATAGAGGGCGGTATGTAGATGGTGTGCTCGGTGATTCCGACATATATTTTGGGTGGTACTAGTTTAGGAGTGTTGATAATGCGGTTGAATATGAATTTGGCTCATATCGCTACCAGATATTGAGCGCCATTAGCTCACGTCATGTAACATGTTAATATAGAGGCATGGCACTGCTAAGTGGCTGGCGAACATGGATGATCTACATAACCTCAGTGGATTTGTGCTCCCGTACACCGGGTACTCCCTAACTAGGCTGTTGTTCTCTACCGATACTCAGAGGTACTGAGGAAAGGCTGATGGGGAACCCAAACTTTATGTTCTTTATTCGATCTTAGCTAGAAATGTAAGAGGCTCTGTGCGGAGGCTAAATGTGACCTTCATGCGGAGGACTTTATAAATAGCAATATTGAGGAAGATGTAGACAAGACCCTTCCGAGGGCTCAGCTTTGATACGCCACTTTTTCTTGGCGGTTTTGATGTAACATAGCGCTTTCCTGTTTACACAGTGTAGTATTATTGACTTCTTGGAGCATTTTACATTTGTCTGCTTTGAAAGTAAAGGAACATATTTGCTCCCTTTTAAGTTATCTGGAGGGGCTGAAAAAAAAAAAACCCCCCAGAGGCATGAAAAAGCCACCTGATAGATTGCCACCCCGTTCAGCTCGATTAAGGCTAAGGAATTGGTGAGTAGTGTGTGAACCTTTGGAATGGATTAGGCCTGTCTTAAGCTACTATGCGAGGCCCTTTACGGGCAATCCCGGTCTTCGTGCTCTTTATATTTGCCTAGTCTTGCGATTCTCGTTCACGTCATGACCTACCTGCGTCTCACCTACGACATGTCCTACCGTTGCAGTAGGTTTTGACCATGAACCGTGTTGCAGTGGCTACTACGACCGTCCTTAATGTATGTTTGCTTCTAGAGCAAAGTTATGACGTTGCCTAAAGATGCGGTCGGCGGAAATATAGTGAAAATACTTTCGTCTTGCTCACAACGGAGCTGAGCAAGGTTTAATGACGTCTGCATTTATATTCTCGTTTGTTTGCCTTTTTTTTTTTTTCTTTTCCCCTTCCCTACATAAAGTGATGGTTGTGATGGTAGCCAATTGCTCCTGCCTTTAGTATAATATAATAAGATCCTCTTCACTACCGGAAAGGGAGCTTATTTCAATTTCTGGCATACCCACTTCGTTAATTGGCTCCTCTCCATAAACATGTTGCAAGATACCCAACTTCCCGACCTCTGCCTCTCTGGGCACTGGGACGACGACATGGGGGAGCTGGGAGAACTCGACTTGAACGCCGCGCTCGCTCAATCCGTAAAGATGAATCATCGAAACGAATCACTTACCGTTCCCCTCTCAGAAGGCGCGGCGGGCAAACAGCCGAAGCTCGCAATGATGATGGGCAGGTTCTGGCAGCCCGGAAGCGAGCTCAATATCGCCTTTCTATCTGGAACATCCTGGCAACAAAACAAAGTGAAGCAATACGCCTCTTTATGGACGAAATACGCGAACTTAAAATTTAATTTCATCCAGGATTCGTCAGCGACACCCGATATTTTGATTGATTTCGACCCAAATGGCGGGTCATGGTCCGCTCTAGGGACTAGATCCGCTTCTCTTGCGAGCCAGGGTAAACCCTCTATGAACTTTGGTTGGGTCAACCCGACGCGAAATGAAAGCGAGATGCGCAGAACGATACTGCACGAATTCGGACATGCATTGGGTGCAACCCATGAACATTCCAGCCCTCGCAGCAAGATACCTTGGAATACAGAGGCTGTTTACAGTTATTACTCCAGACCCCCCAACAACTGGTCGAGGGAGAAAATCGACTTTAGCGTTATGAGAAAATTATCCCTGGACGAGGTTCAAGCCTCCGAGTATGATCCGGACTCGATCATGCTCTATTATTATCCTCCGGAGTTGACCCTGGATGGTTCAGGCACCAAGAGGAATGTGGATCTCTCCGACAAGGATAAGGAGTACATCCGTTTCTGCTATCCTCCTTCCAGGAATACCGTTGGGTTGTTTAACACCTTAGAGGTCTCTCCCTCCGATAATGAAGGAAAAGTGTACACAAGGGAGGAGCTCTACTATCAGGACCATGCAGAACAGCCCCAGCTTATCCTGGGCCTGAACTGCCTTGACATGGAAGCTGGGCGCAACATTCGTGTTCATTCGCAGGTTCTTCTCCAGAAGCCGAAATCATTTGAAGTCAAACTTAGCACATGGGGAGATAGTGTATTAAATACTGGCGGTTTAACCTGGCTGGAGATTGGCCAGGACTTGGGAAAAATCGTGTCGTTTGGAACAGTTCATCTCTACGCTAGTATGAGCTACATTCCTGGGAAACAACAAGGGGTCGTCAGAAATGTAACCTTCAAAACTCCATTCAAGGCTCCACCTCGAGTTATCTGCATGATCCAATCACTCGACCTCGACGGTAAGAAAGATTGGAGTTTCAGAACATATGCTACAGGGGTTAGTAACAGTGGCTGCCGAATCCATGTGGAGGCCGGGCCAACTACCGTTATGTACAGCGCTAGAGTTGCCTGGCTAGCCTTTCCCCAGGATGATCCCAGCATGGGAGGCGGACGCTTCACGACAGCCGATCTCCCCAGTGCGCCAACTGTGGACAACTCCCGGGTTGTCGGGTATGGCCGGGTGTTCAAAGAAATGCCAAAGGTCTTTATGGCCCTAGACGAGTTTGACTATAGCTGTCAGAAGAATCTGCGTGTTCGAGTTGGCACCTCCAAGGTCTCCAGAAGTGCTCTCACCTTGCATTTACAATCATGGGGCGACAGCCGTATGCGTAAAGCTGGGGCGTCGTACTTTGCCTGGTGTCCACCAGCAGAAGAGCAGCCACGGGGTCTGACGTTCGTCTAACTACAGTCAAAGGATGCCTATGCTCTGTTAATTAACTGAAAAAAGGTAAACAATAATGCTCGTGATATTTTTTTATCTTGAATCTATTCAGAATCCTTATTAAGAAGGTGCTCAAGAGGGTAATAGCCTCTGATTACCTGAAATATGGTTTCACACAACTGAATCAGGCCACTACAGCCAGAGAGAACCGTAATTACGAGCATGCTTGAAGCCCGGCAGCTCACAGGAAAGCATTCCGTAACGTAGCAGCGACCCAAAGTCCTCCATAGAGCGTTGATGGGACCACATTCCAACCTAACTAATGCGGGACGGGAGGCCCGAAAGGGTATTTGGGGAATGGGAAGTCAATTCAAACGAAGGAAAATGTGACACAGCGTTGTGGATTTTATGTACCTGCAGAACCTGTCGTAGGTGCATCGCTAGGTTCTTGCCCCGCAGACGTAGGTCCCTATAGGTATTGCCCGCAGCAGTAAGTTTGAAACACTAAATTAGACACAGCATTTGACGTGCTCCGGGGGAATGACTGGCCCGCCCGCACATATCTCCAGTGAATCGCACCTAGGTGTACCTACCATCCTTACTTAGAAGAAGGACGGACACAATGAGTGCGAGCAATGGTACGTATGGATCAAATTATTCCACCGGCTTATAAGGGGAGCAATTTAGGATGTCAATACGATCTTTTGATCCTGGTGCAACTGCTTTTCCCCGGAAAGGGACACCAGCACAAGCAGGTATGTTCTGGATAGGTCTTGTGTAACATCATGCATTGGAATTCTTATTGCAGACACTCATTGCTTCACAGATATAGTGGGACCCACCTGGATTACACCGCATTGAGAACACAACACCAGTCGAGAATGTTGGAAATTGTACTTCCAGAAGAGTGCATGAGCTAAATACCTTACCCGCTGAGCTGCACGCTCTGAGGAGCATTTCTGGGGAGAAAACATTCTAGTGTCATTCATTCAACCCCAACTTATAAGTGCGTAGAAAGATTGTTCCAACATTGGCAACTGGCTCCCTTTTATGTTGTGCGAGGTATTGGCATTCACGGATGAGGAAGTTAGTTAACTGTCATTTACGTAGAACATGGGTGGTGTTGCTGTTGATGATAACCCTAGAGTAGTAAAGCCTAGTAGGAATTGGGGTGATATGGTTTACTGGGTTGTTTGCGACATAGAGGAGGTCTAGCCGAGACAGTAAGGCGGTTTGTGTGAAACATTCATGCATTTTAGTACTTAGCAATTCAAAACATTACAAGCCCTACAAGTTCGACATTCCTTTACTTGATTAACAAACTAGTTTGCTTATTACCTATTATACTGAGAGATCTTCGTTTTCGCTGGCTTGGGTTTTAACAATCATCATATGATAAGCATGGGGCTGGGTGGCCCATGTAGTGCGGCGTGGTTACGAGTAGCATTCATGGGCTGACAATTTGGGGATGCTCTAGAAGGTACCTAGTAGTATTGAGGATGTAGCTGGCAAATTTGCTCGTGCCTCACTTGATTGATGCCTCAGGAGGAAGGGAAAAAAAAAAAAAGAACGTGAGGCGAAGCTCGCGTCCAAGATTTCTGACTTTCTTTTACCGCTATCGGTAAATGACCGGGCTCTTACTTTCTTCCACAACCCTGTTTATTATTATTCTCCCTGATCCTATCCAACCCACTTGCTTTCTTATAGGAGGCTAGAGAATTAAACAAAATGAGCATCTTATTAAGGAAAGCTTTACATACCACTCGAGAGAAATCTCTAATAATTTTCACATCCGGGTATCAAAAGAAACTTTGCCTCGGATCTCACCAAAGTCGCACCGCAGCGTTCTCAGTGACGCTTTTGAAAAGAGGTTTGAACAGTTCAAAAATTGTAATCCTGAAGATAAAGGCGATCGGAATATCAAATCTCACTAGAGCTGGGGCTTTCAAATTTTGAGGTCTTTGACTTCCCACAGCTTCGATAATATCTGGAAACCTTTCCTCAATCGAAGAGCTGGGACATCCTTCAACTTACACTAGAACTGTGAGAACTCAGTCAGGAGCTATCACTATTACTGTATAGAAATTCCTGAGTATAACCCCTACCAACTCCTGAATTCTACTGGGGAATTTTCGTCCGTACCCGGTTGGCTATAGTTATACTAATCTTTCCATTATAGCCCCAACCCTGATCACCTCTTTCGCTACAAATCCTTTCACGGTCGGCTTCAATCCATCATTAAGGCCTACGAATCACTATGGCCCGACGAAAACAGTTTAATATGGTCAACTTTACTACGAATCTGTACCTTCAGCTCGAAGAATTTCCGTAGAACGAGAACATCCTGATTGCAGTATGTTCTGCAAACGAAGCTTTTGTATATATGGGAGAATTTTGAGATTGAAGCCTAAGTCGTCATCACAAGCGTCTTCGGCAAGCCAAGGTTCATATCGAAACCTGTTTCAGAATGTTATGGTGTCGACAGTGAGGACGGCATCAAGGCCCGCTTTGGTGAAGCTATCGGTCGGCAGATGGGCTCCATTTTCGATGCTATATACCTCAAGCTTTCTCCGAAGAGGAAGAGGAATAGGAGGAGGAGGAATATCAGAGCAAACCTGAGATACTAAAATAATTCTAGGCTAAAAATATTTAGTTAGGGGTTTCCCTCGACGCGGTCGCTTGTTTTCCCTCAGAGCCGCTTGTCCGGTATATGGATGATTTTAACTGTCGCTACGGTTTTCATAGTATCGACATGGCAGCATGGTTGCTGAAGGGGGCCAGCAGAGATTAAGCACTCCCCAGTAATTAAATCCAACAAGGTCAGTGCACCAGGGTCACTGCCCCTTTACAAGTGCGTCCCCTGGAGGGAGGGAAATTGGACGCATTATTATGGTTTCCCATACTAATGTTGCGCTTGTCAAAATTAACAAGAATGTCCAGTTCCTAAACGAATTCTTTGAGGCAATTTCACTAGAGGTGCCCCCGACAAAGCTGGAGAAATTCATTCTCGCAAATGAAACCCAGATAGGCTCCACAGTTTATATGAATAATCCGTTTACTGGGTACTCCTCCGAAGGGACATGTGGTGGCACTCTCGATTGCGCATCCCTAGTGGCGACCCTCACGAAGTACCTATACAATGGATCAGGGCACGGTGGGTGTATATGGGGTAAGGATTCATTGATGGTTCGGAAGATAGTGTGTGCGGGTCCGCAATTTGGAATGATCAGGACCTCTCTTACTTGTATTTTTCCATCCTCCACCTTCCTGAGCCAATTTGCATCAGTCGTGTCATCACCCCACGATTTGAATCAGTTAGCCCCGTTCAGGTTGGCACTTAATTGTCTAGGCTATCACGACTACCCCGATGAAGTCTGATAGTCATCATATTTTCTCAGAGATTCATGATGATGAAGAACGGCAGAGGTTTATCAAAGAGATTGCCCGCTTGCACCCCGACCTCGCCAATATACCCCGGTCCTGTTTGTTTGCTTTGTGGTTCACATATATTTTAAGGGAGGTGCTACAGCCACACCGACCTCGTTCCTGCCACACCACTTTTCTGGGGAGGACCATTTTTTTGCGGGGATAACTCCGATAATCTAAAGATAAAGTTATCACTTTACAGATAACCCAGTGTGTTGGGTGGAACCAAATCAACGGTTAGTGTCAACACCATGATGAGAATAAACATGATAACTGTCACAATCCACAGTCAGAATCGGCAGTTATAATCGACAGTTAGAATCAACACAACTATTAATTACATTAGTAAGTAAGCTGAGGCTTATGTTGACGATCTTTTGAAGGAATATGGAATGGACCGCTGCAATGCTACTCATACACCAATGAACCTCGGAGTACAGAACATATCGCCGACAGACAGCGGAAACGGAAAACGGAGATACAGATGCAGTTCATGGAGATGAAGACATTCCAACATCGCAATACGCACATGTCATAGGCTCGCTGGGGTGGCTAGCAATAAAGACACGCCCAATTTACACAACTATCAACCGTTTAAGTGAGGTCACGCACATTACAAGGCTCCGAGGCATCCTGGAGAATTTTATTCTCCCTGATCCTGAGTATTGTTGTGGGGGCTATCTAGCTACCTTCCTAGCAATTGAAATAATTGGTTGTGGGTTATATGACATACTTAGCGACACGTTCGAAGGCCTGAGGCTCTAATAATGGACAAACATATACAAAAAGGTGTGGTATTAGCCTGGCCGCTGTGGCTGTAGCACCTTCAAAGCTTCGGGAGCCTGCTGTTTATACACAGCAGGATGTTGTTTATACACAGCAGGATGTTGGCTTCCTAGTGCACTAGCAAGCACTGAGCATGCCTTACATGGTGGATGTTTCGGGGATATGTACTTAGTTAACAGTAGATATCCAAGATATCAGACTTATGGCCTTCATTTCTATTAGCTGCCGGTAAAAGGCAAGCCCCGAAGGAGACTCTGACTCCCAGAAAGAGGCCTGCCGGTCTGACAAGGTGCTGATTGATAAGTACCATTCCCCGACCTGCATGTGCGCACGGGCTTTGATGATAGTCCAGGGAAAAACATATTCGTTTTCGACATGCAGTTCAAACTCGTCATTCTTTCCTGCCATATCTTCACTATCTCAAAGGATGATCCGGCAGAGAAACCGTTGCCTTCATTCCAATTGATGGGAATGCAATGGAATTTGAGTCGCATCGCTGCAATGCAAGAGGCGGGCGAAGATGAAGAGAGTGAAAGTGAATATACACATGTTGAAGAGAAAAAGCAAAAGAATGTCTCTCAAACAATATAGGTATAAGTAGTGTTTTCTCCCTCCCTTAAAATCAACCCCCTATTTTATATTAGTGCCCTATTTACATAAGATAGAAGTATTTAGAAATAATGAAAACTACATAGTAACCAAAAATAAAGTATTATTTTATACAATATGAAATTTTTTTTTTTTTTCAATATATACATTATCCGCATTCAATAGAGTGGCTCAAGTACTGCTTAGCGGATGGGAAGCCCTAATTTTCCACCCTCTATGGTCGTATGTGTTCTATTCTATTCTTCAATAAATGATAGTTTATTTCTTTACTGCTCTCTAAGCTTCGGTATGTCCACCATTTATAGTTTATATATGTCGAGAAAAGGCTGTGGAACAAAATAAGTTTGCAGGCGACCATCAGCGGGCCCACCGATCCGGAACCCCTCAGTAACGCTGGATATATATAATTGTAGGTTTTACTGAGTCTTACCCTCGTCTTACACCTCTCTGAGCACTACTGAAGCCATGCAAGCATTCGGGCAGACTAAATGCCGTTTAGATGGCTTCAGGGCTTTTAGATGGGGGGCCGAAGATACGGCGACACAGGCATTAAACCTAAAGGATCCAATACGGACCGTTACCACAGTAGCCCGTGGAAACTTATTGAGTATAAGTTAGTTGGCGAACGGTTTGGTTGTGTGGGTGAATGATCAAAATTGGCCGGGTAAAGTGGAAAACGGACGTGCGGGTAGTATGTAAAGAATTAGTACCTCGTAGACGTGACGTGAGGTGAGGTGACGAAAATCGTTATCGAAGGGCGACTTATATAGTTTTGTTTTTGTTAGGGTGGAAGTATCAGCATCAGGTTGATCTGTAGCTATCTATCCGTTGGAGGCACAGGCACATCAACACATTCAACCTGAACAATCCGATGCTCAATTTCTCCATCCGGAGCTGCAATTACAACCGCGCTTAACTGATTCCCGTATAGACATCCCGAGTCCAATCCGATCGTATGCCTGCCCAGTTGTAGGCGGCGCTTCGCATCGTGTCCGAATATCACTGTTACCTTGGAGGCTTGCTGTTCTTGCCACCGGTCCCATTCGACAGCCCAGCTTTGGCCTTCAGCGGTCTCAGCCGCGGTGAATCTGTCCGAATGCTCCGGTGCACGGATGAGACTCCGCATGTGCATTATGGTGTGTGGATTCTGCTCTTCAAGTGGGATGTTAGGGACGAGGCCCGCGTGCACAACGATTACAGTGTGACCTAACGATGATATTAGGTGACCTGGTAACGAGACACGCAGAATTAAAGGCAGAGTGGCAAGCCAGTCAAGGTGCTGCGTGGAAAGCGCCGATGCTGTGCTGAGTGTTGCTGCGCTATGCTTTGTACCGATGTTGGTTGCGGGGAATACGTCTGTGCGGTGAACCCCAGGCTCTTGAACTATATGGCTGGGAAGGTTGGCCTCAAGGCTCTGAGGTATCGTCCGGGTACTAGTCAGACCTCCACATTGTGAGGGGGTATTTCTTGCGTCCCTGATCTCCGCGGCTGCATCAAGAACGGCATTATCGTGGTTACCTCGCACCGCGCTAGCGCCGAGCTTGATAGCCAGATCCACAACACCAGGGCTATCGGGACCTTTGTTGATTAGATCGCCGACTAGGATAAGATGGTCTCCTTTTTCTTTGTTGAAACCGACTTTATGTAGGAGTGCCTCGAGGGATTTTCGCATCCCATGTACATCGCCCACAATGACTAAGCGTTTTATAGGAGGGTCATGTTCAGGCGATGGTGGAAGCAGCTCCGGACCGAGATCAGTTCGGAGGTCTGAAATAAATGTCGCGATCGGAAATATCTTGTGGGCAACTTTTGCTGGGGTCATCATGTCGGCACACACGAGAAGACAAGGGGAGAGGATCAACCTTGATTTTGAGGCTGGAATTCCTATTGGCTAGGATCGGATCTGAGTAAATCCGGATCCGAGTTCAACCGCTGACATCACCCAGCCGCGAATCGGCTTTCCAGTTTTACCATCAACCATTCCCTGACCCTGGGTGGTGATCCCCGATACGAAGCGAACCTGTAGTTCGGCGCTTCCCGGCGGCATATCTTCTTCCATATTATCTCACTAAATTTATCTAGAGTAGAATAAGTTGGCAGGGTTCAGGGAGGACTTGGGTGCATTCCCCATGGAGCAAAGGCTTCGTGATAAGATATATTTAGAGAACGTCAAGAACTTCCGGTTATGAAACATGTTAACAAAAGGAGACATGAGCTATAAGACAGTGAGAATCATATTCAAAACAAGTCTTGTAGACATGTAACAAGTTGTGATATTTTTTTTGGGGTAATATTAATTGACCTGTTGATATCACCGTAGTTGCGATACATTCAAACTGAACTTTGAGGGTTTCTAGGTTATCATAAGTAAATCTACCAACGCTTGTAATGCTCAACGCCGTATCGATTATAGGCTATTTTTTGGTCTCCAGACAGACCTCTTCAGCCTTGAGCGAGGCCTCCCTCTTTTCGTCTTATGCAGGAAGCCAGAGCTGGTTAAAACCGGAGATACAGAGAAGTCAGTCATTCACGAATATTCACGTTCTAGCAAACATGTTGGGGTCCACTGCAAACCACCATGTCGGAGAAACAGGCAAATTATTTATGATGCAGGCGCTGTGAGTACTTTTACCTATGAGGCGCAATTGTTAATAGAAATCGCATTCAACTTTGGGCTCTTTTCATGAGAGCACTAAACTGGCATACTCATGGGTAATTAAATATTGGGTTTGTCCCGGTAATAAACAGAATCATGCCGCGAAAACAAAAAATTGCGTCCGTTCCACACACCGGCAAGGTAAGACTACGGTGAATGGCTATCAAAGGGTGCTGCAGGAGAGGCCTAGGTATGGGAAGGAACAAGGTTTGGGCATGATGGATTGCATGGATGACTCTTAGCTCAGATGTGGTTAACATTAAGAAAAGCTACTATTATATACCTAGCCTAGGTGTTTTTATCGGCGGTTGCGGTTTGATACCGTGGTCTCTTGTAGGTACACATTAGATTCGTCCAAGATTTTCCGGGCAATACGGCCTAATGCGTCTATTTTCGGTCGTTATGTGGCTGTATTAGGCTAATGAACCAGGGAAACAGAGGTACTAAAGACGAAGCTCAAGCTCTGAGGCTCCTCTCTTGGGAAATTAATAAGCGCGACTCCCAAATAAGGAGCGCGAGGCCAGGTAAATATTTCTACGTCATCTCTCATTCAGACTGATGTCATGTAGAGGTTTAGCCATATATTTGCCATGATTATACTCCATTAATATTTTAGAATCATATAGGCCAATTCAGTTCACTTAGTCAACACAAAAGATGGCTGTCGACATGAGCCAGGAAAGGATTGTCAATGAGGCCGCTCGCGGCTTCTTAGGACATGTCGTTCCTTCCGTTAAATGCTATCCCTACCGGGGAAGGGAACAGTTTCTTCTTGACTTTGAGGCAGAACAACAACAGTACCTAGCAGATGAATATACTAGCGAGTGGTTTTTGCTGACAGGAGTTGACAATACAACATTGACTGGAGAATTTCTCGAGCCAGCAGACGAAAAGACGCCATGGACATCCTGGACATCATATGATGCCGAACTGGAGCTCTTACTTGTGAGGATGGCTGCATCCGAACCTCACGAGGTAGCCTCGCAGACTTCATCCCAAATCCTACTTGAAGCCCTTGAGCCCCTGGGATTGAACCGCTCTCTCAAAAATATTGGGGGCACCATGCACCGTGTCTCTATGGGCGGTAAAAAAGCCGATGCAGCCTTCCGACCAACTCGACTACCTAGAGGCCGCTCCAGGGATTGGCCCAGTGTTGTGCTTGAAGTAGCCTTTTCTGAAACCCAATCAAAATTGTTGTCCGATATCCGCTACTGGGTGCAAGCATCGGAAGGGGACGTTAAAAACGTTCTGACCATGCAAATTGATCGCCAACGGCCCAAAATCACCATCGAGAAATGGGGAAGAAATGGTGAGAGTGCCCGGCATCGATGCGAACAGAGTGTGACGATTTCCAAACGGAGAAACAATAATATCGTTATAGCTAATGCCCCACTAATGATAAAATTTGAGGCCCTGTTTCTGAGAGTAGCAAGCATACCGAGGGAGAGAGATATTGAGCTGGACGCGGAAAAGTTGCAGTACCTAGCGGAGGTCATCTGGGACTCACAGGGTTTCTAGGGGCCAACCGATTTTTGACTGCACTAATATGAGTGGCTTAAGTGAGTAGTCATGGGGCTCAATCTCGCATGTCATGGCCCAAACTCGGTAAATGGTACCCATACCAGGTAACCAACTTGGAAGGGTTTTATAGATCTAGCTTTTTGCTTTTCAGACAGCGGCCGATACATATCTTGACTTGACTCTAGTCACGAAACTCTATGAGAATAGCATGTTTGCATACGGCGGCCCGCCGGCTAATTCAACGTTAGATGCTAATTTAGTACCCAAAGGGTTTGAGTGAACTGTGATCACCATAACTTGGACTCTACGATGTACATTAAACCTCAATTATGTTGCCATGGTACATAGATTAAGTAGTTGCTCTTGAGACACAGATCAAAAACCCTTCCTCGAAGCATTATATGGCTCAATCTCATCATTTCTCGCATCCAAGGTGATTGCAGGCCACTACTTTATGAGTAGTCGTAGATACGCGCCCCGTCTTGAGGAGATTTAGTTATGCTTGGGCAACCCTTTCTCAGAGCAGTAAAAACAACCCCCTGAGGTGCAACAAGAAGCATTCAACTTGGCATCGTGGATTGTTCTTTTCTTTTCAAGCATTTTTTCCAATCCAACCCCATTAAATTTCTCTATACATAAGCCGGAGAACAAAAAAAGGTCGTTGAGCAGTAAGTTGAAATAGGAAAATGATTGCCATTGTCTTGGCACAGCATCATAAGCAGGTAACCAGTGTTTCAACTGGTGGGGCCCGGAGTGGTCAATATTAATCTCCCCACCATAAGCGTCTTTTCTCCAACTCATGCAATTGTGTTTCAGTCGCTACCTGGTTATTTTTTCTTTTTTATTTGTTTTGTGCAACGGTCGGCTTCACAGTTTTTAATTATATACACCATCGTTTCCCCTCCCGCATTTTTTCCAGAGCTAGCAACGCTTATACTCGCTAAATCATCACGAATACCCCTGGTAGGATTCAATTTATCACTTGGCTTGGCGAACCCACCAAGGGATCTCGGCGTCAATCCTGGGTATATAAATACATTTAGCATTTCGCTTTTCTCTGGGTGTCTTTTGCCACTAGCACTGCTCACGCTTAACTTTAGTTGAAAACCAATTCCGGTTGTGTTCCCTAAAACCGGTAATAATAGACAGGGAAACAACCAAAAACGAAAAACAAAAAAAAAAAAAAATAATAAAGAATAAATTAATAAGTCCATGATGGCTGTCTCGCTAGATTCGCTCAGTCCTGAAATCATCGACCTGATTGTCTCCCATCTTATTCCTTCAACACCTTTCCCAAGAGACCCAGAAGAACCACCAGCCAGTCCACAACTCTCGTGCTATGCCACGGTCTCAAAAAAATGGCAACACGTGATTGAACGATACACATTCGCCGCGCTGAAGACATTCAGTGGCGACCTGCCACGAGTGGAAGCGGTTGTCGGAGCGAGCCCTCGACGGAGATCCTTGGTGAAGGAACTCTGGTATAATATCGACCTCCCTCTCTACAGCGACAATCGACGCTGGTGCCTGGAGCGACCAAGGGAGCACGAAGCTAACCTTCTCGCCTTCCAGAAGGGCATTCACGATCTCTGGAGTGAGCTCTCTACTTGGGCAAGCAATACAGAGGATGGATTATTTCCCCAACCAGGATTACCCCCATCAGTAGGGCAGGGAGGAGTAGGGATGCGCCTGGTGCTGTACGCTGATGCCCCTATCGCCCGAAATCGTGATTGGGATGATATCCCCCGAGACGGCATCGGCGCAGATCGCTGGTCTTACAAAGAGCACCGGTTAACCCTCAATGCCAACGACAACATAGATACGCCGCTCCTACCGCAATTGCCATCGGTGACGGCTATAGATCTCAGCCCCCACGGACGAGATTTCCACCCGTCAGCAATTGAAGAGATTCTCCTCTCGCTTCCAAAGGTGCGCAGTTTACGCCTGGGAGTCACGCCTCCACGGCTAAAGAGCCGGGTTCTCCGGGCAGAACACCGCGCTGCCCTCGCGAAAGCATTAGAAGCACCCACCTTGCATCAGCTGGAATTACTCTCGATTCAGATGTCCGATTACCCGCCCAATAATCATAGCTATCAGATTGCTTCAGAGCATGATCCCGCCTATCCTGATGGTGATGTTTTAAACCGTGCGGTGTGCAAACTCGCGCAGAGGAGCTTGCGGGAACTCTACCTCACGGAATCGTACCTTATCTCGCCGGCTTTATGGGGGAATTACAATGGGAAATCGGTCTCTTTCCCGTACCTGGAGAGGGTGAAAATCGATTTTCCTCCATGCACGTATGATGGTCGTTGGTATTATACTGGAAATCCGGCGTCTGTGGAGGTTGAAGACTTCCGGGAACCAAGCCCTGAGCCTGCAATGGAGGGTGGCGATTCAGAATATGATTCAGATGAGTCTTTCAACTCCGAGTACGCAGACAATATCCCGTTTGAGCGCGAAGAGTTCCTCAATGGCCAGGCTCCCTCGCATCTATGGAGGACTAAACCGGATCCGCAGCTGTTTGATCCGTTGATTCGAGGGCTTGCGGATGCTGTGCTTCGAATGCCAAAGGTGGAATCGCTAGTATGTCGCGTTAAACTGTTTAGCGGTGCCGATTATGAAATTGGGTTAGAATGTTTGCAGTCCGGAGGAAGGTCGAAAATACTCCCACCGTTTGAATATACTGAAACTGAAGAGCAGCGTCAAAAGCGGAGGTGGGTTGTTCTTCTTGAGCCAGAGGCTACTTGGGATATTCCAACGGATATTAGGCGCTCGATGGAGGAATTCGTCGGGTCGGCGGGTGAGGTGATTACATTTCAAATTAAAGTATGACTTGCGAGATTGCTTCAATATATCAATAGTTGACTAGTTTAATATCATGCGTATGGTCTTCTCTAGTCGACCCTGAGCTAGCTACGGAGAGCTGTACTGTACATGCAGTGAACTAGAAAGTTAAAGAGGATTAACCCACGTTCCCCTGACAGTCTCAACCTCAGCCCTGATTCTCCGAACTTTTTCAATGAGCTGCTGCCTCGCGGGCGTGTTTTGATCATTAGAAAGGGAAACGGGGTCCCAACCGTCCAAAGACTCCGCCCATGACACAAAGTAGGCGTCAAACTTCCTCTCCGTCTTGGTGGTCCAGCTTTTCATGAAGGCCAGCCATTGGGTTTTGAGATTGAATCCGGGATAGGCGGGATATTGCGCCCGGAGCGCAGTCTCGACTTCCTCAAACCGATCTCCCACGCGCCGTACCTGAGTGGCATAGATGTTGCTGACATCCGCCCGAGCCAGGTACTTGTATGCGAGAATTGTATTCTTGAGGCTTTTGATGCCGGTGTTGACGGTTGCCTCGTTGCTGACGTCGTCCTGCATCTTCTCATCATCGTTGATTCTTTTTTTCAAGCTGAATGCCTTTTGGGAGTGGAGAAATATGTTAGCGAGATTGACTTGATCATGGGACACAAAAAGATCTGACTCACCCGTTCCTTTGCGAGGTTTACTTCTTCTTCAATAACGACGATCTCATTGCCGTAACCGAAATCGGTTGGATAGGCCAAGGCAACATGGTCCCAGGCGCGCTTCTTTACTCCATTCAGAGTGACATAACCACCCCAGTAGGGCTGCATATTCTGGCAGGTCCTATCCGGTTTTGGATAAGTATAATCCATGAAAATCTTGATCATTTGCAGCTAGATGAAAAAGAAAACAACATAGCTTGTTAGTTTCGGACAGCTATCATTTGAAAGGTAGGGTGACTCAAAGGGGAGCCTATAGGAGAAATCAATTTACCTCAAGGATATGCTCGTTGATATATTTGTGGTTATTCTGCCGTGTCGTCTGGATGTCAAAGTTGAAATTGTTACAGTCACTCCAGTCCTGACAGTCCAGTAGGGTAGTTCCATCGGGATATTTGGGGAATGAGATGCTCATTTTGGCCCGCCCTTCGCAAAAGTCGTGATCCCGAGAGCGTTTCGACCATTGATGCGGGTGATGATCTTCACGGTGGTGGAGATGAGTATTGTAAGTATGGGAGATAGGTCTAAAATCGCCCTCGGGGAGAGAGCGCTTGAGACTGCTGGAAGAAAAGTAGTCGTCATCCGTTTCAGCAAGTTCGGCGGCTGTATATCCTTTGAGGTCATTGCATGCTGTCGTGTCGCTTCCCTCGTTCGGGCAGAGTGACTTGCTCTTGGGAATATGGAAGAACGGGCCATAAATAAGACTACGTTTATCGAGAGAATTAGGAATGGCTGATCTATCCTCGACACTCCCGTTTCTTTTGGCAACGGCAGCACTGGGACAAACCCATTCCGAACCATCCCCAGGAATCAGGTTTTTCTCCACTGGGAAGAACCTGAGCGTGGTGGGCGACCATTTAAATTGATCAGGAGCCTTTGCGCGAGCAATGACAACGCTGCCAGCATCAACCGCATACCTGGATGGACATTCAGCGTCACCTCCAACAAGATCAATCTCGGCGCGGGCTCTCATCCATCCGTCCACGAGGACCTCCGCGGCACATTCACCAATATCCCATGTATCGTCGAAGCTGATACCAAAGCTTAGGGTGGGGATTAGGTGGGCCGTAATCTGACCGCTGGCAGTGACGGAAAGGTCCATCGTTGGCTCTTTCAACCCTTCAATATTGATGTCCCGATCAACGTCTCCCAGCGATTTGGGCTCCCAGTCGGAACTTGGCTCGGGATACGTTTGTTGAATATCCCAGGAGGCAATCTCCACTCGCGTCTCAAAGTGCCCGTCAATTTCAATCTCAGCCTCCGCGCGCGCTTTCAGGTTGAATTTGGGCCCCACCGTGAGGAGTTTGGGGATGGAAAAGGAGGCACCTGGGAATGGGAGGGTGGCGAGGTTGAATTCTCCCGAGTCGAAGGTGGCCTTGGCCATGGCGTCAATGGTGAAAATGGCGGACACAGCACCCTTTGTCTGCAGGAAGAGGTACGAATTGGACAGATCAAGGCTGGGAAGTGTCGTTAGGATGGTCATACCAAATGACGAGGAGACCTGAATCTGGGCAGTGGCCCGGGCATCAATATTGGCCTCCAGCTTCAAATTTTGCTCGGGTAGATCGCAGGACCAGGAATCCTGAAGAATCACGGCCGTGATACTTTCATCGTAGTCATGTGTGAATGTAGGTTTGATGTCGACATTAAGGAGTCCCTTGAGCCAGTCAAGGATATCCTGTCCAAACCAACGCTCATGAAGGTCCCGACTCGAAAGAGCTCCAAAGTGCTGATCATCCCGCCATTCTTCCTCAAGCCAACGTCGGTGGTTACCTCCAACATCGGCCAGTGATCGCTTCTTCTTTTTGGTAGCTGCCTTGTCTACGATACTGTCCCAGTATCCCACCTGGTTACTGAAATCCACTCGGACTTGAGTCTCTCCATAGTCTCGTGGTACCCGCTTCCAGTCGTAGTCAAAGGTAAGATCGAAAACGACGGGTTTATGACTCAGTCCACGTTTCTCCAAGTGATGAGGAATCGTCTGATTTTTAGATACTGTCAATGATTTAGCCACAGCATATTTCGCTGGACCGCAACCTTGTCCCTGGGGCATGCCTAGAATCGTCCCGGGAACCCCCTTGCCCAGCCCGATCTTGTGGCAATTGCTGTCGGCGGAGACATCAGTACAAAGCATCTGGACCGTTTGTTCTTCTTCACTGATCGCATCATTACAGTTGAATAGTTCCCAGTGAGACCCATCGCGTTTATCTAACGAGACTTGGATTTCTTCCGGGGACGTCATGATCCAAAAGGCAAATGTGGCATCATTGGGGTCATCCTCATCTTGGGTATCAGCATCCCCATCTCCCCAAGTATTATCAATCCGTAAATCAAAGTCTGTGTCAATGTCGTCGCCCTCTGGGGGATTCGGGAACAGATAATCCAATGGCACTGGAAGAAATGGGGACTGGCCATCAGCGGCGTCACAACAGAAGACCCGGGTGCGCTCCAGACGTGGAGCACAAGATTGGCCACCGCCATAGTCACTCTGAGCAAGCTGGACCTGATGGCCTAGGTCACAGTGGTTGTCATAGCAGGAGCCCGGCTCTCCATGCCATGCGCAATTGGTCCATTGCTCCAGCATATCGGGGGGACAGCAGTACAGGCGGCGAAGATCCATATCGATGCTATCAAGGGCATCGGAGAGTAAGTCGCCCACCAGTCCGAAGAAGTCCGCAATATCGGCGATAGTTGAGAGAAATGTTCCCGCGAAGGTCAAAGGCTTATCGCCAGAGTTGCAATTTCCACCTACTCCCGTCCAGTAGCATGTATTCTCAATCCCCTGGTTCTTACAACAGTATGCCTTGTTTCCATCCTCACAGTATGCTCCGCTTCCCCATCGGTTCATCTGGAGCATGACTTCATTATCCTGACAGTGGCCGTTACAAGGAGGGGCCTCCCCTCTCCAGGTGCAATCGTCCGGGTCAGGGGCCGCATTAATCGGACAGCAGAGGGTGGAGTCATCCTCCGTCGAGTGGCGAAACAACCAGGTAGCGTCTCCACAAGGTTGAGTTGTGATTTTTATAAAGCCTGTCTTGCATGATCCTCCGCAATCAGTGACATAACAGTCCTGTGCCCCAATCCCTTGCCAGTACGCTGCGTTGTCGGAATCGTGCGCAAAGAGAGCAATGCCTTCAGTCCCAACCACTGCCTGTAAGGCCTCTCTGTTCGGAGTATCCTGGTCAATGGACCAGATTAGTAGTCCACCCAGGCCAACTTTATTTGCAAACTCAATCTTTGCTTCAATTGTATCTTTATCGTCATAACTCGCCCATTGATCATTGTCCCAAACAATGTATTTGACCTGGGCCTCTTTGTCGTAATAGGGCTTGATGTTTTTATTCTTGATGATTTCTTGAATCTCAAAATAGGACAGGGTACCGGAATTTTCCGTACATGAGCCTGGAGATGCACCTCCCTTGAAGCCGCAGCCAGGTTTGTAGCAAGTCGGGTCGGTGAGCTGGAAGGTACGGCCATAGAAGCCAATTCCGAGATTGAGCTTCTCAGGAGGCACCCCATTTCTCCAGTATAAATCTAGAGCGAGTTTAATTTCCGTCAAGTTGGTATGGCCTAACACTTGGCTGCCGATAGGGTTCCAGGAGTCCCACACCCCATGCAGATCGTAACTCATCACATTGACAAAATCAACATAGTCGACCGCCTTCAAATCGAAGTGACGAAGATACCAGTAGCTGGTGGGTGTTGTGAAGGAAACAACATATTTAATTGGTTCCTCTTCAATCGCCTCTTTCAACTCTTTTAGCAGTTTGACAAAGTTGGCTCCGTCGCCCTCCTGGCCACCACGGTCATCTGCTCCAGGGTATTCCTTGGGAATGTGTTAGCATGTGGCGCTCTTTTAAGGTCGTGGATAACAGAGAAGCAGCATCTCACCCAGTCAAAGTCAACGCCATCAAAGGCATAAAATCGCAGGAAGCTCAGTAGATTGGCAATGAACGTGGCACGGTTGGCTGCTGTGCTACAAATGTTGCTAAATACTGGCTGCGTGGCGGTTCCAGGGTCATTGAAAGTCCAACCACCCAGTGCAATGATGACTTTGAGTCCACTGTTCACCCGCTTAAGGTTGGTGATTTTGGTGAAAAGATCGGGATCTAGATCATCCATGGGGACAATTTCGAAGCTACCGGGGGTGATGTAGCCAAAGGAAAAGAATAAGTGAGTAAGGGCACCAGTCGGGATTTCGTCAATGCTCTATACAAGTCAGCATACATTGCCCTTAGAAAATCGGGGCCACATAATTACCATTCCGTTACATGCACGATCAGCAACCCAGCCCTCGTAGTAGCCAATAATACGACTCCGCACGTCGCCATCTGTTCGGCCGGACCCTGGTTGATCGCAATTGCTTTGACAAGACGTCTCCTCATCGTCTGTTTCCACGCAAAACTCTTCACTCATACCGCAAAAGCCATACTGGCTACAGCAGCTGCAGGCAGAAGAGGAATCATCAGCATAACACAACTATGCAGCGGCCGAGGGAATACAAACACATTCAAAGGGCACTCCTTTCCTTCAGGCTCAGCGAATCTGCCACACTCGGCCTTCGCGTCGCAATTGCTCCAACAAACGTCATTGGGAGATTGATTATTTGTACCACAAGATTCAGGCCCATAGCCGCAGTATCCAGATGCTTTGGAGCAACAAGCACCTGTGAATCATATCAGCAATAGCTCAGGTCTGGGTGGTAAATGGGTGGACAGCTCAAACCATTCCGGCATGGTCTGCTCGCGGAGCAAGAATAGTCATCCTGGTCCACCTGGCCGCGGGCTTGGAGAGACCGATCCTCTCGAATGCAGACCGGCACAGTCTCAGCTTGTTTAATCTTCACCGAATAGTCGTCAAATGGGCTATGTTGCGGTTATCAGTTAGCGACATGGATTTATTATGGAGATTGAACATTAACGCACTATTCCGCAGGATTCCGGCACACCAGTTCTTCAGATCTCCCCGAGGTTGGAAGGGAAACTGAGTGAAGTGACAAGCTTAGGATGAGAAGGATACAAAAGGCATTGTGGAAGAATAGTTTCAACCGTAAGTTGGTTAATCGCCCCATCCTCTTGAAGCGAATATTTTGACAGTAATGGTAAAAGGGAAAGAAGAAAAAAAAAAGAAGGCTGACAGTACTGCCGGGAGACAAGAGCCTGGAGGTAACAGAATAGCCATCCTCAAAGGACTCTTTAGATACTCCAACGCGCCTCATCCCCTCCTTCCCCTCCTTCCCCTCAACCGCCCAGTCTCATAAGATTACATTCTTGGCACTCGGAGATTGGAAGGATCCAAATAACAAGGAAACATCCCAACTGCGCTAAAGGACTACATCATCGATGCATCATGCAATACCCGAACTGACAGGACAGAGAGGAGAAATTGAAGCTAACATGCGATGAGCAAATGAGCAGTTGGATTCCGAGACAATAGCAAACGTAGCGACCGACGTCGGGGCTCGGCAGGTACATCCCTGCAGGAACTATATCCAGCCAAGGTGAACTAAGTTGATCTTAGGTGCGCCAAGGCCATTCCGCCCACCAGTGTTAATTTCTGGTTCTACTGAACCCTGTCCGGATATGGGGCCGAAATGATTTAGTTAAACCAGACGATGTGACCCTATTCCACTTGGTGCCGGAGGAGATGGATCCTTTCGGGTCGTGCGGCTGTTCAACATAACCCAGATCTATACCTAGGCGGCGGAATCCCATTCAACTTTCTGTGCACATCTGAGCGCTGCGATTGTCGAATGTTCAACATGGGTTTTTTACCTTCCCTCCTTCCCATCTCATATCTCTTCTCCGTTGTCTCTGCGGTCAGCTTCTTCACCAATGCAACTGTTCCTGGGAATCTCTCAATCGCCTGCACGGAAGCATTGTTGAGTGATGTGAGCTGTGACCCAGTGGTCCCAGCCCTCCTCGCTGGTGGTTTCTATCCCGAGTCCACCTTAGAACGCTCGTGTGTATCGACCTGTGATGATGCGCTGAATGCGTACCAAGCGAAGATTATCAATCAATGTTCAGAGGAGACGTGGCTGGGGTACGGTAATACTACAATGGCAGTGGCCTACATTCCCGAACTCATGAGATATCACTTCAATTACACCTGTCTCACTGATGGAGGGAGGTTCTGCAACAACGTGGCGGCAGCATATGCAGCGTACCTCGATCCCACAACTGATCCGAGTAAGTGATGTGTTTTGCCCCTAGCTCTCTGTGCTCTCCGTGTGGGTTCTGAGTGATAGTATGCAGACAGTGCACCAGCTGGAGGGTTGTATGGCAATATCAGCATCACCGATGAATGTGACATTTGCCTCATCAAAAATCTACAGTTCCAGGCTGGCTCTCCCTATTATGACGGGCCTCGAATCTACTCCAATTCGATTTACCAATCCAAGACGTCCAGTTGCGGTGTCACAGGATATCCGATAACGGTAACGACTAATTCAATCTCAATGTAAGCCTTAAGCTTAAGATGAACCCCAACCTAGATGTCAAATACTGACCGAAGCATCATTCAGACCGCCCGCGGAAACAACGACCCCTACGCCTACCTGTGCTGGAACAATCTACACCCTCCAACCAGGAGACGACTGCCATTCCGTCTCCCTTGCTCAGCGGATCGGTACCTCATGGCTACTTCAAGATAATGATTTGGCAGCTGCATGTGCAGACTTTCCTGAAACCGGAGAGCTCTGCCTTGTTAACCAGTGTGATGTATACACTGTGCAGGCCAATGATACCTGTGCATCTATCGTCTCTTCCCGCACTATAACTCTGGCCCAGTTCCAAGCGTGGAACCCTAACATCAACGCTGGGTGCTATAATATTGAGCAAATGATTGGTGATCAGGTATGTGTTGGCGCACCAGGCGTTGCATATATCCCACCATCGATTACCGCAACGCTTGCTCCCATAACGCCTACGAGTGCCGCACCGGTTCCTACCAATATTGCAGATGGAACCAATACCTACTGTGGCCAGTTCTACGAAGTGACTGTGGGAGAGTATTGCAACTTGCTGGCAATACGATTTGCCATTTCCTTGGAAGACTTCACCTTCCTCAATCCTGGAGTTAATGAGAACTGCACCAATCTATACGCCGAAGAAAGCTACTGCGTGCAGGCCGTAGGTGATATAAATACATACAGTGGTCGCCCCGGATATCAATCCTACACAGCCACCATCACCAGCATTGACGGCGATCTTGCAACACGATGGCCAAATGTCGCCTGGACGACACCCACTCCGTCAAGCCCCACCACACAGCTCCCTCTAGCGACAGATACAAGAGACGACTGTTTTCAGTACTTTGCAGGTTCCCAATTTCAGGGGTACAATACGGCTGACAGCATCTTTGCCTCCGACTGCGACCTTGCCGCCACCGTTCTAGGTGTCACACTTGAGGACCTCGCCACCTGGAACCCTTCTTTAGGAAATACAACTCTCTCCACCTGTACATTCCAGCCTGAAGCGCGATACTGCGGTGTTTACTACTTGGGTGATCCGACGTTCCCTACGCCTGACCAGTCCCCCATCAGAGAGGGCACCATCACTGACAATTGCACCTACTATCTGGATGTGTTTGACGGATCCGGCTGGATCTGCGAAGATATTCTTGACACGTACGGGATAACGATTGCGCAGTTTTACAAATGGAATCCTTCCGTGGGACCTGATTGCGCCGGTCTCTGGATAGGATACCGTTATTGTGTTGCAGGGCCTGTCGCAGCCACCACTACCACCACTGACCCGTCCCCGCCAACAGACACAGTAACCCCGGGAGGTCCTACACAGGCTGGTCAGCCCGCCAACTGCAACAAGTGGTATGTCGCCCAGGACGGCGATTCTTGCGCTGCCGTTATAAACGAGTTCTTCATCACAGCCGATCAATTTTACACCTGGAACCCGGCCGTCTCAGAAAACTGTGACGGGTTTTGGAAGGACTATGCCTACTGCGTGGGCACGACAGACACAACAAGTGTGACTCGCACCGAGACAACTACCGAGACCCCGGCAGCCACCATGGTACCGGCCCCCGACCCCCATTTTGAGAACAACGCCATTAGTAGCTGCAATCTTTACGCACAGGCTTTGGACGGTGATTATTGCTCTCTCTTTGCGGAGCGCAATGGGATAACCTTAGCCCAACTTTACGCGTGGAACGCCGTCCTGGGCAGCGATGGCAGTGGTTGTACCACATTCTTTTGGGTGGATTATTGGTGGTGTGTGGGTATTAGCACTTGATCGGGGTTCGATTCATCATCAAGAATTAGTGCTGGTCTTAGTAAATGAGACTGAATTTAAATTCCTATTTGGATATGTGAATAATTTCAATCAATGCAAATTCGTACATTTGGAGCATCAAGAAAAACAAACCGGCCCTTTGCCTCTTGGGAGAGGATTAAAAGCCACACATTAGTGTGGCCGGCGTGCTGTTAATCAACGTCCAAAATCTCGTTCTCGACCTAGATTTTAAGCTATTATAGCCAGCATGTAAATGTGGTCACCTTTTCCTCTTATATTATGTACGTACTAGATACTCTCAATATTACTTAACAGGCACGGAACCTAACTAGAATCACGGCCAAATAAGGTCAAAGTTGTCAAAGCCTCTCTGTTTTCTGAAATTACAGTTCACTTTCTCGGGCTACCTTCGGGCTTCATAGCATTAAAAAAGCTGGTTTAGGTCTGGTATACATCGATATTTGATCGTATCCATCATTCTTTATCCTCACATATCTCATACTTATGAGCTACCTGATTGCCACGCTTTCCCGGTTTCAAAGATACCCAAAGTAACACGCATATACTCGCAATCACCAAAATAATAATAGAGACAATTAATCCAAGCTCGACATTTAATGGTGCTGTGGGTGATGCAGTATCACTGGTCTCCGCGTCCTCTCCATCATCGTTGATTAATCCATCAGACATGGCATGGTTTCCTTCTACCTGAGGATCTGGTAAAACCCCGACTACCTGTTCTTCCATCAAAGCGGCGGCTGCAATAGCCGTCGCAACATGTGCTGGATCATCTGGCGTTGGACTGGGCTGCGTGATATCGTTCGGGTCCCTGTGGAGCTCAGTTTTCTTCATGGATGAACGGGGCAATACCGTTCCATTGGTATGGACTCCTTCGACCGATACCGCGTCTAAATAGCCTGGTATGATAATTGGTGTTTCAAATCCCACCTTTGGCACGGATGTGATAAGGACAGGTTGTGAGTCAGATGCATTTCCAGACTCAGCGTAGATGTTCCACTTTTCAATGTCGGTCGCTCCATTCCAGCTCACATACATGTGCGTTGACATGTTTGAGCTAGAGGTTTGGTATGCTGTAGACTGTATGGCCGGTTTATACCCTGGAATGGCGTGCCAGTCGAATTTGAAACTGCGATATGAGGCGATCTGGCAACTCGGGCCAAATTGCCCCGTCCAGACTACATCACCTTGCGCATTAAACTCCTTGATGGTAGCATAAGACCCGTACCCGACTAGAAAGTTGCCACTAGTGTTGCCTTCAAGTGTCTGGAGATTCCCTTGGGTGGTTGCTTTGATATAGTCCGAGAAATCAATAAGCGTGCGCCGCTCCACTACCGTCATCGTATTCAGGTTG
The DNA here is from genome assembly GCA_027569155.1 of Aspergillus haitiensis. Taxonomy (NCBI): domain Eukaryota; kingdom Fungi; phylum Ascomycota; class Eurotiomycetes; order Eurotiales; family Aspergillaceae; genus Aspergillus; species Aspergillus haitiensis. The sequence continues at coordinate 621,404 of JAPDEO010000008.1, read as the reverse complement.
ACACCAAGGATAAGACCAGCGGATGGGGGCCCGTTCTTATCATCGTTATTGAAAATTGTGAGTGTCATAGAATCAGCTGTCTCGTCAAATACGCGAATGTCATGCTGCCAAGAGAATTTGCAAGTGTGGCAGAGATCGAAATCATGCCCGTTTTCGCCCTAAATTGAACATTCAGTTATGTAGGGGGCGTGTGCGGACAGGACTCTTCATACATTAAGATACCATTTGATAGATCCATCCCAGTTGACATATACGGCCGAAAAGGTATGTCGAAGAGATACTAGATACCCAGAGGCAGCATCATCAACTGAGTTCATATGGTAAATATCCCATGGCCGTTCTTGGGGCCGGGGGTCGTTAGAAGTGGGTGAATGCGAGGAAGTCACAGGAATAATATCTTGGTGATCCAGGGGCGACCATGAGAAGAGAACTTTATTGGTTTGCACGTCAATCTCATAAAATGAAGGTTTGATTACCCAGGTTTGAGAGGTATTGGTGGAAGGGATGTCAATTTGAGTGAGATTATAGGCAGTGACGAGCATAGTGTTTCTGCTGGTGATCCTACTCTCATGAAGATCAATATAGGACTCAATGATATCGGTGAAGTTGCCAATGGCAGTAATAAAATGGCCCTTGAGTGTTACTTTATGGATTTCCTTGTAGGTCTGATCGAGGATATGAACAGCGCCATAACCATAACCATTAAACACAATACCAGACCAGTAAGTTATCACCGGCGCTCCAAAAAGCATTTGAACTCGAAAATTGGACGTCTGGACATCGGGTCCCTTCCAAACCAGTTGACCATTCTGATCGTATATAACAGGCGTAGATCCAACATCTGGTAATATGCCTTCCATCAGATTGTTTTTGGGGCCAAGGAAGAGAAGGCCCTGCACGGGGGACTCGCTCGCTTTCCTGATAACAAACCTAGGAGGGCGAAACGGCACCGAGTTGAACGTCAGTGGCCACCAGCCAGGGCCATCCAACTCAGCTTGGCAAACAAGCGCAAGGAGAGCGAATGAAATTAGTATCATGACGGTCATGCAAAGGGCATAAAGTGGTTGCAAACCACCGCACACTAGCAGTTGCTCAATTTCGTTGAAACCTTGAACATAATATAACCGCCGGTAATCTGCGACAAGCTAGAACCTCCTCGCGTGGGAAAGTGCTGTGACAAGGTGGCGCTCAGCTAGTTGCATACTCAGCTTGAAGCGACTCGAGGGTTGCATGGAGCTGGGACACCTCCATCTGTCATATTGCAACGACCCTCCGGCCAGCCCCGTCAACCAATAGGCCCAACGGAAATAACAGGGTAATGTTTCATGTTACATGCAATCTAGAATCAATTTCATGTTCAGGAACAAGAAAAGACGCGGGGAGGTGAAGAGAAAGTGGAAGTGACAGAGTAACACTCAATCAAAGTGGGTCAAGATAAATCCGGTTGCGGATGCCAAGAAACCTAAAAATTTTGAGGGTATTCGGAACTCAGGAGTAATTCAGGTACGGTTGGAACCTACGGTTTTTCTTTCTTTCTTTTATTTTTTTTATTTATTTATTTATTTTATTTTTATTTTTTTTTATTTTTTTTTTCTGTTGTGTTGAGGTCTATCCATTGCCTTTGTAAAGTGAAGTAGAAACCATATAGTTACCGACCCTAAACACTCGTAATTATTAGTGGAGTTGGAATTGTATATATTTTGTGAAGCAGTGTCACCTATTTCGCCTAAAGTATTAGATTCTCCCCCAAATCCGAGACAACTCAAAATGTATTAGACTACACAACAGTGCTAGTGACCCCCTTTATTCAGTGAGCTTTCCTTCAATAATATACGACTACCAAAGTTACAAACCTCCTAGCTCTCCGTGTATGTGCTCGTTTGCCAGTATCCAAATAGGCGTGGTCGTCGATAGAATGTAGTCATGAAAATTAGCAAGGGGTGTACTGCGTATAAGGTCCAGATATGTCCACCCAGTCTACCATAAAGAGTGAACAGGTCAGCCTATAGTAATGTATCCTTATAATACTACTAGTCAATCAGCAAAAGGATAGCACGAAATGCTTACTTACTAACATATCATGCATCACAAGAAGGCCAGAACAACTGAATTCAGCTAATGGCCTTCCCCCACTCTCAGCATAGACTTCATGTTTTCATCTTCCAAAGCTATGGATTCGTTGCCTTTTCCCCGGTCGGAGGGTTTGGGGAGCCCAAACAGGCTTGCTATCATATATGCGAGCGTCGGTTACGATTGAACAACCGATTAATAGGAGCTATTTCAAGCAATAATCGATTTAATCTAATATATATCTTCTATAGTAAATATGGAGGTGATATTTTAGAACATCTATGGACTCATCTGCGTGCCCTCATCAGCTCGAGGATTGTTAATACCCTGCACTGACACAACCTAGAGGGACAAACCGCTATTACTATCTACTACTCTACAACACTATCCATCTAGCAATTTACAATACCATTACAAGCCATTTCTTCTCCTTCAAGAACGCTAAAGTTGCAGATTGTAGGTGGGTGGTCACTGACCAGTCAAGCTCTTTCATGCGTTGGAATCCAGGAATTGGAGGGAAAGGGGAAGAGAGGGAACGTAGAATCTCCATATTAGTCATTCTTTTGTGAATTTGCAAGTCAGTACAGGAAGACCCCACCATCCACACCTACTATTTCCCACTGCTTGATTGTTCTTATACTAGGTAGGTAACCTCTACCGCTCCTTGGCAAAGTCACTCGCTATTAGCGCTTCATCCGTGTTGGGTGGGTGCCTGAGATTGATGGCTTCTAAACAGCGGTTGTGAAAGTAGAGGGAACCAAAAACCAAAAGTTATTACTGACATCATAACTTGCTCACAGCACCTTTCCAATCATTTCCCTTCAAATAGTATACACCAACCATATTTTGGGTGTGTTGTATCTCATTTGGCACCCTATTGAAAGGTCACTAGTAAAAAAGGATTTTTCTTACCTCTGAGGTTCCAAACAAAGCATAGCACTTAGGCAAGTGCCTTCTTTCTCAATTACGATAACCAAAGACTCTCAAGCCACATGCCTCCCCAAGTTATATCACCCTTCATCTACCACCAGATCATCATAGCATTTCGAAAGCCTATGCTGTCGTTGAGTTCTAACGAAGTTGGAAGCTCTGTCGAGAGCATCAGCAGACACCACACAAAGTCCCAGGATGGTTTAGGACGCCCTCCCTTTGGGATACGCTATGCAAGTATTCCCCAGGTTTAAGCGACTTCAAGAAGCTGCCAGGAAGGTCTTTGAGCAACTCAATAATAGCGATGAAAGCGGCGACGGCGACGGTAATCAATGTCTTCTTGTTCTCAGGTTATCCCCATCGACAATAGAAGGCTAGACAAGGGTCCTAGCTGTTTATGCGGAGTTGCACATCGCGTTCAGTGGGCTGGCACTGCAGCTCTTATTAAAAATAGTTCCAACCGATACTCACAACATGACAACAGATCGCGCTACTAGGGTTGTCGATGAGATACTTGATATAATGAGCATTGGCATGCTTAATCGTGCGTGGGCTGGTACTACCACATATAAGCCTGGTGCCGCCACTAAGGGAAAACAAGGTGATCGAGGCTTCTGTTGGCCGTGAAAAATACCGTAATCTGATCACTGAGCTTAAAGTGACATCTAGCCGTCAACTTCTGCGGCGTGGGACCAACCAGACCACCACGAAACCCAATGAAAAGCGCAAAGCAGACCCGATAACCAAGCCCAAGGAGATCGACCTGGCAACCGCAACGGACGATCAGGTATGGGCCATCCTGACTGACGCCCAGGATGCGGAACTGGTGAAAGGTTCTACGCACCGACGCAAGCCCAAGCGCTCCGCGAACGGCTTCGAATCGGCCCTACCTGGCGTCTTTGGAAGGGTGATCTGTGATGAAGGACACAAGGTCAAGACCATTTCAACGCGGATCCACCAGTCGATCGCTCTACTGGAAGCCCCGCACATCTGGTTTTTGACGGCGACCCCCTTATGGAACAAAGCACTAGATTTTTGTGGCTACCTGGCCATCTTCCGGCACCAGATCGAGAAGATCCCCATCAGCGCCGCCGTTGGTTGATTTCTGGTTCAATTTCAGACTGACAGCTTCCGACCACCAAGATCGCCCACTTTTGTAATTGAGACTGGTGTCCCAGAATCACGTCCTCGTCTCCAGGAGGACGCGACCGTGGCTTGCTAACTTGAGCGGCGATGTGAGAATCGTTCTTTTAATTAGCATCAGAACCAGGAGGAGTGTCCCGACAGTCATTTTTTGAAAGTGGTTGTTGGCCTTACCTAATTCACCCAGCCCACTCACCCAAGCTCACATCAACATGCTTCGCCAAAGCATTCGACGGCCCCCCTCTTGTGCGGCGAGCTGCAGCGGTGCAACAACCATACTGTGCGCGAGAAGTCGAGGTGACTCCCAATAGTGCTGTAGGCCTACCGATGTTTATCCAATTCGAGGCACTGTCTGACCGGCTATCGGGATCAGGGGAGAGTGATATTACGTTAGGACATGCAGAGTTTATAAGTAAAACAGATATTTATTTTTAAGGGCAACTAGCTCTTAAATCATCGCTCCATTGCGTTTGCCCAAATAACTGTCATGTGCTGGATTGGATTGGAGTGCTATAAATTTTAAAATTGGCTGAGACAAAATTCGGTTGGGGCAATGTCATGACAGGGCAGCAGATATTATTGGGGAAATAGACACTATGATATGGTGACTTACTTAATCTTTAGTGACGCACTTCAGGATATGTGATGACTCTTTAATATCCATAATGTCTCCTAATGGGTTGTAAAGCTCTCGCTATAATTATAAGCATAGGTTGACCTAGCGGAGTTTGGGCGATTTGGGCCCAATAACTATCATTTCCCAGACAAAATTTTTTCAAAGGACCCACCCATAGTACCTACCAACCCAGCCCTACATAGTCAGTTCGCTAGGTACCTAGGTAGGTATGTGTCTACTACTAATCAAAAGGATGCAGTCAGCGCTGTGAGATTTGAAAAATACGTTTACTTATTCTTGCCTCATGGCACTCTCCGGCACAAGAATCCCTAATGAAACCGTCCTAAAAGCCTCTCTTCCGTATTGAAGGATGTGTTGAATCTATGGATTTATTGATGAGCTTCCAAGCTAGGCAGGTCAGTAATAGTTCAACTGCTACTTTAAAACACTGCCCTGGTTTTTCTGTTTTTGGATAAGATGTGCTGAGAATGAATGACACGTGGAGCAGGCACGCGTCCTTACCTCCCTAAAGCAGGGACCTCTCTCATCGGCAAACTAGCGGCTCCACCCCGCTTTCGGAAGTTTCAAGAGTAAGATGGGATATTAAATTAACTGGCTGATCTGCAACGTGGGATATTAATTCCTGGCTATTATTGCACTGTAAAGTGATGTCTCCTGTCCCTCGCGGTGCCTACCTGACTCAGAGATAAGGAGTTGCCTATAGTAATCTAACTATGACGAATGGATACACAATGAACAGGAACAAGATTTCACCCCACATAAGAGAATAAGCATCAATCAATCCTTTCCTTCCCTACCCTATTTATATTTTTACCCCTTTTCTTATCTTTTCTTACAACCCCGCTTCTCCAGGCCAAGATCTCACCTTACTTGATGTGGGTGCAGTAGAGGGCATATTGTTGTTGTAGCTTGGAGGTTTCCAGACGAACGGTATCGAGCCTAGTAGATGTTCCGCCAAACCCGCTTAGCCGGGTTGATCGAGTATGGGTGAGGTAATAATTACACTGCGACCGCAAAACCACATCCTCCCAAATTTCCTGTCAATAATCCGAATCCTATGGGTGAAAAAAAAAAACAGCTTCCACCTCAAAATAGCCACGCACTAAGATCGTATCTGTGCAACACGATCGATCAAAACCGTGGAACACCTAAATATCAGGGATGCGATCGACGTCAACCTTCCTTGGATCATCACGCCCTTGGTAAGTAAGTTGAATCGAAAAGTTATCGGGAGCAGCTCAAGTACCAATCATTGAGATCGAGATGTTTCGTTATCTCTAATTCTGGAAGATTGATCGATGCTCAAAGATGATCAATTAATTTTACAAATAGGCTTTCTTGTTCTTCCTGTCATTCGTTCGTTTCGAGAAATGATGGAACCGATGGACTGGACCGCTGTTGAAAGAACTTGGAAGAAGGGTTTATCTTTTCCCTAAAATGGAGATTTTTTTTCGGGACCTGGCCGAATTTCTGACTCGACATCTCTGGTTTACCACGAGGGCCAGACTTTCAGCGGAGCAACCAACTAGTGGTACACCGCACGTAAGGACCAGTAATACGAAAATACTTTTCGAAGGGAACCAATTGCTTAACAAGTGGGCCTGATCAAGCAGTACGTACATTGTCAATACCTCGCAAATAACTACCCTTGTGTATGGCTGGCTGGGCTAACAGGTACAACCAGCTGAGATGCTGTCGGCCCGCGGTCCTGATCACTAGGGCTGACAGGAAGGATCGACGCGAATCCTTATAAAGTCAATACACCTTCCTCCTCCTCCTTCCCAGAGTCTGAGCGATTCGCGCAGTCGCATGGGAGAACAAAGAATGGACAAAAGTCTGAAGTTTGGGCTGGTAAGATATTGGTTATCTATGTGAAAGGTTTTAAAGGAGGACCCCACTAGGTAGCGAAGGTACCATGGTGTGCTAGTAACAATAAGCACCCGACTTGCAACCCTCCCCTTAACCAACCCCACTCGAGTAATAGAGATCGGCATTGGAGAGAATATTTTTAATCCGAGCTCCTCTTGCGTGTTTCCATCTTGTTTCATCAACACAATCATATCACACACCCTCATGCCATTTGCCGGTCGCTGGGAGCAAATATCATTGTCGATGCCATGACGATTTTTCAAGATGATGCGCCAAACTTGCTGGCGGCCGTTGTTATTCTTGCTGCCGGAGCATTCATTACGTATGGTCTACGAGTCTACTGCCGATTGACGAGAAAAGCTTGGGGGTTGGAGGATTGGATGATGACAGTAGCATTGGTTGGTTTTTCACAGCGCCAATGCATAAGGTGTCTAGTAAGGACGGAGTTATTGACAACTTTCGCGATAGATACCGTTTATTGTGCTCTTCACGGGATGCATCGGAGGTGCATTTAACGGAATTGGTGTCCATATTGAGGCGTTATCGAAACCCGAGAATCAGATTTATCAAGTATTAGGCCAAAAGGTACGTACAGTACAATCGTTGCTCCTTCCCTCTTCTTTCCCTCCCCAATTCTAGACATTTCTAGACCCCTTCATTAGGTTCTAAGTGAAACTTTAGTACTTCCTTGTTTTCGAAATTGGTTATTGTGCCGCAATTATTCCAATCAAGCTCAGTATTAGTCTGCTGTTCATTCGAGTCGCAGAGGGTCGGAAGAAATATATTTGGACCCAATATGCCCTTATTGCGATGTTCGGATGTATGAACATAATCGCTGTGGTGTTTATTGGCACCAACTGCATTCCTGCCTCGTAAGAGTTACTTACGCTTCTCTCTTTTGGACTAAAATTAATAACATTTTTCGTCAGTGCCGCCTGGGATCCTACTGCTTTGGCAAACGGCGGGCATTGCAGGCCGGCTTACGTTCTTGCCGATGTCTACTATGCGACAACCGCTGTAAACATTTTTACTGACTGGGTGACAGCATTAATGTGGGTTTTTCCTCCTTTCCTTTTTTCTCCCCCTGCTCCCTTCGCAGGCTATGAGAAGAATCATTAAGGCTAATAATAATTACATCAGGCCCATCCCCCTACTCTGGAAAGTCCATCTAAACCGCAATACCAAAGCATCGATTATCGGCCTAATGAGTCTCGGAATCTTGTGAGTGCTCCTAGCCCCTCCTAATTCATCTCGATCAACTAGCAGATGGCACAGCTAACATGAAAGCTCGGATAGTGCCTCTTTGTCAGCGTGCATCCGTCTCAAATATACAATCAATCTGACCAACTCAACCGATTACCTTTTCGCCATCGCGAACATCCTGATTTGGGGATTTGCCGAAAACGCCATGGGCATGATTGTCGGCAATATCGCGACACTGCGACCCCTCTTCCGCAGCTTTCTCGATTTGACCGAATCAGGCAACAAGGGCAGCAAGTCCTGGAGAGCCCACCAGCTGTCATACGAGCTGGGGGGACACAGTCGAAACGCCGACAACCCGTATTTCTCGACTTCAACACAAGTGCGAGGCGTAGGGAGAGGGGCCGCCGACAGTGACCTTAGCGACTCGGAGAGTCAGAAGCAGATCCTTGAGGATCGTGGAGGACCAAAACAAAGTGCGATCGTGGTAAGCCATCAGGTGAATGTTCAGTATGAATAGGAATTTAGTCCAAAAAAGATATGGATCTTGAACGGGATGACATAATTAAAATCATTATCATGGTTCCTTATTAATATTTATTTTGGATAAAGTGTGTATATATATGTGCGGCCGGCAAGGTGCCAAAATAATTTACGTGGGTTATGGACAATATTTTAGTCGTAATGATCCTACCTCATCGAAATGGGAACAAATTAACCTCAGGTAAGAGAAAACTGAGAAATCAAAATCAAGTTAAAAGGGGAGAAAAAAAAAATGATGGGGATGGTAGGGAACGTCCAGGTACACACACCTCTGGCCGCTTGACAAGGTACCAACCAGCCTAATAACCTAGATCTGTTTCAGTGGGTAGACTAAAAGCAATAGTTCGGTACCAATAAAAGCAAACAAAGCAACTAACAACAAAAGAAGCGACGGATATGATAGGCAGAAGCATCCTTAAGAAGCCTGTCCAACATGTGACTGTTCATCACATTCTCCCCTGCTGCATCTCAGGCCAGCTTCATAGGGAGGTGGAATACCATCACAGGCAATAACAGTAAAGCGTGCAATTATAATTTATTATATAACCACCTATTATATTATCCATTATATAATTCCGAAAAGATCTGCCTTTTTGCCTTGGAAAAATATTTGATCGTCCAGGCAAGCCTCATTCTCTCTCCACTTGGGAGCCAGCCTCAAGAGGAGAAAACAAAATAGCGCCGCCGCCAAGCGATTAGCGCCCGCCTCGCGTTCAGAGAAACAAAGACAATGGAGAGAGGTTTTAATAAATTATGGGGCATCATTGGGGACGATCTGTGATGATCTTTACCTGATCCCAAGCTGGGCTCCGATTATGGGAGACTAGTGGACGGGGATCTCCTCGTTCACTTAGTATCTTGCCACTGCCACTGGCCACCACAGACAGGTACAGCGAAAGGAGCGAGCGCCAAGCATACAAAAGTTTATATACCATGGAAATACCTAATATAACACAGTTTAGAGTTTTTTCTGGAAAATTTTCCTTCGGTGTTGCTCCCCGCGTGATGGCCGTCACAGGCTGTCTGGAATGTTATTGCGAATCGATTTTTGCGGCGCTTCTGATGGTAGCGAAGGATCTCATGGTTGATTATGCGCGACTTTCTTTAGGCACGATTCCTACTGCGCTTGTAAACACACCCGGGGCAGTTTTGGCGTCGGAGCAATAGGCTTTTGGTGTATGGGTTTCGGCTGGGATGGGCTGGAGCGTTGGCTCTCGGGTTGTGATATATGAGTGAGATGATGGGTTTGGATTTGAGCCTACTCTTGCTACCCCGAAACTTTGAATGTGATTGCGGCATGGGAAGGATGTATTTTATAAAAGGAGACGGACGCTTCTGTAGGAGTAACCGGGGGTTGTGGTGGGATGGTCCACAGTGAGGTTGCGGAGATGAAGGGATTATGGCAGCGGATGCAGAATTTATGAGGAGGGGGGTTGCAGCGTGTATCAGCGTGAATTTATGGCATATGGTGATAAGAGAGGACATCCACGATAAATGTAATGGAAGGTAGAAATAATGATTTGGGTGCCCCAAACTCTTGGGAATGGATTACAGCCTCTTCCTTAATAGAGCTGGGGGCGGACGTGGCGCCCTGAGGAACGTGATGAAGGCCTGGGGCAGGCCAACATAAAAACAACCTAGGTGAAGGTACCAAGGAAGTATTCGACATCCCCTGAGTGAGTTTGCTACGCTAAAGAGATGCACGAAAACTGCATATCATTGAACTCTGTAAGTAACAAAATTTATTGATATTATGTCCCGACTCTGGTAGGAAGCTAATAAAAATGCCCCGATGATTGATAGACCTCAACCTCAGCGCCCCGCAAAGGAGATTCGACTAGACTCCTCAGCTCATGAAGCTTTTCGTCAATACCCTTATCGTTACGTTTAGAAGAATGCCACCAAAATAGCCCATAGAGGTCAAGTAGTGTTATTCTTGTGTCTCCAGTCGATGGGCGAGAGTAGCCTGACAAAGTCCTCTGATTCATCAAGATTCTAAGGCAATTTCCCTAGTGTGGAGATAGATGAAAATCATTCCACATTGTCGAAAGAAATCATTGAATTGGACACCACTATAGCAAAGTTGCAAGTGAAGAATTTTCTGCCTATAACCATTACATTAGAACACATCGCGGCTTGTCGGAGTGATGCCGGGAAGGGGAGAGAATTGACAAAATATACCAGGTTCACGGTCCAGAAAATCGGCCTCGAGCCGAAGGTAATCAGCGCCAAGTACCCGAGAACCTTCTGGTTGTGCGTGGCTACCAGCCACACTGTTTGGGAATCGATGACACTCAGCTTGTCTACCCCCTCTAACAGTTCACTTACACCTTGTTCTTAGCAAAAACCATGACTACTTGACGTCTGACAGGATGAAGGTAATAGCTCCGGCAAATGAGAATTTCGAGAATTCAAAAATGAACTCTTTTGGGGAGAATTGTGAACTGATGCGCTAAGAAAAGGGAGTGAAAGGGGTACAGAGAGAAAGGTGGGCACTATACACCCACCGAATTGATGTGGCATCCAACAGCCCCTAGGAAAGGAGGGGAATATCCCCCCAACTCCCCCCGGCATCGCGGCCGGGCGTGCTTACCTTTTGTGCAGGAAAGCTTACTCCATCTCATGACTAGATATTTTATTTGAGAGAGGAGAGTTGAAGGGGACTGAACGTTAAACCAAGTAATAGGATACCCCACAAAACATGGAGAAGGTAGAGATCGAGGAAGATTAGCCGATGTTTCGCCGGCAAAAGCCCGTATGGCTTTGCAAATTTGTTGGGACAGGGCCCGATCACTGATCAAAGACGACGTAACGGACACACCGACGCTGATCGCATGATACAAATGAAGCAAGGCCGTGGGTTTTCGGTTTCCTACCTGGATCAATGCCGGGTTAATGCCACTGCTTTGCGGGTCTCGGCATGACCTATGACTCGGATGGACTGGTGGCTTTTTGCGTACACGGGATAGCGTTTAAAAGACAATGAAAATTTTCACGAGAGTCTAATTCCCCAGGCCATTCCCGAGTTCTGGGGGAATCTCCGGCTTCGCGGGGGGTGAACATAGTTCTTTAGCGCTTGCACCAAACTTTCCTCGTGCCGTGGTGTTACATCTGCATACTTTCGGGGCCCGCTTTGTGGTTGCAAGCTTCGTTGCGCCAAGGAGAATTCTGAGATAGTATAAAGGGCGATCTATTGTCGCATGCCGTGGGTGAAAGCGGGGGCAGCCGATTCGGTTAATCTTCGGGAGGTATCAAGAGCATAAAGTGCCATGGGGCTTGGCATGCTTCGACTACGCTTGTTGAAGTAATTGGCATTAAGTGCATCTTCCTTGAAGAGTTGGATTGCCTCTGCGTCACGACTCCCATCCGCCTGTCTCATGTACAATGCAACAAAAACGTTCGATGATTTGGCACAGAGGGGTGAGCTTGGATAACTGGGGAATCTCCACATGTCGGCAATTTATTTTACCCTGGTCCAACTGAGTGCACCGGACGTACACCGAACTATGCATTAGTGACACTTTTTCTCCGCTTGGAGTTTCTTGCCGGTTCTATCCCCGCTTCTCCAGACTACCTTACTATCCCCTATTTGCTCCCTCGCATGCCTGCACTTGTCACACTTAAAGTTCCTTAGTTCGGAAATGCTACGTGCATGCTGAACCAACCTCAAACGGCAGGGGGACCGACGTCATGCTTGTCAGGGTAATTGGCCATCGTGGTGAGTAAGTGGATCACCTCCGCGCGGGGAATCCAAAGAGGTCTGGGGCTCTCTCTGCACAGAATGGAAGTCCTTGCAGGTGAAGATGAATTGGTTCCATGTACTTTCTTCCCTTTGGATGTGTTGGACTCTGATGTGTTGGATACCCTTGCAGGTAAGTGTTGTCTCCGTGGAGATGGATACAAATGAATAGCAGAAGCCTGTTATACCCCGAAACCATGAATAAACCACGCAGCAGTTAATATCCGGTGAGTGGGGTGTGGGGCACCACATCTTTGATTATACCAGATAGACAGGGAGAAGGGAGAATATCCATTCGGCTGGTAAGACACGAATTGAGTTTTTGGGCCATGCGCCTCCCTCGCAATGTCCGGTATCGTGACGAGGTCAATCTTATGATCTCGTATCTCCCCTTCTGAACTATAAGTAGGGGCAAAAGGACACCGATATAGAGCTAGGATTTCTCTCATAGCAGGCCTGAGCATTGGCAAAAGTTCACCTATAAACAATGGCGAGCTTTTCAAATCTTTTTGTTTCGGCTTTGTTGGCCGCGGCTGTTGCCAATGGCCAGGATTTTGATTCAACTTCGCGAAATTCTGATGCTTTCACCTATGTACAACCCCTCAACACGACTATTCTTGGGCCTTATGGACACTCCCCTGCTGTTTATCCTTCGCGTAAGTTATTGGCCTATAACCTGTTTTTAAGTTCCTCTGGATTGGGCTGCTACTGACCCGGAAACAGCGAATGCTACTGCATTAGGTGAATGGAAGGAGGCCTTCGCCAAGGCTAAACGCTTTGTTGCAGAGCTGACGCTCGAAGAAAAGGCTGACATGGTCACTGGCCAGCCTGGCCCTTGTGTTGGGAATATTGTAGCTATCCCTCGGCTAGGCTTCAATGGTCTTTGTCTGCAAGACGGTCCCTTATCCATTCGCGTTGCTGACTATGCCAGCGTCTTCTCTGCTGGCGTTACGGCAGCATCAACGTGGGACCGCGATATCCTTTATGAGCGAGGGTTGGCAATGGGTCAGGAATTCCGGGCAAAGGGCGCCCATGTTGCGCTTTCACCTGTTGCTGGCCCCCTTGGACGTTCAGCATACGGCGGTAGAAACTGGGAGGGGTTTGCAGCTGATCCCTACCTGACTGGAGTTGCTATGGAGGAAACTATCCTGGGTCTCCAGGATGCAGGTGTTCAAGCCACTGCAAAGCACTTCATCGGCAATGAACAAGAAACTCAACGCAACCCAACATTTAATTCTAGCGGCACCATCACGGATGTCATACAGGAAGCTATCTCCTCCAACATTGATGACCGAACCATGCACGAGATTTACCACTGGCCGTTCGCCAATGCTGCTCGCGCCAATGTAGCCTCTATGATGTGCTCATATCAGCGTCTCAATGGTTCCTACGCCTGCCAAAACTCCAAGGCTCTCAATGGCCTTCTTAAGGAAGAGCTTGGCTTCCAGGGTTATGTTATGTCTGACTGGGGCGGCACTCATTCCGGTGTTGCCTCTATCGAGAGTGGTCTAGATATGAATATGCCTGGAGGTCTCGGGCCTTACGGAACATACCCCCAGGCTGGCTCCTTTTTCGGCAAAAATGTGACCCTTGCTGTTAACAACGGAACCGTTGATGAATCCCGCATCGATGATATGATCGTTCGCATAATGACACCATACTACTGGCTCGGCCAGGACAAAGATTTCCCCTCTGTTGATCCTTCTACGGTTGAGCTCAATACTTTCTCTCCGCGATCGACCTGGCTTCGCCAATTCAATATCACTGGCAAGTCCAGTCGTGATGTCCGGGGAGATCATGGAACATTGATCCGCAGACATGCGGCTGAAGGCACTGTTCTGCTCAAGAACGAGAACAACGCGTTGCCCCTAAAGGCACCCAAGTCAATTGCTGTCTTTGGTAATGATGCTGGGGAGGACACCATGGGTGGGTACAACCAAGATACTTTCGAGTTTGGTACTCTAGCTTCTGGCGGTGGCTCGGGTACCGGTCGCTTCTCGTATCTGGTCTCCCCACTAGCGGCCCTCATTGACCGCGCCAAGCAGGACAATGCCCTTGTCCAGTACTGGTTGAACAACACCCTTATTGCCAATTCAAACGTCACTGACCTTTGGATCCCCGCTCGGCCAGAAGCCTGTCTGGTTTTCCTCAAAACTTGGGCAGCTGAGGGATCTGACCGCCAGTATCTGTCGGTAGACTATGATGGAAACGACGTCGTGAACTCGGTTGCTAGCGCCTGCAATAACACGATAGTTGTGACGCATTCCTCTGGCATCAACGAGCTTCCTTTCGCTAACCACCCGAACGTCACTGCCATTCTTGCAGCTCATTACCCTGGAGAGCAATCCGGCAACTCGATCGTCGATGTCTTATACGGTGACGTTAGCCCGTCGGGGAAGCTACCGTACACGATCGCCAAGAGCGGCAGCGACTACAACGCCCCTCCCACAACGGAAGTGACCACCACGGGTCCGTATGACTGGCAATCGTGGTTCGACGAAAAGCTCGAGATCGATTACCGCTATTTTGATGCTGAAAACCTCGCCGTGCTTTATGAGTTCGGATTTGGTCTATCTTATACCACCTTCAAGATCTCTCACGCCAAGGCCAAGGCTCAGGTGAAGTCCATCTCCTCGACACCTGAGCAGCTCCCCATCCAGCCCGGAGGCAACCCTGCTCTCTGGCAGACCCTCTACGATGTGTCCGTCCGGGTGACCAATACAGGCGATGTAGAGGGCGCCACCGTGCCGCAGCTGTACGTGACCTTCCCGGACAGTGCTCCCGAGGGAACCCCACCTAAGCAGCTGCGAGGCTTCGACAAGGTCTTCCTAAATGCTGGTGAGTCACGTACTGTAAAGTTTGAGCTGATGCGCCGAGATCTCAGCTATTGGGATGTGGTGTCGCAGCAATGGGTGATCCCCCAGGGCGAGTTTTCCATCAGGATTGGGTTTAGCAGCAGAGACTTGAAAGAGGTGGTCAAGATCACCCCAGTGGCAGCTTAGAGGAGGAGGTTTGCTACTTTGACTCGATAGGTTCTGAATAATGAATTATATTTTTCATTCTTGCGAAGTCTTATTCCTTAGACTGCTTGCGATCCCGAGATATTATAGAAAAGTAACATGAGTAGCAAAAGAATGCGAACTGATTATATAACTATTCATCACCCACACATGACTTTAGCGCGATATAATTTCATTAGCAAAAGATTTGAAATCTTTACATCGTGAATTACAACCATACCAAAAGACGTTGGTTGGAATTGGTGCTCATCCTATTTTTACGTAGACTTCTTTCACCATTAAATCCAACGCAGTTGCAAGCCGCTGATGTCGCCTAGAAACATACCAATCCTTGGAGCTGGAGCTTTGAAGCGGATCTCCGATTCTTTCTTTAAGAAAAAAAATAAATATCGGGGAACCCTATGGCTCCTTCTATAAAATTACTTACAAATCTTTAGGGGACAGTGTCCCGGAGATACAATCGATAGGGTATTGAATCAAGCATTAGCCCCTCCATCTACATTCCAGGTAGCGCCTGTGACATAACTGCTCTGGTCACTGAGAAGAAACGCCGTGACATTCGCAACCTCCTCTGGGCGTCCTGGACGGGGAATTGGAGTGCTTGCTGCGGACGCTGACAAGCCTGCATTTCTAATGCATTGTTGGTACATGGGAGTATCAACCGGGCCACTAGGAATAAAAAAAATAGGCGGTTAATTAGCCTCTCATTATCACATTTCCGGGAGTTATATTTCCTTGTCCCCGCGGAGGAAGTAAAATGGAAGGAAGACAACAACATACGGAAGCACACAATTAACTCTCACTCCCCTAGGGCCCGTCTCCAACGCCGCACTTTTCACCATCCCCACCGCGGCGTGCTTACTCGCAGCGAAAACGGCTCCATTCTGATACCCCCGAGTTCCGAACATACTAGACACATGGACAACGCTCTGCAGATGACGAAGAAACCCGGGCCGCAGGGATTCCCCCAGAATATTAAAAAGACCACGGATATTTAAGTTGGTGATAAAGTCGAATTCTTCGGGGGTGGTTTCCCATACGGACTCCACACCTAGTTGATGTCCACCGGTTCCGGCAAAGTTGGCGATACCATGGAGAGCGCCAAAGTGATCGTTGACGTGATGGAAGAATGCCTTGACCGACTCTCTATCCGTAACGTCGACCAGTTGGGAGATGACTTTCCCGGGGTGATGGGATTCTAGGTCTTGGCTGACCTTGCTCAGCTCCTCGGCGTTGATATCGCAGAGAGCTAGTCGCGCTCCCTGGTGGGCGAGGTGGGTGGCGGTCGCAAGGCCCATTCCGGAGGCACTGCCGGTGACGACAAAGACTTTGTTGGAGAGATCGGACATGGCGTGTCTAGAATGGTAAGAAGGTGTAGTCTAGAATGATAGGGAGGTATATAGGGAAAGTCAGAAGTTCAAGATATTAAAACAAAGGTTAATGATATGAGAAAGTAGTTATAGACACCGTCTGGAGTGGGGTGTGGAGGCGGGAAGACAAAGAGTAAGCAGCCTCGAATCTATATCTATCAAAACGGATTTTATTATAAGTCCGTAATTAATGAAAACTAGGTATAAGCAGAGCGAATTTTATGAATATAAATATATTCCTAATTCCACAACATATTATCTTATTTACAAAGCTAATCCTATCATTATAAATTACAGTTTCCTTATAAGCTCCAGGCCTTTAATTATTAAATAATAATATATTTAATATCAATTATAGCTAGATTCACTATTAATTTTATTTTCAGGTTGTTAAGATCGATATCAATTTATATACTAATTCGAATGTAGAAAAGTTTAATTAAAAAATGTTTAGTAGTTTTGTGCAATGCTAGTATTATAAATACTTAAAATTAATGTTCTAATTAAAAATTATCCTCACATATCTCTTAAACAACTGATTAAAAAGGAACCTTGGTCCTCCACCCGTCACAGTAGCCAAGCCCATAACACCGGGCTCGGGGTTTGAAGAGGTGACAGTAATGTTTCCTTGTAATTATAGTCTGCCACACTTTGACAAAAAAAAGCCAAAATAGAGAGACTAACTCACTACTATCATACAACAGACATAATCGGCAAAAATACCTCTTGTGCAAACTCCTTAAATCTGAAAAAAACAAGGTGACCAGTTCCGGCTCAATCCGGTCAACTTATCACTATTAAAAATATGTGATAAATAACGAATAATCCTGCCACTTAGTGTATAAGACTTTAAATTATGTGATATAACAATTCAACTCTAAATTTGGATTGGAACACCTCCAATTCATGCCAATTTTCAGTTATTCTTGTGCTCTCATACTACCTGATTTCTAGCTATATGGCACGCTTACTGGGGTCTTATGGCATTCTTTATCTATTATTTTTCAAGTTGATAGTAAATTTTGGGATATCTCAGTGGCTATCTTGGAATTTGTCTTGCCCACTTATATTTTAACGTATGTTGTAGTAGAAATATACAGCTGGACGAATAAAGTTTGATACACGAGAAAATCCAACTCAACCATTTTTATCAGATTTCGTAGTCTGGAGAAAAATACTTAATCCTACGCTTCTTCATATCTTCTCTCCTCTCTGTTGAAACTTGTTGGACAAGTACGTTCAACTCTTTTCCTGCACTCCATTCTCCATCCTCAAGAGCAGATTCAATACCCATCTCCCAGAAGCCACTCTTTCTATCATAAATATTATGTGGCTTTGCCCATTTCCAAATCAAAAACATGCCTTCCTCACATGCTAGCTTTAAAGTCCTTGTATACACAGGGATAGTGTACAGCTGAACTGGGAGACCTTGCAGTGGAAGAGAAATATGATGTAGCCGTTCAAGGATTTTTCTGCTTGGCAGTACTGTGCCAGTGGAGGATTGGTCATCTTTATTATTAAGAAGAGATGTCAAGAATTCGTGTATCTCATCATTGCTTGAAGCTTCTGGTAAGGGTAGCTGAAATAACCCTAAGTCTTTGAACCCTTGAAGCAGCTGTAGACTGGTACTGTTGACATTGAGATGAACATGTAGAGAGCTTATATATAGATGCTGTTGCTCCTCATAGCTCCAGTTGTGAAGTGTAGATGCTATCTTATTGTCATTACTTTTGATAATGCTCACAATCACTTCGTGCTGGATAGAGAAGTCTTGAAGATCTTGGTCCTATACACATTGGTATGTTAATTTTTATTTTTCTTTATTAGATACGCAATTTAGAGCAGTGCAATAGGGGAACAACTTATACCATGCTGATAAATTTGATGAATCTTTCTGTCCTATAAATGGAAGTGGCCAGGGAGAGTCCGGCCTCGGTACCAGTGCGGTTAAATAATCCAACCAAGCTAACCTGGGCGGCACTGTCACTACGCTGTACATGATGAGAGCATGCACTGCCACCCTACTACTCCGTACCCAATACACTCTAGTTGGATATAATAAACACCTTCCAACATGAGCCCCGAGGCTACTACCTAGTACCTAGGTACTACCCAGGTACCCCGCAGTGGGGCCCAATTATATCAGAGGTATTTATTATCTGTCGGCCCGACGCGATCGCTAAGACGTCTACACCATGCCCGATTAGGAAACAAGCAATGAAACTTACCTTAGAATTCGACAAAATTGTCACGGCTTTGGCGATACTCGAACACGGATTCAATTAAGGGCACAAGCCTAAGCGTACGCACAACCGCTATATCCGCTTGTTATTATGTATTTTAAGTTGACCTTTTAGACAGTTTTCGAATGACAAGACCTTCAACTTGGACAATTGTTTTGTAAAGATCGTCCATTTCGTGATGTCTAAATTTACGACCCGCCGCGGTCGACATTCTCAATATCAAAACCCTGCGGAAGTTGAATGGTGATTATTGGCTTTGCAGTCAGTGGGGTTCGAGTCGTTGTAAGGTAGCTATAATTGCTAGATTTAAATGAGATGTGCTTGGCATTCAGGTGGGACTTAATAGTTAGATATTGCTTGTTCTAGATAAGCCAACATAGCCAAGAGCACTGGCGCTTTATTAGTGATTAAGGCATATGAACCCTCCTAGTCGAAATTAAGAAAGGGCTTAATGTGCGACAAATGTCCCAGAGCTTTTCTATGGTCAATGATACCATTATTAGTCTAAAAATGCCCGGAGGCCCCAAGCGACCCTAGAAGGCTATTAAACTAGGTACTATTCTTACCCCATTAGATCCTGTCATATTATCCAGGCACTGGAGAATATTGAAAGCCAGTAGTTAACCTTCACGTTGCGTGAATTATCATTGGCCATTCTGCTCGGTCCCGGTATGACCGTGTATTTTCGGGGGAAAAATTTCGCGCCTCCACTATCTACTATACAAAAGAGGTGTAAAAAATATGGGGATAATTCGAAAATTTTAATGTACAGGCACCGCCTGAACAGTGTTACCAAGCGCCTTGTGATAGATGGGAACCGTATCATACGCCTGGGTTCCCCCCCGCTCAGCAATAATCCTAAATTGGCTCCATGTTTCTCCTCGGCTCCTCGGGAATCTGTGCTGTTGATTGTTTTTCCTTCATCGCATTATGGCGTGCTTATAGAATTTCAAGCCACCAACTAAAGCTTTATTAATCCCCGGAAGCCCGGCTATTTGCGCCGGTCATCGAGGTGCTTTGTAATGAAGTCCGAGCCACGCCTTCCCTAGCTCTATTCGATTGGTCCTATCTGTCCTTGTACCTGGTTTTTTTTTTTTTTTACTACCGCTGCAGTAGCTTACTATTATTTATATTATTATCGTGCAAGCGCATCTCCTTGCAGGGGTCTGCCTAGGTCAGCCGTCTCAACATCATGAGCATAGTTTCTATAATGGCTGCTAAGCCTTTGTTAGTGGCTTGGCTCCGTTATTGGCTTTTGGTGGGAGCTATAGAGTTGATTAAGAAAGGCCTGTCTGTAATATATTTTACTAACGTAGAGGAGTGCATGCAAGTGAAATGATTTCATCACATCTAGTAGCATCGGCCCGGGCGCCTGAGCGTGTGGGGTCACAGACTTTGATCACAGATAAATGTAGAGTTTTGAGATTACTGCCTTGGTAATGAGATTGACTACATACGCGGCCGCCATAAAAATCAGGCTTCTGTCACAAGGCGACTGCCACTAAACCTAGCGTGACCGATAATCGCGAAACAAACAGTTGATGAACAACATACACGTCCATACAGACTCAATGGCTTGGTTCGCTATGTTTATACAACGCCATGGAGTTAGTGGGTATCCACCGGATTAATGTATTATAACTATGGAGTATAGGCATAACCGGCGCAAACTTCTGAGTAAGCGGGTAATAGGCTGCGTTATACAACTAGTCTTCTTTCCTCACTTTAGCTTACGTCTTGTCCCTTCCCTTATACTGGGATATCCATCAATAACCCAATCTACCCCTCTTTCTGGGCTCCTTTGAAAGCGACAACACAAAGGACTAGTTTGAGAAGTACAACTTTAGTGTCCTTCGCTTATGGGATAGGAAGGTGGCTTTTGATACAACCAATTATTGTCATCAGGAGAATTAACTTAGAGCACGCCATTAAGATAGCTGCATGCCTAGTTGCCCAAGAAATGTGACAACAACTTTGATGTCCGAAGATTTTTGGAAACCCTTGTAGTTCATCTCGCTTGGCTAAAGTCTACGGATATATCATACTCTATTGAATTTAATGAAAGAAAAGATACATTGAAAGGCAGACTTCTGTGAAGGGTATAAATATCGGGTATTCGCTCTACCTACATGAATTATCCAACATTATCATCATCCCTTTCATCTACGTCCACTTGATAGCCCTGACTTAAGACCTCCATTCCACAACAGATCACTGCCTTCATCATGGTATTCCTTACGCTCATTGCTTGCATAGCCCCTTTAGTCTTGGCTATCCAAGTTCCTTCTGATCTCACAACTTCAATGCACCACCTTTCTGATATTGAGCGGATGCTTAATATTGAGAACCGAACTAAAAGCTTCGAGGGCCCACCACTGAATTCGTCAGCCATTACTCGGAAGATCATTGCTGATGGTGAAGGAAAACTGTCTCGTCGTTTCACAATAACTCTTGAGGACTGTCTGGACCCGTCCGACAGACCAGATATTGAGAACTGCTCAGATCTTTGCACCTATCTTTCTGGGTCACAGGGCCCACTTGTTATTCCACCCCTTGATGTATGGGTAGCCGAGGTCGGTGTATGCGCATTTGGGGTTGCTAATCTTGACCCCTGTGCGGAGATTTATGTTGATCCTATCT